>VXAL01001205.1:11116-29614 GCA_013399475.1 Chauna torquata | reverse complement strand
CTTAATAACCTATTTTAATATTAAAAGCCTGAAGTGAGAGCAGATTCTGATCAGTAGGCAGTTTTTTGTTTGTTTTTTAAATAAAATACAAGCTACTAATGTTTAGCTACTGCTGATTTACAAAGTATGAGTTCAGGTATCTCCTGTGACTTTTGTTAGTAGTAATGGTGAGTTAAAAAACAAAACCACAAAAACAAACAAAAAACCAGCTAATAGCATCACTGTAATCTGAATTGTTTCTGTGGGAATGATACAAAAGGAGGAATAGTTTTGCACACGTATTGCTAATATTTCATTATAGTGAAACTCATGGTTAAATGTACGATCTGAAAGCACTTGTTTTTATAGCTACAGTTTGCACTGTACTTTTGTGATGAAATTTACTTTTGTGAATTTAAGATAACCCAGAAGATGGCAGTGTTGCACTGTCACCGTGTCACTGCAGGATGCAATGTTTCAGGTGTGATAAAATGGAAAACTGCTACAAAGTAGGCTTGGCAAGCCTGTTGCATACCATGGCAGGGTTGGAAACATTTAACTTCTACTTTTTTCCCCCACTTACTTTTAGTAATAATCATACTTAATTTTAAGTATATCAAGTGGCAAACTGACTGCAGTGGTTCTAATAGGTGTCAGATAAAGTTCAAAGTCAAAGTAAACATTTGAATATACATTCTTGCATGTAAAAACAGGAATATGCAGTTGCCTTTTATGTAATGGCTTGATTTGTACTAATCTTTCCACGTGTAAGGCCATTTTGTTTTCAATGTGTAAAACTTCACTGCTGAGCAAAGGTCTGTAAGTGACCTTTTCATTTTTTTATTTTTTATTTTTGTCTTCTCAAATTAGGTGCTCCATCTATTGTACCAGTAGTTCCTAGCTACCATATTCATGATACTGTGATGCAGGTGAAGAAATCTGTATTTATTCAGGACCTAATTTGACAGTGTTCTTAAGCATGTGCTTAACTTGTGCATGTACATGAGCAATTTCACTGGAATCACATCAGCCATAAGTAGAATTAGATCTTAGAATTAGGTCTAATTAGGCCTTAAAATTAATTAGAATGAATTAATACCTGAATTACATGCTACTTTTTTACTAAACACAAATCCTCATCCAAGCTCTCTCAACGATTTAAGTTTTTTGTTGTTGATATTGGTCTGCATAGTACTGTCCTACGTAACACAGCATGAACAATTTAACTTGCAAGAATCATTCCTCATCTTTCCTCCTTGAAATTCTGAGCTATTATTCTTTGTATTCTGAAAGAAAAATAAGATGCCTCGAGTCATTTTGTACTTCTGCATAAAAGACACTGTAAGCATACTGTTTAACATGTATGTAAATTCTGTACAAGTCTGCAAACTAGCCTGCTGTAATGTTGAGCTTATTTCCAAAGCCTTAAGGTGGAGAGAGGATTGGTGACTTGCACAGAAGCGGGAAAGACAAGGAAGCTCTGCAGCTTTCCAAAATAATGAAAGTAAATAGTAATTTTGGAGCAAAATCCTTTGGTGCGAGTGCAGCAACTCTGCTCTACAGTTCTCTTCCTTTTGTATAACAGGTAAGAATCACGAGGTCACAGCAAAAATGTAGCTGCTACAAGCTACGGGGTACCTCAACAACAATAATGAGGAATTCTAGAGCATAAAATAATCACTTTTTCCCGGTGGAAATGTAGAATCTCAAAAAAGGTGCATGTCTTCCATTCATAAGAAGGTATAAGCCCAGTCTGGCCTCCAAAGAGAATAAACTGTTCTAATTAGAATTCTGACCTCATCTATCAACTAAATGGTTTGCCATTTCTCTTGGTTTTTCAGTTCAATATGAATGTTAGTTCACAAGCCTTAAGTGTATCAATAAGCCCCTAAACTAATGCCATAGAAAAAACATCCTTAAGGTTGACCGCTGTTGAGAGCTCACTAAGGCCAGACAGCAGCACAATACAGTGATACCAAGGCAATTTAACGGATTCAATAATTTTAAAAGGTCTAAAGTAAGTCACCTTTTACTTGTCACAGGGCAAAGAACTCACTGTGCTGCTTGCTTGGCAACTTTCACAGGCTGATACATCTTTTAACTACTGCGAACATAATTACATTTGAAGGACACGTTGATCCCATAGGTCTCAACAGATAGCCATAGAATAAATGAACCAATGTATAAATCTGACATTACATAACTGTTAAGGCTCATTGCTTCTTTATCCAAAAATGGAAACCACAAATATGTCAAAATTTAGATGACTTTCTTCATAACAATTTTAGAAGTTCCCAGATACTTGATTTGAAAGTGACGCAACACTAAAATTTAGATCTTACTTCTTGATATTCCTTTCATGCATGTAAAAAGCTTTATTCCCTGTAGAAAAACACTGTCCTAGAAACATGACATCACTGCACAAATTATATACTTCCTATATAACAAGGTTCATTACTGATAAAATTACTTACTCGAGTGTGGATTCAAATATATGTTCAAATATATATGCTAATATTACAATGTTCCGACAAAAAACAGCTAATCTTTTAGTAGAAATTCTTAGAGAAGAAATATCCCAAACCATTACTGGTCTGGTCTAAATGGGGTAAGATCTCCTTCGCTGAGAGGGGAGCTCCACAGCTCCCTGTCAAGCAACTTCCGTACTTTTTATTATGAAAGAATCTTAGCTGCTGCATTAGTCCTTCAAGCATTTTCAGGATCACAGATTTTCTGTAATGGAAAACAGTAGCCTTTCTTCCCTTCCCTGCCAGAGAAAAGGTACTTTTTTTGGTTTCAGTTTCTGCATCTGCAAGGAAGATTTTGGCAGTAGTTACTACAAGTATGTGTGTGTTACATCTAAAGCTGTTCTTCTGATAATAGTTGTACAGCGGCTTTACAAAGCCAAGTACAACTGGAGAGGACATTTCTGAAAGACCTGTGTAGCTGAACCCTGGGCAATTTTTCACATTTTTTATGTTGGTAAAGTTGAGGTGACATGTTCTACTTTTAAAAATTAGACAAGTCTTTGATGTGATTACTAAAGTGATTTCTGTTAAGACATACTATTTACTAAAGAAAGAATATTAATACAATTTCATTTTCTTTCCTCCCATTTGTTAAAATTCTGTCTTTCTCCATGCTTGTGTAATGCAGGTAATAGTTTAAAAATAATGTTACTGACAATTGATACAATTTCTGTACATCATCTGCTTCTGTCATTCTAATGGTAACTTTGTCTATTGTGATGTATTGGAGGTTATTTATATATTTTAGTTATTATTAAATGAACGTTTCGCTTTTTACTTATTTTAAACACAGTTCATTCTCTTTGCTTGTCTATATAACAAACTTGTCAACTGCCCCCTCCACCCAAAGTAGCTAATACCTCAAAGTTAAAAAGTGCTGTAGATATACTTGACATACTAAAAGTAGGCTTCAATGAAACAGAGGGAAAGGAGGTTTCTTTGACGAAGACCATTGCTTCCTGATGCCTTTCCATTTTACAGAAGATAAATACCATTATATGGTCATCCTTGGAACTTGCATGGAATATTTCACTGTTAATCAAAATGTGATGCAATCAACTTACAGTTTTTGCTTTTCAGATTTCGTAAGTTAATTTTACTTCCATGAAGTACAAATTTACAAAGTCCTCTTCAATTTATACTGTACGATTCAACAGATCACTTAGGAAGCAAACCCATCTCTCAGAAGGACAACCCAAATGCTGCTTAGATGTTATATTAGTATACAAAATATTTTAAATGTAAATTTTTTAGCTATTAGCAGCCAACTGTAAGATTCCTGACTTCTGAGAAGTTTGCTATGGTACCTGTTAATGGAACTTTGCGTCTTACTCTAGTACTGTCTCAATTTTGGCAGTAACAATTAAATGTATTAAAAAAAAAAAAAAAACCACAGAAGGTTGTTTTTTTCCCATTAAAATGTGATCTCTTCTTCAAGAGACTTTTTGAAGAAAGTCGAAAACGTATCACCGTTACATACACATCAGTGAAATACTTATTTAGACAAGCAGCGAGAAAGACTAGTAATTGCTTAATTTTATTATATTAGTCTTCATTTTGAATCATTGTTTGAATGCTGACTTAATAGTAGAAATTCCGAATTTATATAGCATTATCTACTCTTAAAAATGCACTTCCACTCATCTGTAATTTTGCTGAATATAGGCATTAATTAGTATATATATCAACAACATTCACAAACACTAACTTTCATGGTGTTGTGTAAGGTATTCTTGAATACAGAGCTTATACTATTTTAAATCCCCAGTCCCACTACAGTTCTAAAGTCACTTAAGATGATGGATTTGTACTACTTTCCATGAGAATTTATTCTCAAATTTCACGGATTCCGTTCCTGAGAAGGTTTCTCCACTACGCAGAATAAGTCTCATAGTACTCTTAATTACATCCCTAAACAATTTCTCTCCCTTCTAATTACTATAGATGGATTGAAATACCCCAAAAGCATAATAATCCTGAAGACCAGTGCATTGGATGGCTACTGAGGTCAACTACAAGTAGCTAAAATAGAATATTCCAGGGCCTCATTTAAGAGCTCAGTTAAGTAGGGGAAGAAAAGTAAGCAGGGCAGAACATTTGGATTCATAGGATTGGTTACTTACCAGACCTGCACCTTCTGGTCTGTCAGTTGGTGTTTTAACAGCAGCACCTTTGGAAGACTCCATTCTCTTATCTGATGATGAACCTGTTTGCGAAGACCCCAGGTAGTCTGGTGGTGGGAGGACAACACCAGCTTTTTCTGTAAGGTTCACAGAACTAATACTTCTAATTGGTGCAGGGCTGCAAGACAGAATCCAGCAAATAACATTTTCAGTTCCTATAATATGTCTTTCCCCCTTGTCTTTAGTCCCAGGAAAGAACAGAAGTGCATGAGCTGTAAGTTAATTAAGGCATATAATCTCATTGAAGTCAGTGGGACTCTAAATTAAAGTTGGGGTGATGCTATTTCTTGGGGTCTCTGTGTAACCATTAAAACATGGTAATGTAATCAAGGTATCATACTACAGACTGTTAGAAAGTATTTACTGTACATGCTGCTAAACAACAACAAGTGTAAGCAGAAATGTAACATTTTTAACAGATGTTACAGAAGCGCAAAGATGTGGGCATTTTTGCAAGTCCCACTCAAAATGTTACCTTGGCACTGGGACAAATGGTTTTTCTTCTGCTGGTTCTTCTAGTGGTCTAGTATATGATGATGGAAACCATCCTTTTCTGTAAAGGGAAAGGATTTTAATTTCTTATTACATAAAATCAGAATGATCTTTCAAAAGGCAACACTGGACAAAACAGTAGACTCTAGACTAGATTTAACGTTTAAAGGCCTGAGTTCTGATGATACCAAATTAGTGTACAAGCTCTCCCTAAAATAAGCGCAGTGATTCGCCTGACAGGACTTGAAGTCCCCAGTCAATGACAGCCAGCCAAAAAGGTGGAAAACCATTTACTAATATCTGCTAATGAAACCTCATGAGAGACATTTTTCTTTCATGTTCAATTTGGGTAATTTATTATCTTACACTTTAGTTGAGTCATGTTCCCCATAAAGCCAGCCATCCTTTTCTTCAGCTACAAGAAGTATGATGATATCCCCCTGTGCAAAGCTAAGTAATGTCTTGTTGTTTCCAGCAGTATGTGGGAAGATTGTCTTTACTTTTTGCCTTTTCATTATATTCAACCCTGTGGCAACAGAAGTTGAACGCGACAAACTGGCATCATCTGAATTCTCTGTCAAAAAAAAAGCAAAACAAAACAAGAAAAAGCAAAATTAACCATACTAAGAAAATACAGTTAGCTGTCTGAGAGGGAAAGAAAAGTAGGTAAAGGAACGCTCAAGTGCAGATGAAGTTCTGAGACTTTGTACTGCTTTGGTTTCTACCTACACTCTCAGTTATCTGCCAATGTTTCTTATCACCAGAGTTCTTAATAACATATGCATTTGCATACATATGCACACACTATCACAATAAAGTCGAACCAACAGATGTAAAAAGTTATGTAAATTTTAACTTGTTACTGCTTTCTTCTTTTGGTATGAAAAATGCTAACAGTACACAGCTGTAAAAGACCTTCAAAAATTTTCCATTCTAAAAAATAAAGTAAAAAAATTAACTGCGTATAAAGTCCAGGATTTCATTTTCAAATGTGCCTAGCACTCAGCTTCAACTGAATCAATGAGAATTGCAGACACTTGGCACTTTGCAGACATTAGATGTTTACCAGAAGAAGATTTAAAAAACGTCTCAAAAATGTATGTTATTTGATCGGTACTATATATTGTAAAGGCATTTTTAAAGGAAGAAATGCTGGAAATGCTATTATCACACTGAAGAGTTCTGCATTTCTTTTGTTGTGATGTAGGCTTAATTCTTTCCTCATAGCAGAGTAAGTGAAAGATAAGCATTTTAGAAACTAGTAAAACAAATCTTAACAGGATTTTGCATTTCAGGAAAGAAATACAAGACTGCTCATTTTGTCCCATGTGTATTCTTCCCTAACTGCTACATGCCCTTAAAGGAAACCAAAACAAGACTGCCATATTAGTTCATGTTTGTTTGTGTGCACTGAAATAATCACACAGATGTATCTTGTTCCAAATTACTGAACGTATTCTTCCACTAAGATTGAAATTCTGAAAAGCAGTTAAATTGGGTTAATCGGGGATGCATGGAAAGTTAATAAAATAGAATCTACCTATCTTGACCTGTACTTTACTGCAAACAGTTCTTCACTTCTTAATATATATACTTTGCCTGTTAGGTAACTGATATATGAACACTTTGTAAAGACCATTTTCTACTCCTCCATATATCCTGGAACTCGCATCATAGCAGTAGTCAAGAAATCCAAAGATAATTTTTAATACTGTAACATGCCATTTGCACTTACATAGTTTGCAACAAAATGACACTCACCTGCTGCATTGTTTAGTCTTTCAGAAGATGTCTTTGGAACTGTTGCAGGATTGTTAAACATATCTACCAGTGGACTAGTGTACGCCCTACCTATAGGAGCAGGAGGCACCTTTGATGCATTTTCATGATGAGTATAAAAGTCATTTCCAATCTAGAGTCACAGAAACAACATTATCACAATACTGAGGTGACAGTGACATCCTGGGTTATTTGCACATTAAATTCTAGAAAGCAATGCTCAAGTTTTCCCAAATTATGTATATGTAGGCCCATCAGAAAGTCCTTACGTTCCTGTGAAATTGTTGGTAGAATAGTTTGCAAGAGAGTCTTGTCCCTTGATACACATTTGTTAGTGGGAATGCTATGAAAGCCCTCATTTCCACAAATAGCACACTCACACCTAGATTAGTAAATTTCTAAATAAAAAGTTTGAAGATTAGTATAATTTAGAAATTCAACAACTAATGGTAAAACATACAAATAGAGGGAAGAGGGAACGAAAATAACATTTTGTTTAAGCTTATATTGAACTATGGAGTACGTAATTACTAGTACTTATAGGTAAGAATGTAGGAAATGTAATTGTTATAACAAATGTATTCCTGAGGCTGGGCTCTGCAGAACAAGTCCTTAGGCACGCAGCAGAAAACTGAGCCTTGTTTGGATATATGCCTTTGCTTACTATACACTGTATATTTTTCCAGCAGTAGAGCTTCAGCTTAATGATTTTGCTTTCACACTTGACCACAGTATATTCCAGCTGAGGTACATTATAGACACGAATCCAAATGCTTAATTACGAAAGAAACTAGTGAAGCCAATCTAGTCCCCTTTAAAAGAGAACCTTTAACTATCAGGGAATGACATACCATGGTATTTCTCTCTATCATTGGTGAAGGCTGTGGAGTTCCTGATACTGGAGTGGAACCAGGTGTCCTTATTTCGTCTATCATCATTTTGACTTTTTCAGGCACTTTGGTAGCATCACTACAGATTTCCTGCCACCCGGGCAGCTTGGAGTTGAGGAATTCTGCACACTGCATCCAAATTTAAAAGGTACTAGTCAAAGATATGCTTTAGCATAAAATTACACAGAGCTACTTGCTAATTTTTGTCATAACAAAATGATAACATAAGTGAAATGGAAGTCTTTTCAAATATGTTCATAACTAAATAATATCTCTTTGAAACAAATAGTATATATTAGAAAGAATGTCCTTTTTCAGATATTGGAAATACTGTAAATTTTTTTCTTAATACATGATTTTTTTAAAAAGTCATGGTAACCCTTTTTATTGTTGCTACAATACATTTATGAGAACATTGCATTGTAAACGTTTTCTATGAACAGGTTGCAACACTTGTCTGGCACTACAGCGTTCCTAGTGCTGTCTTAACTATCTATGGCAGTCTCATCTAGATACTAAAAGAGCTATTCAAGATCTCCCATATGATGAGATTTCAGGAGTTTAATTTCTATTCACACTCATGCCACTGACCTGAACGTGATAGAAGTGCATGTGCTGGGTAAAACTGCAGTGCTTGTCAACTAGAAAACAGAATCTTCTTTTTTCTTCAAGTAGAGCTTCTCTACAGCCTTCTGCAATAAATCTCTGAATATCAGTCTGTCGAGAACTCACTGTTTCCAAGTACTAAGGGAAAAAAAAAAAATCACATACAATCTCTGAGTTTTATTTGGTACCCTATCCAGTTACTGAAGCGAACTCCAAAAACCCTAGAAAAAGTTGTTGGAAAAGTGGACTGGTGTGGCTCTACTTTGAAATCATTCTCTTTCCATGCATATACTTAACTCCCCAACCTCATCAGGTAAACGTATATTCTTATTATAGGCAATTAGTATCTAGGTGCAAGGAAATGGCCTCAAGTTGTGCCAGGGGAGGTTTAGATTGGAAGTCAGGAAGAATTTCTTCACAGAAGGGGTGGTTAGGCATTGGAACAGGCTGCACAGGGAGGCAGTGGAGTCGCCGTCCCTGGATGTGGATGTGTGCTGGAGACGTGTGGATGTGGCGCTTAGGGACATGGTTAGTGGTGGACTTGTAGCGTGAGGTGGATGGTTGGACTTGATGAGCTTAAGGGTCTTTTCCAACCTAAATGGTTACGTGATTCTATTTAAAAAGGTGAGGGGGAAGCGAAGCAAAACAAGAAAAAATCTTTTAGTTTCCAAGTAAAATCTGCAGCAAATGCAAATATGACTTCAAAGTAGTAGCAACTGAGCTGAGCAATTTTAAGGCCACAGGTGTTCAATCTCTAATTAGACTAATTACCTTCATCTGCTCCATAGCAGTTACATTTACTCTCACAAAGCTGTGATGAATCTATACTTCATTTTAGAGAGGGGAAAATGAGATACTAAAGAGACTAAAATACATTTTATCTAAGGTTATGAAGATTCATGGCTAAAATGCCCTTAAATGCTAATTCTTGAATTCTCAGTCCAATACATTAAAAAACAACTGTTCTTCTGAATGCAGGTTAAAAGACAGGTAGTAAGAAATAAGAGCTAGTATTATTTATTTTTACTGTACCGTGTTATAAAGAAAGCTTTCTTTGAAAAGAAGATTAAAATAGAAAAATATGGAGGAAAAAATACAAAAGCTAACATAAAATAAAAAGCTTGTGCAAATAAAAAAATATCATTGACAAGTATTTTCTGAGATACATGACAATCAGAATACATTACTTAAAACAAGTTTCTCTTCACTGCCTTGCCATTTCTTATTTTGCCTCAAGATGGCAATGCAGTTTAAGATCAGTAGGAAAGGTAATAAATAATAAGTGATATTGCCTACTTTGGGAAATTAATTTGTAGCAAATTACTTTTGAATTTGCATGGCATAGCTGCGTAAACTTCTGCGTAAAGGTGTAGTTACTGAGGTGCTTTAAAGTAGTTCACCAAGTTGTGGTCATGCAAATAAACCTAGAAACCGAAGCAAAACTCTCTGAACATGTACAGCAGTATGGTCCAGCATGTAATTCCAACTGGAACACACACTCTAGAAGTGACTTTGATATAAAACAGCTTTGAGAAATCAAAAATACATATTCTTTGAAGTTTAACTGTTGCCAAACAACTTACAGGGGAGTTGTATGTATTAACTAATTATATTGCATATACAAAAATTGTTGTACACTTCAGAAGTCAAGTTTTAAAAGAGACTCAGATACAACCTGTAATAGGTTAACGTTATCTGTCGGCCAGTTCTCATAGAAAAAAAGAAACAACTGAAGAGACAACACACTGACCTCCATTTCTTTATGCTCGTATTTCGTTACATTTCTTGCTCCTTGGCTTTTCCTTCTGATTTTTTTCAGCTCAGCCTGAGACTTCTCTAGAGAATCTAATTTGCTTCTGTGTTCAGTTTGGTACCTCTTTAAAGTTGCCTGCAATCAAAGCATTTAAAAACATCTCATAAACACACTCAGCAATGCAACTTGTGTAAGCAACTAAAAAGCATTACGATAGACATCACTAATACATATCAAATGAGGTGACCAATTGCTTTTCTCAGCTTTAGTTTAAGAATGCTGTTAAGTCATGCATTGGTTCCTATTTTAACTTGACATAAGCATGAAAATTTTTGCTAAGTATATGTATTTAAAGCTCAAATCTAACATACTAATTAACTGTTAGGGAACGATTTCTGAAAAATTCTATGACTAGCAACAGATAAATATGACCTTTTTGGTATTAGAATTGAATGTACTTACAGTCATATATTTTACATCCAGGTCTGTTTTCTTCTCCAGTTCAGATATAATTTCTTTATGAAATTTTTTGAACTTTAAAAGCAAATGAATGAAGGGTTAGTAAAAATCAGCAAAAGTAGTTTATAATTTCAAAAGGTTAAATAGATTAAAAAATTGTTTAACTTACACTTTCCTCTAAACTGTCATTAAGTTTCTTGTGCGTTCTTGAAATTTCTATGAGAACTTGGCCTGTTGATAAGCATACAACCATATTTGTTTCTTTCATAGAGTTCTGAAGTTAGTTAACAAAGAGCAGCAATAAAATGTATTTAACTAATATATTTATTAACCAGAATATATTTAAGAGAGATAGGAAACTTCTTGCTGTTGCTCATCCCAGCAGTTTAAATAAGTAATTATATCTGGCCACAGACAAACCAAGAAGCTCATAAATGATAAAAGAATAATTAATCATGTGTTGTTACGCAGAAAAGACTTGGAGCACCAGACAAAATAACTACTTCCTTCTCTCCAGAATAGCACATATTGATTTAGCAACAGACTCTTCTTGCCAAGTCAGGGAACAGCACACAAAATCCAGAGGCAGTTGTTACTACCCAAATAGCTGCTATCCACTTCTTAGTCTGAAAACTGAACCTTAATGTTTAACTAACTGCACCCTCAGAATCAAAGTAACCTTTCACATTCATTGACGGCACACCTGCTAAAACAGATCTGATACATATGCTGATTAATTTCCCGTGCTGTTTTACCACAGATCACAGCCTGACTGTATGGCATTAACTAACAGCCAAGGAGAGGCGGATTTCTCAGCTTCCTCTCAACCGATCCTAGACACACCTATTACCCTTTGCTGTCTTCCAGCACAAAGTTACACAGCTTACTTTTAGCTGCTAGCAGTTAAGAGCTGGAATGTATCATTTTCCTTTGCTTTAGGAGGGTATAGAGGAAAAAACCTCATTCCGTTGGGTGTGGTTCTATGTGCAAACCAATCTAAACTGTGCCTGCTGCAGTCCTGCCCTGCCTGCAGCCAGCCACATCATCCGGCTCCCTGCTCTGCGCTGGCTCTGACACACTGCATGTGTGCCAGTCCTGTCTGGGAGGTTGCAGCATACTGCTCAGAGGAGTACTTGGAAATGGCCTGAAGCGCCCAGTCTGACCTCACCCAAACTAGAACTGTAGGTAGTTACCGGGTCTCAACCAGGAGCTGCTAAAAGAACGGCTTTTAGTCTAGAGATGTATTTTACTGTCATTAAGTTTCCATGGCAAGAACACAGGTTCCATTTCAGAGCTGGGTCGCTGTCATGCCTCCTCCAGCAATCGATTTGTTGATCAGCCTTGCAGTTATCCCACCCTGAAGTATTTGCCTTACAGGTGCTTGCAGTATTAAACTGTAGTAGTGCTGTTCTAACGTACAGGTGGCCCTACAAAGCTACACACAACTCCAAAATTCAGATTTTCTGATTCTGCACCACTGGTGGAGTCACGGCACAGGACTGAGTCACTCAGCAAGGATGTGTCATCCTATGGTGCCTCAGTTCCTTCAGGTGTACGCAAAAGCTCCCAAAAGGTGCAGATAATTGAGCAATTCAGCTAAATGAAATGAATGACACACAGAACCTTTGTTGGGATTCTTCTCATCTTCTCCTTTCTCAACATCTCCCCAGCCATCAAGACCTGTCTCGCCATAGTGTATGTTAGTGATTCTGTAACCCTCCCATATAACGCAGACGCATTCCCGTGGTGCCTGGGTATGTGTTACCACTTTCCTCCCTTCAGACCACATATATCCATACACATAAACATGTACACATGTATACATGTTTGTGTATATAAACTATATGATATATATACACACTGTTTTTGTGAGTCCTTCTGCACAGCCTACAGTGCTAGGCTTTTTTTCCCCTTTATATTTAAGGTTGCTGGTGACTACAAAAACATAAAGGTAAATGCTATGAAAAGTGAGAGTTGCTATCGTAATTAATTATTTCATATGCAATAGAGAAGTAAATACAATGTAGTCACATAAACACTGAAGTAACTGACGTGAGTAAGCCACCTTGTTATTTTAAGGCTGCAGAAATGAATGCAATTTAGTCTGTAGTGTCTGTTTCACCAAACTCAAATGAAAAGTTACGTTTTAGACTGCAATGACATTTTAAAATTAGAGGAGTTTTGTAAAAACTTATCAGCCACTTAAGGAAAATAGCACTAAAAGAGATCAGGAATAATAATAAAAAAAAAACAAATACAAATAAGATTACAAAGTTTGTTTAGTTTTAAATATGCAGAACAGAAAGCTATTTGGGAAGTTACAGAAATTCAGGGTGAATGTTGAAACAGCCATCAAAAAAAATTTGCCCTTATGGGTTTTTTATATTTTAAAATGAACTTATTCTCACTCTTTGTAAAAAGTATGTTCTGAGAATCTGCTGCCAAAGCAGTGCACTTAGCTAATACTTGGCAACCCTATCGCAGCCAAGCAGAGCGTTCCAAGTACTGATGGACATCCAACAACGTCGGGTATTGACTCAGCTCTCGCGTCGCTCTCTCACACTCCCTTCCTCTGGCCTGCCCTGCCACCACAGTGTAAATGCTCAATCAAACAACCCATTCACCTGGTGCGTCAAGAATGGAAAACCTGACGCTCGGAGGTTGTTATTTTTGTCTCACACAGCACTTGAACTGACTGCAGCCTTCAAGTCTTTAGGCTTTGAATACTTGGTTAGAAACATTTTTCTTTTTTTAATCTTTATTGCAAAGAATACTGCCAAAACATGTCCTGAGATTAAGAGAATTTTAAAAACTACGCTTCCTTCTAAAGGGTTTGTGCTGGATTATTTTACAAGTTTCTTTTTTTCATACACACTAGAACACTTTTAAATTTTATTTTTAAATATCAGTGACTGTCCCTCTCACTGCGTTTTCTGTTTGTTATGGATCAGACAAAATCCATTTTATGCTGGAATCTCTTTACTGCTACTGGTAATCCAGAGGCACTCACTGTATGGTGCTGGCTCACCCGTTTCATTTCCTCTTTCATGTTTTGAATCAACATTTTGAAAAGAACCCACAGTAAGCACACTCTGACCTATTAAGATTTAAATTATAGTTTACATTAGTGCAGGTCAGATTCTGCACTTTGAATAAACAGAGAACACTTCTATAATGAACGTATGCCATGGTCTTTTATGACCAGTTTAAGATAACGGGTTAGCCACGTTCTGATGGCCCTCCCCAGTAAGATTTATACAAGGAGAAAAGTTTTTGTAGGAGACTAATTCAGGAGAGGCAAAATGACTCCTAGCCTACATGTAACAGTATCCAAGTGGGATGGACACAGAACAACTTTAAGAGAGTATTTTGATTTTAATTACAATAGTGAACTACAGAATAGCTCTAATAAAGACAATGGGTTACTCTAGGTTAATAACGGCATAAACTAACACCAGGCTCCGGTGTTCAGGTAATTATTCAGTTTATAAAAAGGTATAGAAAACTACTCGAAGACAAACACGTATTTCTCACGTCAGTTAAAATATTTGGCTATATATTGAAGTTGCTCACGATCAGGTTTTATATATGAGACCTTATAATACACAGTAACCAAATATTAACCTTGTCGTCATTTACTGTCAAACACCATAGCTAGCAAACAGAATGATATGACCAGACTGCATGACAACAGGCCACTTAAGTCCAATTTATGACAGACATACTGTAAACTTGAACCAGGTTTAGGCATCATATTATGCCTATTAACAAACCAAAATCACCAGTCCTGATGATAAACATAACTATTAAAATAATTCCCTTTCAAAGATACCATTTTTTGCTTTCCAATTCTCCACACCCGGAATGTGAAATCTTTGCAAATAAAATGGTAGAGGTATATTAAATATTTCCACATTTATTTTAGAAAACAAGAACATAATCATAAACGTTTATAGATACTTGTTCCATTATGTTACTGTTAGGTTAGTAGCGCAATACAGGGAAGAGAGGAAACAATTTCTTTCAGATAGGTGCTTTGGGAGACCATCTCACTTTAAAAAAAAAATTAAACTAAACATCTCATGTATAGTTCTTGAAACTAGGCTGTATAATACAGCTATAATCTGAAATATGAGCATGAACAGTAATGCCAAATTCCATGGTAAATTTATTTTAATTTCAAATAGGTTCAATGCACAGGTAGAAAGATCTTTTAAACTGAAACCTTAGAAATTCATGGAAGTATTTTAGGCTTAACCAAGGCTGCTGGTTGTATCTATATTTTCTGTTAAGAAAATAACACAGACTAGAATGCTACTAATGCTCTGTTGGTTTTGTTACCAATATAAATAAATAAGAATCACTAACCCAAAATACATAACACTCTTCCACACACAGCATCACATGAGCATGACGACATCCTTAAAAAAAACTGTCTTCACAGCAGATGAAAACAAGGGAGAGCAATTTCTAACAAATTCTCACTTAGAAATAATAATAATAATAATAAGCGTATTCATTGCAAGGCCAGAATACAGAACTTCTGCAGCAGTTACACTTTAATCTCACTGTTCACACTGGGCGACTGTACTGGCTGTTTTTCCTTTTAGCTTATGTTGACTGTTCCTATGAACAGAAGACTAGAATAATTAGTTCAAGGTAGAAACGAAAGTGGAACTCAATCAAGAGAGTTTTGTCAGAGAAGAAAATCGCAGCTACCAACAAAATCACTTAAACTTTTAAAATATTAAATGACTTTATTAGAACAAAAAAATATTAATTGCATCACCTACTTGAAGTATACTTAGATTTTGTTTTTCTTTAGAGGTGGTCACTGGAAAAAAATCAAGTCTCTCTAGTAAGAGTTTCTTAGATGTCTGGGAACAGACAAAGTGCTCAATTTTAATCACTCATTTATCTCCTGTTGTCCTATTTTGCATTCAGGGCAGGTCTAGTAACTTCACGTCTTAGAGGTGAAACCACGTAATTATTTGTATTAAACAAGAGTGAAAGGCTGAGTCAAAGCTACACATGGAGACAATATAGTTCAAGTATATTATTAGATCCCATTTCTGTCAAGACGCTCTTTCTTCCAAGTTTGCCCAGAAGAAGGGCGATTATTACAAAGGAAAATTGGAAACAAAGTCCTTTGAAGCCATTAGCCCCTGAAAGGTAGTAAAATAGGAAGTTTCAAAGGAATATGGTATAACAGATAAATATGATTGAACTAAACATCTGTTGAGCCTCAAATGAGTTAAATTTATCATTCTCTCATAGGAAGAATTTATTGCGGAAGGATTTAATTGTGCAGCAGATGCTTTAAAGAAGGCAAAAAGTCTTAATGGAATTTAATATAAATGAAAAAAAATAGTGAGGAAAGACAAAGCAATGTGAAGGTTTCCAAACCTCTGACTGTGCTCTGCTTCTAATACAATTTGTCCAGAATACTTTATAAAAAACACAATCTGTGGAATTAATACTAATATGCACATAAATCAATAGGACTAGGTCAAGTCTGCCTTTCCTTACTGCATGAGCGAACATGAAGTAGGAAGCAAGGAGTAAATCTCTGTAGTTCCTTTTATAAAATGGCATTGACACATGACCATTCAGTGCCATTTTATGAAGGTGACTGCAGAAGGTGAAGGGGAAGATTTCAAAAAACAAAACAAAAAAACCACCACCACCACCAACAAAAACACACACCACAAACCTACAGTAGAGAAAAAGGGAAGAGATTTCAGAGTATGATAAAATATTCAAATTCCCTTATACACACTAGATCAAAGTATCCTGAAACAGCACTTCCAAATGGATAGTTATGTTTCGCTAGAACAGAGAATACATAAATACTTTTTAAAAATAAAATCAATACATAAAGCAAAAGAAGCAACAGGAATTTCACATTCTAAATGGGACTCTCGGATCAATTTTTATTTTAAAATACGTGAAGTTCTTATTAAGATTGTGAACAACAGATATTTCTGCAATATAACAAGCAAATAAGTTAATTCACTTGAAACAGATTAAAGGAAATGGCTAAAACCTCCACAACACAAGAGATGAAATCTGTGTGTTCATGTACTAGTCCAGTACGATAAAATCCATAAGTGATATTGACTATGAATCATGAGGAATAAAACTGAACATTCCGCCATTATTAGAATGTAAAAGTAAAATTTAAAACTCAAACCTCACTTTGCAAAAATTAACTCCTGAACTTAGTATGCAGGCAGGAGTTGCCATGAAGTCAATGAATCTACTTCACAGTATTACACAGTTAAAGATATAGCTTAGTATTCACAAGATCAGAGCCATTTAAGAATTCTTTTAATTTCTGTATGTTACTTTTATATTTTACAGATATATGGCTTTGGTAGCAACATAGGATAGTACTTAAAACAAGAGTGTGTTTACCCTAATCAAAGAGCGTCTGCTTATGAAGAGGAGAGCAGACAGTGAAAGTACCTGAGATGAATACAGTTGAAACAAATTTTGGAAACTGAATGACAGACTTGTTGGTTAAAGCATACATTTTTAAAAATCAATTATTAAAAATTATTTTATTTTCCAGAGAGCCATAGTAGATGTAAAGTAACTGCAAACCCAAAAACTAATTCTGAAATTGTACCATCTCTGAAGGTACACCCTTCAGAAACCCAGCTCACTGTGGAGGTAATGGAGTCCACGTCAGTCTTGCCGTAAACTGAACTACTATGCTTATCCCACAGAACCGCCTTTTTGACCAAAAAGATCACTGAAAGGCACTTCATGTGACAATCTTTTGACAAATTGACAACACATTCAATCTCATTGACCTTCAGATGGGCTACTGTAAATAGGCACATGCTCAGTTCTGAGTGCAGAATTGGAATATGACCTCCTATACAGATGTGTCCCCCTCTTTACACAACATAAAGCCAGCAAAATTAAGAAAACACTTTCCAAAGTCAGGGTGTTTGTTGTTGTTGTTGTTTTTTGAAGTTCAATGGCTACTGCTATATCTGAAGTTAATAACAAATTAATACCATCTTAGTTAATACTGTACTGGGCACAGAAAAGCCTTACTTCTCATTTCATCCATAGCAAATTCATGCAACAAAAATGTAGTCCTCTTAAGAGCATGTGTTGTCAGAGCTGTTTACATTAGGCTCCCACACAAAATAAGCTGCAGCAACTACTCATTTAGAATACAAGTAGTCTTATGCTTTTAGCACTCCTTTAACTATTTAAGCATTTTATATGAAGCTGCTTTCAAAACATCATTTTTCCTCTAAAGTTAGCTCAAGTTACACAACCCACAACATTTTAGTTAATTATCTGAAACTGATTTAATGCTCAGAGTTGAGAAGTTTTGATTTCTCCATAGCTCTCTTATTCCAGAAGTTACATTACTTCCAATTGCTTAAAATTTCTTTAGATAAAGTCTCTTTGATACAGAAGAGAGAAAACCTCCCGAAGTTCCCACGAGCAAAAAGGAACTATAGCCTCTGTTTTTATCCAGTCAAATAATTACTTTCCAGCTACATCACAGCCAACATACTCTACCAGGAGTCCAGAGCTGTTTTGATCAGCAGAGACTGCTTTCTAGCTACAAAGTACTTTCTTCTGTTGGAAGAAAAGTACCTTTTACCATTTTACTTTTACAACCAGTACTGTACACCAGGTTCTATGCTTCCTGAAGTATTTGCTATATTTTGATATGTACATCTTTGTACGTATGTTTATAGCATATATATACAAATACGTGTGTATTGGGTATTGGACACTGACAGCCTGTTCCCTGTGTGCCAAAGCCAAATAGCATCAGGATAAAAAAAAAAAAAAAA
>VXAL01001204.1:26006-57589 GCA_013399475.1 Chauna torquata | reverse complement strand
TATCAAATATATATCCTATAAGAGGATGCCAGAAAGGGAAGTGGAACAACAAAAAGTGAATTGTCACAAGATACAATGATTTGTCACCTTTTCACCATCGTGCCTGATGGCAAAAAGTTCATTATGAGTGATAAGTTGAGAGCTCAAAGCAGGTCAGATAGAAGCCTTGGAGATTTGTCCTTGAAGGCTGATGATATACAGCATAGTATTTTCCTTGCTGTAAAGGAGGTTAGTATAGTTTAATATTCCAGTTAGTCTATTTTAAGATACCTCCAATCAAAAGAGTTACAGAATGAAGGATATTCATAATTAAACTATATTGTGAAAATACTGTGAAAGTGCAATGCTCTGTAACTATTTATGCAAATATGTGAAGAGAGGGCTTTAGGCATTGATAACTAATGAAAATCAGAGTACCTGATGTTATAATCCTAATTTTCATGAGGACTTGAGATCAAGAAGTTTGTATCAATTGAAATATTCATCATCCTAAAGAATGATGAGAAAAATGCAGAGAATACCAGGGTTCACTGAGCCGTTCAACCAGCAGCTAAACACACAGGAGAGAATTTTATATCTTGTACTCAAGAATGAGTCATTCCTGTTGTAAAATACCAAACAGTGGTTACTGTTACATCATCTCCTTTGGTCTCCTCACATTTTTCCAGAAAAAAATCTTTTGTGTATAATGTAAAACAGACAACAGCAGGACAAATGTCTCATTGATTACACGTTTTTCTCATGTTCCCTGCTATGACAAAAGGTGAAGTTATATCATCTCCCTCCTTCCCACTCACATTCAAACAGATACAGTGTTATGTACATGGAACAAGCCATATTTTTTTTTCTACAGCATTAAATGTAAAGACGTACTTGGCTGAAGGACTGCCAAGTAGACTACCGTTTGATTCTTAATAGGGTTTTCCTTCAGAAGAAACGAAATTTTGAGGAATGTGGCAACCTAGTGATAATCTTATTTAAAAGGTATTTTAAATCCAAATGAAACAGAGTGACTCAGTATGGGAATTCCTACTGTTTTATTTTACCTTTTTGTTTAATTACCAAATCACTAGCGTAAAGCAGTTTGACTTATCTTCCACTGTCCTTGCCCGGCTAGTATTTGCTATCCTCCTGGATTGGTTGGCCTTAGTAGTTGTGTATCTCCCCTCCTGGGTTTATAAGGACACATTTTTTAACATAGAATTGATGTAATAGAAGAAGAGACTCTGGTCTACATAGTTCAAAACTGATAACTGCAGAAGTAGCTTAATGAGAAGTGTGCACAGCTTTACTCAAGTCTGATATTCTGGCTCAGTGGGGCACCTGATATTTCAGGTGAGATATGGCACCTTTAAAACCTACTCATCCTAATTTTTTTCATGTTGTTCAGTTGTGCTTCCCGTTGTGGGTGCTTCTATTACTGAAAAAGAATACCCAATAAAAGTATAATGTTGTCTTTACTATCGGCATTAGACTCAGTTATGTATGCTTTGTTATGAAATTTAGTGAAATTGTGTGATAATACCATATGCCTCCCACTCTTTCTGAGTGTTGACAGGTTTCTCACATATATTCTATCTGAATGCAGTAACTATACATAGATGGAGCAGATGGAGTTGCTCTGCTTTTAATCAGGGAATATATTTGCTTAGGAATAACATACGTTTATTGTTTCACATTTTGGGGCAAAAAAAAAGTTTTGTGTGTTATTTATAGGATCCATTTTAAGTGGAATAAAGGAGAAATGATCAAGTAAATGTTTTGATAAGAATATTTGGTAGGAAGAAGTAAGAAAGTGAAAGAAGATCCCACAGCTGGACATTCCATGCTGGACATTTGACCTTCAGGTGTAGAGGATATGGAAAAAGAGAACAGGTCTACCTCTTTTGTATGGCTGCCATGAATGCATGTTTTAGCCCAGCTGTGTGATTACAATCATAGCATTTTAGCTTGGTTCTCTACCTAATCTTTGGATAACTGTTTCACTAATTGATTTATAGGAAGAAATATAATTAGTTCTGACAATGGCTTTTTTTTTTTTTTGTCCTGCTATGGATCTTCTTATCTTCTTATTTAGTATACTTGCATAAATAGAGATATTCTTGAACACAAATCCTGTGTTTTGTTTTCTAAACATCACTTAATACACAGAAGACCAGTTATTTAAAGCATCTGATCTTTTGACTTGTGATGTCTCTCCATGTCACAGAGATTATAAGATCCACAATGAATGACAATTGTATCCTCTTTAAGTTGGAAAGCTTTTACTGAGATCTTCCTTTAGCTCATTTTCACTATGCTAGTCTCTTACTAGTCTAATATGCATTATTGCTGTTCATTTATATAGGCTTATGTAATTTTCATGCCATCACTTGTGTAGATATTTTTGAAGGAACATCCGGATGGTTAGATGGTTAATAAAAGGTTTATGTCTACTCCCCTATTTAGATTCAAATTATATTTGGTATAACACATTATATACTGTACTATGAGTCCTAAATAACTCAAGTTGTTATGGAAAAGCCACCAGAATATAAGAATATATAAAGTAAATACATGTTGGCTAAAATAGTTTGGGGGACAAAACTAAGAGTGATATATTTTCAAAATCAGTACGTATTTTGGGCAGCCTATTTCAATGCTAATTTCAAGAAAATAGGTTACAGCTTCTTTGAAATGACTGAGAACAGAATATGCCCCCAACTGACCAACACGACAGGGCGAGGAAACAGGAAAGTCACAAATACCATCAGAACCTGTCTCACCTGTTAGTGAGACAACTAAATGGAACCACTCATTCATCACTCCCTCTTGTGAACCCTCCTCTGGCTCATGTGCTGCCTAGATATTTTCTAAGATATATAGGATTTGTCTCCTAGAGGTAGCCAGTAGAATCTGCTTCTGCTATCACATATGCCTTGGGATTTGTAGGGCAGCAAAGATTAGTTAAGTCATTGATCACACTTCCAGAGCTGTCCACCTTCCCCTCAATTTATAACAGGAGGAGATTTCCAATGCCAAAAACACACATTGCATTTTCCAGTTTCAGACAGGTGAGTTAGAATTGCAGAAGTTGTTGAAAATGGATTCATTTTCTCCCTCACTTCCCATATTAATTAGTCTTATAGAGGAGCAAGTCCAAATCCCATTCCCAAAAGCTATCTTCGGCCTGTCAACTATTGTATTGTCACTGGATTGCCAAGATACTTGCACTGATTTTGCTGTAACTAAATAGCAGAATGTCTGATCAGTGAGAGAAGTGACCTCTCCCAAGATTCTTGTAAGAACAGCCGAGCACTGGGAGATGAAACCTCCTCTCCAGGGCTCTGCAGCTCTGATGGGCAAACCAATGAAAAAAACACTAATTTTGGCTAATGGCAACTAATAGCTCTGCTGGAGCTAACGGAGTCAGTAATGTATTAAACATATGCAAAGGGAAGAGAAAATCCCCAGCCCAACCACAACAATAACCCTGGATGGTCTCCCCTACTGCATCCTGGCTTCTGACAATGTCTTGGAAACAAACTACTAACAGACTGACAATAAATAAATGCAGGATAATGTTATGCCAAAGCCAGAAGAATTAAAGTCCCATTTTATATCACAGAGCTGAAATTAGGCATCTTGACATTTTAATAGGCAAGCTTTCTAGTACAATATCAATATTATCCATCTGCATCAGGTATTGATACAGATCTTGCTTAGAAGAAGCTTCCTGTAAGAGTGACTCTGTTTTTGTTCGCAATCCACCACTGAGGTCAAGAACTTCTCTCCGTCCCGTTACAATGTTTTGCCATTGATTCCTGTCATCAGGCCATCTAGCTTTAACA
This sequence comes from Chauna torquata, assembly GCA_013399475.1. NCBI lineage: Eukaryota > Metazoa > Chordata > Aves > Anseriformes > Anhimidae > Chauna > Chauna torquata. The sequence continues at coordinate 53,759 of VXAL01001204.1, read as the reverse complement.
AATTGCTGTTCTCTTATTCAGTATTTCTGGAACTGTGACATTTTAGGAACCTTACTCTCTCCCATTTTACTTTTTTTTTTTTTTTTAAATCTTGAATCTTCCAGGACTGGAATGCCTATTTAGCTGTAATCATTTTCTTTTATTTTTAATTGAGAGTCTGAGAGCAATGAAACTGTGAACTTAAAGACACTTCCTTGAAAATCTCTTATCTCTGCTGAGGTAAAAAGGACTGTGAATGTCCTCATAATTACTTTTGTGGATATCTTTTTAATAGCCTTGGGGACAAACGCAAACATTTAATTATTAGGAAAGAAGTTAATACAATGAAGAATATCACACTAATAATGAAGCTTATAAATACATAGAAGTCATTAATTGATAACTATGTTGAGAGATAAGCACAACTCAATTGATTTTGCTTTAAGCAATGAGTTCATGCAGGTGTTTACTTAGGAAAAGATTGTGAGAAGTCCTACTGCTATGAGGTCAATAATATGCTTCTTGTCCTTCTTTCTAGAACAGTGTGAGTCTAGTAGGACTTTTTGCTTCCCTTTTTTTCCTGAGTATGACTTTTTCCTTTGCATATTACTACAAAAAATAACATAAATTAACACATGTAGCACAACCATGTGAAAGAGTCTTAGAGCTGGCACGTGTAGCATGAGGGAAAGCTGAGGAAAAGCCAAATAGGTGGAAGGGCTCTCCGTGGAGCAATGACCCTGTGCCTCAGTGGATCATGAGCTGCTCAGCCCCAAGACTGCTACTGCTGTTCTATGGCAGCCGCAACACATGCCAAGGAGTAGTTTTGGCAGACCAGAAACAAGGCTTCGGCTGGCTTTCGTGAGCCCATGGGTGTGCCTGACCACGGGTGAGATGTAATCCGACTGCCTTTAGACCACCTGCCCCTGTGCCCTCAGATCCCTTTGTACTTGGCCTGAGTGTCTTGAACACAGCATTGCACAAGTTGCTTACAAATGCCTTCACAGTAGCTAGTATCTGGTCCCATGTGAAAAGTCTTTTTTCTTCTGAGAAAGAGTTTTGTAAATGTACGTGTAGCTGTATTTTCATCTTACATCAGCTTGTACTTTTCTACCAGTTTTAGGTAAAACCCTGTTGTTAACTACACATTTAGAGTTAATTGGACATGAGCATGGGATACAGAAACTCAGTCCAGTGCTCTACTCCACTTAACAATGGAGTGATAGAGGCAGGGAAAATAAGTTGATATATTTATTTAATTCAGCTGCAGAGTTAAATCTCTTTTCCCTAATTTTGAACATTTCTAGGGGACAAGAAAGCTATTTTTGATGAAGCACTACTTATACTATGACCTCTAACTTAGTGACTTGATTTAAAATAAATTGTCAGGTTTAATGTGGTCCTAAATATAAGCCAGTAAAAACACATTTTTACAAGCTTTTTGTGACTCATCCACCAGATTTAGTTTGCATGCTTTTAGAAATATTGTTTTATTTGTGAGATGGCAAATACCTTCTGGAAAAATCCTTGCTTGAGAATGCTTGATTTTCTTCAAATTTCATTGTAAAACATTTTTCTTTCTCAAAAAGTGAATATTTTCACAGTCGCATTTGCAACCCAGACTTTTTTTTTTTTCACCCTGAAAAGCAGAAAAGATCTTGAACAAGACTAGTAATTTAGTTTTGATTCTGTTTGCCCAAAAGGAAGTGGGAACAATAAACGTAGTAGAATTTTTTTTTTGACTTTTAATCATCTAAAATATTGTTAATAGTACAGATAAGAAAATGCATTCCTAGGAGTCTGGGCTAAGTAGGCGGATGGAAGAACTGTAAGGATTCAGAGGTAGTTTATCCAGCACACTCTGTTCTTCCTTCTTTTGCTGCTTGTTAGGCAAAAAAGAAATCTGACAGTACTGGGAAGAGATGACAAAAATGCCACAAGTTCTGGTTGCTGTTTCTAAAACACAGGATTGAAGATAACTGCCGTATTTTCATACTTTGACCCTATTTTGTTTTCAGGGAGAAGGTGTTAAGGTCTTACAGAATAAAGCTGAATAAAAAATTGAGACTACTCCAAACTGGGATGAATTTGCTGCAAGATGGGAAATGTCATAAGGAAAAGGAAAACTGGCAAGCTGGTTTGGTAAGTCTCAGATTTGTTTCATTTGTTTAGAAAAGAGAAAGGAGCAAAGGTTGGGTGTAAGGAAGGACTTGAAACAAAAACAACCAAACACATAACAGTAAAATAGGAAAGGATAAAAGTAAACTTCATGTGTTTGTGGCATTACATCAAAACTGAAGTAGGTGGGAATTTTGGTGTTGGAACGCCTTGTCAAATAAAGCCAGGCTGTGGCTCAATGATATAGGGAATTTGGCATTAGGCCTAGTTCCTGATACCAAGTCACAGATACTGCATCCACACTGCACAAAAACATTGATCCGCACAGAGCGCACCCTTAATCAGTTCGGTTTTGTTCTAAAAATGCATCAGGTGATGTCTGACTTCCCACTACCAGCAGTAAGTTGCCTGATTGCATATCATGGGCAGAGGATATTTTGGTAGAAAATCCATGATGTTGCCTGCCATGACTGAGCTGGGTAAAAATTTTTACTGCTGGTATATGTGACATGCAGATCCAGTACTAATGATGGGAGAGTTGTGGCTTTTAAGCACTCCATAGCATTACAGTCTGACATGTGTCTGTGTAATATATCTGTAGATATATAAATCAATGTTATTAATTATCATGGAAAACTTAAAAAATGAAACAAAAAGAGCCCTAGCAGTTATTAGTTTTTTGACAATGAAAGTGTACATACAAAGAAAATATTTCTGAGAAGGCATCTTGTGATCTGCAAAATAATAACAATAAAATCATTAAGCAAGCTACCAGCTGTGAGCTGTTTCAAGCATCAATTCAACATGTCAATTACATTAATATTTACACTGACTAACAATTTTGCCAGCAAAAAGCAGTTAGAGCAGTCTTTTCTGTGGAAGATTAAAAAAAAAAAAAAAAAGAAAATATGTGCTTTGGAATTGCAAATTATGTAATGAGAATAGCAGTTTGGTTGTATACAGTTATTTTTAAGCAACTGTGTATTAGGTAAGAAGTCTCTAAATGTATTCTTGGTGGATGAATGATTTATTATGATAAACTTTATTCAGGGTATGAATTAACTAGTTTGGAAGAAGGTAAAATAAGCCTGGATTGTAAACTGCCTCCTGTTTTGTGTAGCTCTGTTGCTCAAAAAACAAACAAACAAAAAAACAAACCTACAATAATAAGTCTGTGCATGCTGCTGGGACCGGTAGCATTCAGAAATGGTTGAAACTCTATAATCCAAATATTACCGCTCTATGAAACACATGTAATATATGACTTCAGGTGGGAGTGAGGACTCTGATCTGGTATCATTTTGTACTTTGTATTTACCAGGGCTGGTTTTTGCACTTTTGTGCCTGCCTGCAAAGAATTTGTCAAACTGGAAGAAAATGAAGGCTTAAAGTGAGAGTTTCTGGTGGAACCCACCCATGGCATAGTCCCAGAATGCACTCATGGGTTCAGTGGCTAGCTGACCACAGTCAGAGATGAATTTAGGACTCAAAGTTTTATCAACATTTCAAACAGATCAATAATTTGGTTACAGATGCATCAGAACCTACCTTTTCTTTAGTAATTTGCTCCCCTAGAAACGTGCATATTCTCTGTGAGGCTTCCTTTTAAGTATGGGGATATTCTCAATGTTCTGCAAAGTAGTACTAACAAAGTATCTATGTTCCATTGGCCAGCCACAATAAGTATGCTCAAGTGCTATCGCAGTAATAGTCTTCTGCTATCTCATTTCATCTCATCTTTCTTTCCTCCACGTGTATTGAACAGATGGCCTTGAGCTTTATGTAGGTGATTAATTAAACTGCACGTAACAGGAGTATTTTGTGCATGCATAAATTCCTCTTAACAAGATTTTTAATTCTTTTTGCAACCAATCTGCTCTAGAGGAGGGGCATAATATTTTTTATCTTTTCCAATTTTCTTCTAAATACATGCAATATATGTCTTAAAATAAATGTGCCAATATCTTGTGCCAGTTGCTAGAAAAGGCTTAGGCTTTGATTGTGCTGGATAGTAAAACTTAATAAGGGTATCAGTAAACTGAAAAAGTTAAATTATGCTGCTGAAAATATAACATACCTCAGTAGATGCACTGTAACAAATGCCAATGTGTACGGGAGATGGCAGGCATTGCTTCACCTAACAAGGTCTGTTAGGGCACAAGAGAGTTCAGCAACTGCTCTCAGAACTAGCTGCAATGCATGTTAGAGTACTTGCGCTGGAAGAAGAGGTGCCCTTACAGGGAGCTGAAGACCTGAGAACAATCCCAACCCAGAAATGGCAGCCGATGCTCTGCTGATACAGCGCTTACTGCATATACCTCCCTGGTTTCTCACGTAGGCCAAGAGGCATTTCTGCAGGGTTTCTCATTCTGCATTGACCACTGACCTCATGTGCTTGTGGCTTTTAATTCTGAGAGAGAAAATTGCAACACTTTAACGTGAAATTTTTGTTTCTGTTCACCATGATTGTTTTTTGTGGGCTTATTAGTGAGAGCTGGATGTGTGTTATAAAATGATTGAAGGTAATAAAATAAACAGTTGCTCCTTCAGTCTTTTTTAACGATGTAGGAAAGAGAGCTAAAGGGAAGCTTAGGAAAGGAAGGCTAATACAAAAAGAGAATTGATTCTTCTGTCTGATATGTGGTCAAGAATAACTACATATCTTGAAAAATCTGCTACTCTATTCTCTGGCTTCACTGTACATCTGTTAATAGAAAATCTGTGATACCTAACTGCAGAAACACGCCTGAGAGGACTGAAATTCCATGAGATTAATTCATTGCGATCCCTTGGCTGACATCTTTGTAGCTTTTTCTTAAAAGTTTTAAATTCCCCAGGCAGTCTTCACACGTCCTGTTTCCTTTACCACTGATAAAATTCAGAAAAAAACTTAGATTCTTTTCAGAAGGCAAAAATATATGGATTGCAATATTCTCTGAAGTATATATGTGTGAGCCTCTTTCTTCATATTCCAGATATATTTGGGGGATGTTATGATAGCTAGGAAAGCTTTGTCCTTTGTAGGATGGCAGCAGAAAGAGGGCTTGGTGGGGTGAGGGTGGGGGAAGGTGTGAGCCGTCACTGCACTTTGAAGATGTATATTGATCAGACGCATGTAGACCTTCATAAAAACTTAAGCTGTGTCATTTTAGTAACACGTTATCAAACTAAGTGAGCAGCCTTGTTTCTTATCCTAACGCTCATAGGTTTGTTGAAGAAATTTTCTTGCTTTCTCCTTTTCTCTATTTGTGCCTCGTTGCTATTGCCCACTCCTCTGGGGATGCATAATCCTCACAGCAGGTGACCTGCCATGCTGAGCAGTGCCCGCCTATGCAAGTATCTTATGCCAAAGTGATCTCGTGACCTCTTGATTCTTTTGGCTGAAACTTGAAATAGGGATCAGAGCTGAGCCTGCTGATTAGTTCCTAATCATGTGAGAAGCCCCACTGAACTGAATTGCTACTGCTCACTGTGACCCAGTGTATCATCATTTATGTTTCCTAAATTAAAAGACTTGGCTTGATACATCTCAGTATGTAACTTAGCACTTTAAAAAAGCTGGAAACACTACTTTGTGTTCAAAGGGGAAAAACAATATATGCAGTTGCTTTTTTTCTTCTGCTTATTAGCCTTTACTTTTGATGGCTTTTACTGCTGTTTCTGCATAATGGCAAATTAGGCCAATTTTCCACTGGAACAGTAGTAATTGAGATCTACTGTATCTTGTCACAAGAGGTGGTGTACTCGAGATGAATTGTGCATGGTGTAAGGTGTCTGTGAAGCAGCAGTGAAGTAGTTAATGCTTCTTGGCCTTGATTACACTGCAGCTGGCCCAAATCAACTCAGAGCATTTGTAGTACAGAAATTGCTACAGCTCAAATCAGCCAGGCTTCTGAGAAAAGGATCAGGGTGGCCTTTTGCGAGATGGGTAGGTTAAGATGACCCACTTTAACTGGATGCCTGATTTAAGTGGAACACTCTTGTTTAATACAAGCCTCCTTTTATCTTAATGGCATTGGTACAGCAACACATTTGTCTCAATTTCCTTCAAGCAACAGTTCTTTAGCCAAACATTGAAAGCTGCAAATTCTACTGTACCACAGCAAAATCATATACCTTCAGCTTAGTCAGGTTTCCACACAAGATGACTAATTTTCTGTCTTGTCTCTTCCTGATATTAGAGTAGAAGTACATTAGAAGCATTGATATTTTCACACCTGTGAAACAGAAAAAAGCTTTCTCTCTTGCTTTTAGATACAAAGGCACATTGTGATATGAATAACTTAAACGTAATGTGATTTGAGAATTCCAGCTACTATCAACATGATTCCCTTATCCAGCCTAGATGACCAAATAGACTTAGTACTTATAATTCTGTTAATACAGTATTTTTCACTGGTTGGGCATACAAAATCCAGTGAACCTCTAACACTGTTCTTTTTTGATTTTGAGGAAATTTATGCTGAATAATCAACATGCTTACAACAACTTTCAGATGTGATGATCAACATAGTACTTGCTGCTGTTTGTTTCCTTAGTAATTAGTATTCTCTTTATTGCAGAAATAATACTTAAGTAATATTATACAGTTAAACATTTTACTTGCAGTGAGATTTTGGATTATATCAATTATGGTGTTGTTTTGAGCCTGCAGAAGCTTGCTGATAAAGGTCTCCCTTTCAGCATTTAGCTGCCAACACAGATGCCAGACAACATTACAATTCATCTATCAGGCAAAATATTTGAAGCAAATTCTAGAAAAATGAATTAAGTACTTGTTCTTACTACTGTTATTTTTATATAGCCATACCTAGAACTTGAATATATACATATGTATATAGAGAGCTAAGCAGTATACATACATTGGAGAATAACTTACAAGTCTGCATTGGGGGACATCTGGGAAGGAGGCGAGAGAGAGAGAGAGAGAGGAGGGTGCAGGATGCTTTCTGGGTCTAAATAAGAAAAGCCCAGCAAAAAAAAGGCTTTAAAATAGCTGTCTTAATAAGACAGAGTAAGAGAAGGAATACAGAAAGTAAATCTTACTTTCCTTCAAGTTTTGGGCACCTCAAAATTGGTTCATAGCAGTGGATTGTCCCTGGCTGGATCTCTCCTGTGGTGGCATGCTGTGCAACCCCATCCATGAAGAGAAGCTCCTCCTTTACTGTTGTTCAAGCTATTAAATAATTTGCTTAAAAGAAACCAACTTTGTTAATAAAAGATGTTCACATGAGAACTTCTTGCTGCACTGCTTGATAAAGGCAAGGCCTTGAAGGTGGCGGGAGCTGCCTGCAGGTTCCTCAGTTGCAAGGAGCAGCCTGCAGTTATCCTGCTGCCATGGGATTTGTACAGCACAGGCCTGAGTGTACTCAGGTTAAATGTATTGTGGAGCACAAACAGCCTAACTCGCAATGCTTTCCTGGTCAGAATCAATGCATTCATCCTCTTGGTCCACATAGAGTTTATTGTTCCCAAATATATTATAAATTACAGATTATATTAATAACATGTGGATTTTTCAACCCCTAAGTAAGAGGCACAGTATGGCAGATATGACCAGTTCAAGATCACTGACTCTTCAAATACAATGCCTTCTGCAAAGCTCCCAATGTGCTTACTCTGCCATGGCACAGGTGAGATTTGCAGTATTGAACTTATATTTGGTTATAGCAGGTGGAACAGCCACAGATCTATGCACAGGGCAATGGATCATTTCATGATTCTGAAAGTTTCTCTTCTCACACACACTTCTGTCTGTCAAGGAAAGTGCAAGTTTCCATAAATACTGGCATGATGGGACTCTGCTTCTGAAGAAGATACCTTTGAGCATCTTCTTTGAATCTTTCCTGACAGAGAAGGAAAGCAGGAGTGTATATACTGTGCTGAATATACAACTCTGTATATAATTTCCTACCTTTTCTGGTGAAGGCTTCTCTGAAATCAGATGCTATTTTTTCCTGGGGAAATTAGATTGGGACCAAAGCAACATGCTTAATATTGTCAGTATTTTTCTCCTCCCCCTGTCTTCAAAAGAAACAGAAACCAAAACAACTTACAATCCTCTTACAAGATTTCAGAATTTCTGCAGAATAACTTACAATTCAGAAACTGTGTCTGGGCTATACAGTATTTTTCAACCTGCAAACATTGAGCACTGTCTGATAGGTCTCAATAGACTGACTTTTGAATACTTACTACCTCTCTGCAAATAAAATTTGCCCACAATGGAGCAGGTGGATCTGGCTTGAAGGAGTCTGTGGCCCATGGAGAACCGCCACAGGAGCCGACTCCGGGTTGGAGCTGCAGCCCATGGAGAAGAGCCCACAGTGGAGCAGGAGGTCTGGTGGGAGCTGCTGCCCGTGGGGACTCGTGCTGGAGCAGTTTGAGCCTGAAGGATGGACTCCGTTTTATGGACCCATATTGGAGCAGCTCTTGAAGAGCTGCAGCCTGTGGGAAGCCCACGTAGGACCCGTTCGGGAAGGACGACATCCCATGGGAGGGACCCCACGCTGGAGCAGGGGCAGACTAACTATGAAGGAGCAGCAGAGACAAAGAGATATGGGCTGACCGCAGCCCCCATTCCCCTGCCCCCTACCTCCTCCCTGCTCGGGGGGAGAAGGTAGAAGCGAGTGGATAGGAGTAAGTTGTTTTTAGTTTGCTTTTGGTTCTCACTGCTCTAGTCTGTTAGTAATGGGCAATAAATTATATTAATCTCCCTACATTGAATCTGTTTTGCCCAAGACAGTAATAGGTGAGCAATCTCCCTGTCCTTCTCAACCTTTGAACCCTTTTCCATCATATTTTCTCCCCCTCTTCTTTTGAGGAGGGGGAGTGAGAGAGTGGTTGTGGTGGATTTTAGCTGCCCATCAGGGTGAAGCCACCACAGTTGTGTGGTTGCTATGATTCTTCCAATTAGACACAGAATGCTGAAGTATCAGGAAACAATAAAATATGTTCCTCTCTACATATGCCAGCCTCTGCTGATACTCTTTGGCTAGGATCACCAGGATGCATAGATGCTTTGAATTTGTGCTTCAGTACAGCTGTTGTGACTTAAGAAAAATTCCTAGGACAAACTCAGTCCTGGGTATATCCAGGCCCAAGTCCATTGCATATTTTTTCCAGTGCTTACTGCTATTCTTTGTGTTGATCTAATTATAAAACTTTGATTACCTTATTGATTTAGTGGAGCTGTGCTTGTTTCTGCCAGAGCTGATTTTGACTCGGTGATTTCAGATGGAGACAACACAAGAGAGATCTCGCAGGCTTGGCCAGAAGGTGATTCCCCTTTGACACTGCCACAAGGATCCCAGTTTGGTTATGCAATGCATCAATACATAAATTGCGCGCAAGATTAACTGAGTCAAACCAAGGTCTTATAAACTTAACTAGATGATTAAGTCCAACACAGCTCTTTGCCAGCTGCTGGCAAAATCATCTCCTTTAGAGCAGACATCAGCTCAGATATCAACTGGATTCTTAAAAGGTATCTGAGTATAAACAGAATATGTGAAATGTTTTAGGTCAATCATGTCTGTTTTTTCATGGAAAGGGTGGCTTTGTCATGTGTTTCTTTTTCCATAGTAGTATGAATACTGAGTAGTTTATCAGGGCTTTTTTTTTTTTCTTAATATTGTTAAATTGCTAACTTTATCGAACATTTAGCAGCGCGTCACTTGGGCTAAAACACTTTAATACTGATGGGTATCCACTGGTGATATTAAAATGTGAAACATAGATTGCTGCTATTTAGAGACACCATTTATTACCATTCTACAGACAAAATAATTCCAGGCAAACTAATTTAGTTCATGGAATAAGGGAAAAGTGGAGGCAAGGGAAGGATAGACAGTCTGTTGTAGAAGTTGGCTGGCACTGGTGTATTCAGATAAGTTGACACGTTGTCAACCTATTATTGCAAAAGAAGTTTCCAATTTTTGACCAACTATCTTACTTACATGACTTGCATTTTGCAGCTATAAACAGCAGACATATGGGTAAACTTCAGGCCAGTCCACATAGAACAGCAGTGCTCCATCCAAGATTGACTCCTGGACAGTGCTGATACATAAGAAGGTCCAACACTTAGTTTATCATAGTAAGCTATCATAGCTGAGGAGTTAAAAATTAATACAAGCTTATATGCTCACTTCAGCTTCCTGCCAATGACAAACTCTTGAAAACTTCTCAGACAGAACTGTCTATGAATTCTTGAGTTCAGCTTAAAGGTTGAAGAAGGTTTTATGGAATTATTGTCACTCTCTGAGTGCAGATCTCTTTCTCCCTCCATCTCCCCACATAGAAGTACTGCTGAGAAGATTATGTATACTAAACTTGCCCACCCTGTTCCCTAAGGGAACATCTTCATGAACAGTTAAGAACTCAGATACAGATACAATCATCTCTGTTGAAAATAGGGAAAAAGAAAACTCTTCAAACTTGGAGTCTTATTCCTAAATCTCACTTGGACAGGGAGAAGAAAGATATTCTAGTGATTCGGTAAGGAATGCTTTTCTATGGTGAATTTTGTTTAAAAACGTAAAAAGCAAATTTTCTGTGTTTAGCATTAAATAATATAGCAGAATTATGCAATTTTACTTTTCAAGAATTTGTTGCTATTTTTTTTTTTTAATTGAACTAGTTGCACAGTGTTTGGTTGCAAAACTGTTTTAGTGAGATTCGGAGTGCAGTGATTATCATTTTTTTTTCCCATACTCAAAGATGGATAAAAATGAAAGTAGCACTGAAGTAGATATTTATCTTGAATCCAGTATAAAATCACTGGCAGGGTTAATGACTGAGGACGATTGAGTGAAGGAACTGACCCTATACTGTAGTGTGTTTTCTCAAGCCTTCATTTCATGTGATTATGGAATTTCAGTGAATGACACCTGAGTGCCCTCAAAGAGGCCCCCTTGTGCTCATCTCTATGGTTTTCTCAGGATTTGAGATTTTTTTTCTTTTTTTTTCTAGGCCAGATGTAATTTGGATTTTTTTTTTATGTACTGAGAAAATGGAAATGCATTTTTGAAGATTTCAGTGAAGATGCTTCGAATTTATTTGCAGTAAAAATTTCACTGACAGTCTGGAGGAAATTAAGAATCCCCTGTGACTTTTAAGGTGCAGGAAGTATTTGGAGTCGAGGATTCTTGCTTTGTGTTGCTGTTGGCAAGCCTTTTACATGTTTTCCAACTCTTCAGTTTGGCTGTGATCCAAGACCCAGTGTTTTTCATCACAGGGAGTCTTTCCATTACCTTCTACCAGTATTTGGTAAGGCTTTTTTAGACTTGAGAATAACTGTGGCCCCTGAGTTTTATTACCAGCGTGATAATCCACAGCTACGGAATTTCAGTTTTAGAAAGGAGTCACTACACGGATGAGCTTGCTTGAAATCCCTGAGGTTCCTGGAAGAAAATAATACACTATCTTTGCGCCTTCTATTACATCTTATAGTGAACATTTAGGTAAAATTTTACTCCAAATATCAGATATTTAGTAGCTAAAATGAATTGAATTAAATCTTTATGGCTACCAGAAGAGACCACCAAGCTCCATTATTGTGTAATCTGTAAGGAAGGAACTCTATCAAGGGTTAAATAACCTTTAATCTTTTTTAATTAAACAGCAGTACTGTGAACAAGCACAACCTCTTAAAAAAAAAAAAAAAAAAAGCCTGTAGAGAACCAGTACAGTTCATGCTAGTGTTCTGATAGCTTCACTTGAAACAGTTTTCCAATCTCAGTAACATACTGCAAGAGAAAAATAGTTATTCTGGCAAAGTGGGGAAGTTGTATAGTTTTTCTTGAATATATTAGGCTGTGAATGCTATCCATACAGTAGTACTGCACAGCGGAGTTAATGAAGCTGTTAGCATGATCTGTCATGCCAGAAAGGATCCCTAAAATAATTAGAAAGTGACTGTGAATATGTAGATAAGGTACATATTAGATATGTCACGTTCTCTTGTAGAAGATACAAGTTTGCATTAAAAAAATATTCAGTGGCCTCCAGCAGATCCTATCCTTAAGTCAGGAATATGGACTTCATGAAGTCTGTTATGCTTATTGTGTCATCCTGTTTTAGTGAAAGGCATGAGTTTGTATGTTGCACTCCTTATCAGGTGTGTACGGTATTCATTAAAAAAAATTCAAGCTGTCAGCATATTTTTTCAAACAGATTTGGTAGGTGCATGTTCATCGACTTCTGCATTTTTTTATCACATATGTGAATTGAGTACTGTGGAAAAAAAGAGACAAAAGCAAATTTTAGATGGGCAGTATGTGCAACAGCTGATGGGGATGTGTAAGTTAAAATGGAAAAAAGAAGTGAAATCAAGGTTGGTGCAGGAATAACAAATTTTAATATGTGTTTAGAATGTTGGTTCCATTAACAATGATGAATTGCAAGGGTTCTTTTAATTATCTGCCAGTTCATATCACCTTACACAATCTGATGGGAAGAAAAAGCAAATTGATGAATATCATTACATCTTTTCATTGTTTTACTTCTAAACACAGACAGAAATTGTAGTTAACTTGCTACACACACCTCAGAATTATTTACTTAAAGTTGCTTAGGGATATGTGAAGATTTCAAAAATATATGTAATGTGGGTACTTGGGGGTGAATAATTAATTAGACCATTTCCTGTTTAGATGGTAGACATTAAAAATACATTGTAGGATTACACTTTTACATATAATGAAATAGAGCTTAAATTCACTGGAAGAAATTCTAACCTTCCAGAATCAAAGGAAATGCAAACCACAGTAAAGTTCTTGCGGACCTGTGAAACTCAGCTCTATAGGGTCAATATTGTCTTAATTTTAAATGATTTTAAGATAATTCATTGTTTATATTGTAAAACAGCATGAAAAAGAAATCTTACAGGAGGCATACCTTTATCAAAATGTAATGCTCAGAGGATTACAATATGCATACTGGGGAACTTTCTAATGGTGTGGTCAGTTGATCCCTTTGATTGCATTAACATGTGCTTTTTAGTAACATATGCCTTGGGTAAGTTACTGTAGATGATCTCTGGCCTGCTGCAGTGCAAGGAAAAGCGTTGCTTAAAAGCAATGCCAAAGGCCCCCTACAGCTGGGCAAAACCTGTTAAGGTCATTTTGAAGATTATTACTATGGTCGTAGGCGAGTGTCTGCGCCATTCGTATCTGTCTCAACAAATTTCCCTCTCTGTTTTGCAGTAGTAGTGTACAAGTTATGCAAAAGGTAACAGGGGAAAAAAAACAGGGTGTTTTTGTGCTGGTATTACAAAGACAAGGCCAGTCCACACTCTGCTGCTAACCCTGTTGTAGTACGGGTGGTTTTTCTACCTTTAGCATATCTCAGTGTTAGGCCCCTTTTGTAAAATAGGTACAAAACCACTGCCCTAAAGCACAGCAGGACTGTCAGCCCATCAGTTCTTCCTTATTAAAAGCCTGATTTTGTTTGATTTGGAGTAAGGGGGGTAAAAAGCCCTAGAAGAGTGCAGTACATGAATATTAAATAGCAACTATAAACACAAAAAAGCTGATATGTTAACATCCGGATCTTTTATACTCCTATTGTATTTTTCCAAGGATGGTTTATTCAATGCAGACAGATAATTCCTGATCAATGGATAAGTTATAGAATAAATATATGCCACTAAACAAAATTAATTAAAAAGAAGTAAAGGTCATTCTCTGTAGCATCCTTATGTGTACTGTGAAGATAAATACAGGAAATTAAATTTGTGAGGTGAGGTTCATATATTAGTCATCTACACCTGCATTTATTTTTTTATTTTTTTTAATGAATGCAAAAGAACAACTGAGTAGGCCAGTAAATAGAGTATTGTCTTTACTAATAATGGACTATAGGCTTTGTACTGAATTTATAGGCCCTCCAAACTGGAGTTTGTCAAGCTTACTTTGTCTGAACTTGTCTTATATTGCCTGGAGCTTTGTTTTAGCTTGTTCAGGTGTATAGCAATTTTCCTAAAAATAAGTTGGCTATACCTAGTTTGGTTTACTTTTCACAGAACCACAGACTCATGGAGGTTGGAAGGAACTCTGGAGATCATCTGGTCCAACCCCCTGCTCAAGCAGGGTCAGCTAGAGTAGGTTAGCCAGGATCATGTTCAGTCAAGTTCTGAATAAGGCTGGAGACTCCACAACCTCTTTGGGCAGCCTGTGGCAGTGTTAGGGGGAATACAAAAAGATTTTATGCTTAAATGGAATTTCCTATATTTTATTTTTGTTTCCATTTTCTCTTGTCCATTCACTGGATATCTCTGAGAAGAGTTTGGCTCTGACGTTACTCCTCTTAGTAGACATTCATACACATTGATAGGGTTCACCCTGAGCCTCTTCTTCTCCAGGCTGGACAGTCCCAGCTCTCCCAACCTCTCCTCATGTGACAGATTCTCCAGTCCCTTTATCATCTTGGTGGCTGGCTCATGGCCAGCTTGGTGTCCACCAGCACCACCAGATCCTCATCTGTAGAGCTACTTTCCAGCTGGTCAGCCCATGGTGTGTACAGGTGCCTGAGGTTTTTCTCCTCAAGGTGCAGGACTTCACATTTCCTTTTGCTTATCTTAGTGTGGTATAGCCATGATTTTTACGTAGATAGTAGCAATAAGTAGTTATTCTGTCTAGACTGAAATATTTATGGTTTTATCATAATGTTATAGTATGGAGGAACACAGTCCTGGTGGTATAGCCAAGTCCTTAAATGTGGGGATATAGGATGCCATCTGGAGGAGTACAGACACGGGATGGCAGGAAAAGGGGCACAGGCCATCACTGAAGATACCAACAGCCAGTTAAAGAAATACAGACCTGGAACTGAGTACAAGCAGTATCAGGACAAAACAGAAAAGAAAGAAAAGCATCCTACATATGTAAAGCATGCTGTATATGAAACATTTGGATGCAGTGTCACCTTGCAGACAAGTGAAGAAGGAACAAGGTTAAAATGTGTTAATAAATAACTAAAAATGCCCCCAAGCAGATCCTAGAGTAAGGAGGAAGAAGAAATTGTGGACATCATACTCCTCCCAGAGAATGGGACTGAGGATGTTGAGGAGTCACTGTACACCTCCCACCCCACACATTGATTTTAGGATCCAGAGAGTCAGTGAAGGTCTCCAGAAAATAAGTATAGATACTAGGCACGTGCATACAACAATTTTAACTCTATTATTAAGACTTTTTCTGTAATAATATTCTTTATTTTCCTGTTTTTTTTTTTGTTTGTTTGTTTTTATAATTAGATGTGAATAATAATTCATTGATTGAACTATTAACATTTTAGGCATAAAACCAGTAAATTCTTGGCTTTACATGTAACATGCTTTTAACCCATAGCAAGATTTTGAATGTAACACCTCTCTGTGCCTTCTTTTTATATAAAGTCTTTTGGCCCAAACCACGGTTGAGAGAACTGAAATAAAAGCCTGAAGGATGGCTCAGGCCTAGATCCCCTTTCATTTCTACTTGAAAGAGAGAAAGTGTGTTTACATATTAGTGCTTTCATGTCTCTCCCTGTTAACCCTCACTTAATGTTCTCTCAGTTCCAGAAGTGTACTCTGTGCGATTAGTGTCTGTGAGGGGAAAGATGCATGTTCTGTGAAGAAATTATCTCTGCTACTCTGTCTGTACAATTAATTCTGCCTTGGCATGTAGGAATTCAAATCCTTAGTTCTTTCTCTGCTGAGTCAGGCTTGATGGAAATTAGGATGTGTTTATGACGTTTTTAAATTCCATCCCTGAGCAAAACTGCCTTATTACACCCTTACATCTTTTTTTTTCTCCGCCTCTGGCAAAGCAAGTGATTCTTAGGTGGTTCCTTAGCAAGAAACACTGTTAGATGAGACAAGATCAGACAAGAGGTCACTTAATATACTCTATACATTCCCTTCCAACCCTGCCCATTCTGTGATTCTGTGATTCATTCATTCAAGACAATAAATGTTGTCCAAATGTCCTCACCTGTTTAACCACCATCGAGGCCTAGGTAACAGCCACTTACACACAGTATCATTTTAACGCATATCACAGAATCACAGAATGGGCAGAGTTGGTAGGGACCTCTGAAGATCATCTAGTCCAAACCCCCTGCCGAGCAGGATCACCTAGAGCACGTTGCGCAGGATGGCATCCAGGCGGGCTCTGAATATCTCCAGAGAAGGAGACTCCACAACCTCTCTGGGCAACCTGTTCCAGTGCTCTGTCACCCTCACAGTAAAGAAGTGCCCCCTCATGTTGACCGGAACCTCCTGTGTTTCAGTTTGTGCCTATTGCCTCTCGTCCTGTCGCTGGGCACAACTGAAAAGAGACCGGCTCCATCCTCTCGACACCCTCCCCTCAGAAGTTTATATACATTAATGAGGTCTCCCCTCAGTCCTCTCTTTTCCAGGCTAAACAGGCCCAGCTCTTTCAGCCTGTCCTCGTACGACAGGTGCTCCAGTCCTCTAATCATCTTAGTAGCCCTCCTCTGAACTCGCTCCAGTAGTTCGATGTCCCTCTTGTACTGGGGAGCCCAGAACTGGGCATGGTAATAATAATAGGCTTTCACTGTTTCTTAATACCAGAGTAATTACCACAGTAACTGCCACATGTGTACTGCTGAAGGGAGGGATTAGTGAAAAGAACAAGCTTTGTTTAACATCTAGTGCCTTTAACTTTGTCACTGAAAGTAATCAGAAATTATCTTTGCAGCAAAAGCTTGGGGACAGGCAAAGGGAGAAGTGAATGGTGTTAAGTCAAACATTTTGAGAAAGCCCTACCTAATTTTTTGGCCTAAATAAAGCATTCAGTTGCAAATGAATTACTATGTTCACTGATTCCGTAAGAGTATGGTCTCTTCAGAAATCTGCCTTTGGCAGAATGAATTAACCATTGCTTTGCTTTCATCAAAATGCATGAATGTAGCTTGATTAGACTTAGATTTAAGAGAGGAGGGCTATATATGTCACAAGCTTTTCAGTGTACTTCATATGAAGGGCTTTGAAGAGCTTGATTTAATGTATACTCCTTATCAAATAATACTACATCTGTATACCGTATAAAACTCTTTTAAAAAAAAAAAAAACAAAAAAAAAAAAAAAAAGTTAAATGAAGTAAAACAAAGGCTAATTAGAGATGAAGGCTAATAAGGCTAATACAAAAGATTAAACATGGAGTTCTAAGTGCACTAATCCTTTGTATTTAAGTTAAAATTGGTGAGGGTGACAGGTATTTTAAAATGTGTTAAATACTTTTCTACTACCTGCCCATATGCATTTGGTTTTGTTTTGGTTTTTTTTTTTTTTTTGCCTCTGTTAAATTCTGATCTCAGCTAAATTCTGTTTCTGAGCTGTCTAGAATAAGCTTGTCCCTGTTTTGTATGCAAGAGATGATTAAGACAGACTTTCTGATTGAACAACAGATATCACAGCAGGTTTGGAAATATCATTCTGCACAATACAACTGATTAAAATAAAAATATCTAATACTAGCCTAGTACTCATACCCAGTCAAGTCTTTTCCCCTGATGTTCTACTTACTACCGAAATTTCACTACAGTCTGCTTTTTCAGAAACAAAAGCACACAAGTGAGATCCCTGAAGAAAAATGCTGTGTGAATTAAAAAATCCTTAGTGCTACCTACATCGATATGAAGGGAAAAAAAAACAGTGTTGGCTTTAATATCTAAGGATATGAAAGTATAAGGAAATTTACAGGTAGAAGCTAGAATACTTCTGTGTTTGAAGGCGTATGAGACACAAATATACATTACTTCCAGTATTCATCACAGTAGAATAAAATATGATGGAGAAACTGGATAGGGAAACCATGAAAATTAAACTAAGTCTACTCAAACTGAGCAGTAAACATATGCTACACGGTGGAGATAATAAAGAATACGATTCCTCTATTGTCAATAAGAAATAGGAAATAAAAAGGAAAAAATACTCCAGTATACTAAAAAGGTTAAAGACTTGGGTTTTTTTAGGGGTAACACATAGTAAACACAGCAATTGAATTACATCAGAGGATATCCATTCCACGCAGTGAAATATATTATGCAAAGGCTTTTGACCTTTAAGAAAATATGTTGATGATTTTCTTCTGCATACAGAAAAATGTCAGCATAGGTGTAAATAAATGTCATTAACTTTGTTTTTGCATTCAGAGTATATCCACAAGGACCAAGGTGTGCTGGTATTCAGACACTTGAATGGAGAGCATTCAAACCACTCATTAACCCTCCAATTTCACTTGACTGCTCAGGCTGCCTCAGTGATGACAACCTCCCACATCATCAAGGAAATGGGTTCTTATCAGGTCTATACGGAGTGAGGATGCATGTTGTCTTACCACTAAAACTGCACACACTGCAAGTGTTCATGCCATGTGCTGGAGAACCGCTTTCCTAGAGACCTGAAAAAGTCCACTTTCAATTTTCTATTTCTTCAAATATATATTCAGAAGAATTAGAAAACGAGGAAACAGCACTGTTTGCTTTGATACAGAAATTATTTTATAGATGCCTATATTCCTTACCCTTTTGAGGTTATCTTTACAGGCCAAAACCTCATGTGAATGTTTCATGATTCAGAGTATGCCCCTATTGTAATCAATGCATTACAGTCTGTAAACTGACTACTGACATTTCCATGATCCCCATTTCTGCTATCTAGATGCTATCACCAAATGGAGAAGGGAAATCTAGTTCTCTTAAGATGCCGGGGAGAGAAGGTGATGGTAGGTTTTAAGAAACCTGAGCTGCTGTCTGTCCTCTTGTTCCGCATATGTCTCTATTAGTTCAAGCAGTCCAAAAATACCTTGTTTCAAGAATCCACCAATGCCCCTATATATATTCTCATCATTTTGAATTTGGAAAATAGGATCAATTTGATTATTCAGTGATACACTGTAATCAAGTAACATAAGGATTATTTCCCTCCCCCCAAAAAGTTAACATTGGTATTCAACTTTTTGACATTTTAAAAATGTATTTTTGTTTCTTAGTTTTGCAGGAGTGTTTCTGAGAGTAAATGCTATTGGTTTAGTAATAACAATGAGCAGAAATAAAGGCCTTCAGGCAGCTTTGGTTTCATCAGTATTTTCGTACAATTTAATGATGATTGATTGCATAAATTGTTGGGAATTGCAGGCAGTCAGCATAGCTAAAAATTAGATCATTTGTATAGATGTAAGAGCCAAATTTAGGCATCCAAGCTGAAGAAAAATTCATGAGTCTGCTTAATTACATCTTACATACCAGCCTGTCCTGGAAAGCTGTATGCTCAAAGGGTGATCCTGCAGATGCCTACCTCTTGTTCGGATCTCTTGCTTTCAGTAGCAGTGTAGACATCACCAAGCAAAGTCATAAGTGTCTGCAAAACTGAATCCATCATAGAAATATCCTAAAGTACATCAGATCGTACTGGGGCTCATAATTCTGTTCCTTTCTGATACATCCCAGTAAGCTACTGCATGCTGTCTTGATGTCTTACACCGTTACATTATGAAGCTGTCTAAATACTCCATGAGTTTGTTGGTAAAACTACATTGGGAATTTTTCTTTTTCTTTAATAGATCACTGACACATTTTGTGCTGTACTGTTTAGAGATTAATAAGTGACTCAATTATGGAAGACTTTGTAATAGCTACTTTGTAGCCATTTATAAATCATTGTGTCAATCAGTCTATGATTCAGTGCAGATTTGGTTTTTGAATGTGTTATGAAAAAAATTTTGTATATCCCAACCTAATTTTCAGACATTAATAACCAAACCATTCACTCTATACCAAGAGTACTTCTGCTGTGAGCACAATGGCTCTGGAAGTAATGCTTTTTACCTTTGCTCTCCATTTACATCATGTAGCCTATGCCATTTTTGAGGAGACAAAAGCAATAGAAATATGCAGTCCAGGAAAATCTTTTTTTCAGGGCTCTAAGGGAGTCATGTAAAGTCAGTAGGCAGTGTGATGTAGTAATAATAGATGTTGCTTGGAGGATAAGGAGATGGAAGTGGAAATAATGGGAAGTTGATTAGAGCCTGCAGGACAATGCCATGTGTACACGTGTTTATACGTGTGTATGTGCATATATATTACATATGCACACACACGCATACACATGCAGCTGCGGGTGAAATGTACCAATTTATGTGCAGAGACATTCAAAAATGCATCAATGATTTCTGATCTTTCTGAAACTATTCCACATTTTAATGAATGTAGTTATGCTTAATTCTAAAACATACAGTAGTTAGTATGACTTCTAAAAAGGTTCAGTCGTATATCACTTTATTTTTTCTTGAAGAGTCATAAGACTTTGGTCAGGCCTTACCCTTCTTATGTCATTTGATGATCTGAAGTCCATTATTTATATTGGCTTAAAAATCCAGTTTAAAAATATTGCTAATGGACATTTCTTAGTGACCATGGCACTGTCATGGCAAGTATAGGCTCAGTCAAACTGTATAGTAAAGATGGTTTTGAAAATAACTGTTGTGGTTTAGCCCAGGCAGGCAGCTAAGTGCCACACAGCCGCTTGCTCACTCTCCCCAGGTGGGATGGGGGAGAGAATCAGAAAGGTAAAAGTGCAAGAACTCATGGGTTGAGACAAAGACAGTTTACCAGGTAAAGCAAAAGCTGCCCGTGCAAGCAAAGCAAAACAAGGAATTCATTCACAACTTCCCATGGGCAGGCAGGTGTTCAGCCACTGCCAGGAGAGCAGGGCTCATCATGCGTAAGTTTCTTGGGAAGACAAACGTCTTCACTCCCAGCATCCCCCCTTCCTCCTTCTTTACTCCAGCTTTTGTTGCTGAGCACGACACCACATTGTACGGAATATCTCTTTGGCCAGTCTGGGTCACCTGCCCTGGCTGTGTCCCCTCCCAGCTCCTTGTGCACCCCCAGCCTCCTCACTGGCAGGGCCGCACCAGAAGCAAAAAAAGTCCTTGGCTCTATGCAAACACTGCTCTGCAGCAACCAAAAACATCACCACTATTTTCATCAAAAATCCAAAACACAGCATTGTGTGAGCCTCTACGAAGAAAATTAACTCTGTCCCAGCCAAAACCATGACAATAACTTAGGCTGGATTTTTTTAGGGTTTAAAGTAGTTTATAAAAAAATCTTTACAGGTTTTAGAGTCTGGATTTGGTAAACACCAGAAAGTCAAGTTTAGCTGAGTTCTTTGGTGTGCAACCAAGCTGGAAATTGCATGCTTGAAGAATACTTTAGAGAATTTGCTTTAATGAACGTTGCGTGACTATCCATGCAGAGCAAATTAGATCAGTAAAGTTCAGTGGTATGTTCTTCAGTATTTTCATTCAGAGAATTTTGAGTACCCAGTGGAAAATTTTTAAGAAGGAAGTAACCTTCAAGATTTATGAGAATATTACATTTTATCCTTCCTTTCAGTCTTCTGAGCTCAAAGGTGCTGCTGCAGAACATGACAAATCAATCTGCAGGTTAGAAATAATCCCGAAGTGTTCAGTGGTGCTGAACTTCCACTTAGGATTGCTGGTGAGGAACATGTTCTATCATTCTCTGCCTGGTTACCGAACTGTGCTGTGTTCATACAGGAGAGATGCTGTCTGTGATAGCTTATATTTTTGAGCTGGTTGAGATTTTTTTTTTTTTTTTTTGATGAGATACTTTTCTGTTGAAAAAAGCCAGTTCATCAAAATCAACACCTTTCTCAAGAAAAGGTCACCTTTAACAAATGTTCTCCCTTTAGGAAAAAGTATCAAAAAGTACAGAAACTGCAATTTTCTCACTCTAGCAGCCTTAAAATAAAAATATTGTCTGTTCAGAATTTCATTGTGAAATTCAAGTGCATATGTAGTAAGATACAAACATTTTAGAATTAGCTGAGCATTTTCCTAATAGAAACAGAATTTTGTTTTATTCTTAGCTCTCAAAAGTTTCACATTTTTACTGTTTTCTGTTGTGCAGGCTTTCCTTTTTTACATTTCCCGCATACTTTTGTAATTTTCCAGTTCTATTACAGTTGGAAAGATCCAA
The DNA here is from genome assembly GCA_013399475.1 of Chauna torquata. Lineage (NCBI taxonomy): Eukaryota > Metazoa > Chordata > Aves > Anseriformes > Anhimidae > Chauna > Chauna torquata. Next base: position 31,649 of record VXAL01001204.1, on the reverse strand, counting down.
GTTTGGTAAAATATAAACCACAGAAAATAGGATACCTACCTAGGGATGTGGCTTATTGGAGATGGTATCAAGCATACTTAATTTTCTCTTTGGTACTGTGCAAAATCTCTTTTATACAAGGTCATACACAGTAATCACCATTGTTCAGTATTGCATTTAATTATTGTTCAGGTGAGTATGTTTACCGTCTGTGCGGAGTCGTGTTCTTCTCCTGTCCTCTAAGATCTAGACCAGAGGAAGAGATCTTTGATGTTAGGAATAGCTCTGGCTTTTTTTTTTTAAATTAATTTCAAAGTATTTGATATAGAAAGCAGGGTTAGAGAAAGGAATCCTGAGTGTGAGTAGAAAATGAGGAAGTTTGTCCTTCCAGTCCAAGGCAAAAAAAAACAACCTTGAACTATCACACAGTAGAATTTAACCATCCTAAAGGAGCTCCCTTGCACTAGAGGAGAATAGCATGTCAACTTGAATCATAATCTTGAGCTTTAAGTAGCTCTTCAAATCTCTTGAACCAAGAGCACAAGGATCTTTGAAGCAGAATCATAAAGCCTGGAATTTGATTCAAAGCAGAGGTAATGGCTGAAAAGATGTCTAGTGGTGTACTCTCTCAGTGCAGAAAGTGCAGAAACCTTTGTCTCAAGGAACATATCATGGGTGGAATCTAAGGAAGAAATGATGAAAGCATGAATAATGAAAAGTAAAAGAGAAAGCTCATAGTACATTTTGTCAAGACCACACTTCAAGAAATTATTTCATAGAAACCCATGAATAAGAGGGGAAATCAAACTTACATAAGCCTCAAAGTGTTTGACAAATATCAGCTACAAGCTCAAACAACTGTTTTGAACAATCTTTCTGTTTTCATTGTCTATTACACCTTATAATTTATGAGGAGAAACAGAAAAGATAACAATGAATGATCTGGGATTTGTTTTGGGGGATGGAACTTTTGTGTTTTAATAAAAATAACATTGACAAAAAACCTCTAAAGGAACTGTTCAGGTATCATTTGATGTGCAGCTGACCAAGCATTATTGAGGTACTTGGAGACCTTTAGATTTGATTCTATCTAGTGCATTTGACTGTTTTACAGCTATCTAAGAGTAAAAGGGCTATAAGGGATTGGAAGGAGCTGACAAGTGCAGACTGAAAAGTGTAACAGTGAAATTTGCTGATTAGATAACACTTTTTCACGCTGAGAACAACGCGAGATTATATACTTTCAATATGTCAAAATAGGAGTTCTTGTAGCTGACTGCCAGATGCAATTGGTAAAAATAGAATGAAATGAAATGAAGTCTTCTTGTAAGTTATGCTTGTACAACCAGATAAATGCTGTTGATGTCTTCATTTTTATTTATTTTGCACTAGACAAGAAAAAGGACATTTAAGAAATTTTCATCTTTACTGTGTGAATTTTTTTTTTCCTAAAACTTTTCGCTCTGCCACTGAGAACCTGCTTACTCCAGCATAAATTTGTGATCAGAAAAGGTTTGGAAAACCGGTGCAGTGTTGTACTGTAAATAGTAGGTTAATATTGAAAACTTATAATCACAGACTTAGTAGAAGAACTTTTCCTTGAAATACTATCTACTAATAGGTTTGACTTGGTAAATACCATTTAATTGCAAATTAAATGCATGTTCCTACACATTAGTTGATAATTATGGTTAATATAGTAGACCCAAAAGTAATTACCTTCAACAAGAAGAGAGGTTGTAGAAGACAAAAAATAATCATGTATTTACAAGTAACAGGGTGCATTCTGTGTTAATCTTCTTCCACTATCCACTATTTACTTAACTTGCAAATAAATGATCAATGATTTCCACACAAGAAAGGACTTACTCAATATCTTTCCCTTGTAAAAGAAGCATTATAGATTTGTTTGGGAATAAATTCACTAAACAGAAAAATTAAGAAGGCAAATGATGCATACAGCCAAATTAAAATGAACTGTGGGAAAATCATTAAAAATTAATGTGCCTTAACTTTCATTCTAAGTTATTTACCACTCATGGTAGTCTTATCGCTAATTCAAGAAAACAAACAGATGAACCAGGAAGAATAAAGGCTTTATTTTACCTTAAATGACACTGTGATATAAAGGAAGCAGCATTCAAACATGTCCTGTTATTGGGAGTTAGTATCAAGACATGATACAATATCAAGATGATATGACAAATCCTTAGAACATGTATCAGGGTAATTGCATGTGAATTACGATGTGGAGATGCAATGTCACTTTGATTGCTTTGTTTTGTTTTTATTTTCTGTACCTTAGAATTTTATTAGCAAATAAAAGATTGAAGAAGCAGATCCGGTATTGAAAGCAGCTGTGTGGATGGGTTCTACAATCCCAGACTGATACTCAGAAACACTGCTTGAATTGTTGAAAAGTTTCAACATTTCAGTGGATATATTCTTTGCCTTAGAGACACAAAACTAATGAATAAAATCTTGACCCTTGGAACACGTCAGTCTTTGTTCCAAACTTGGAGGGAAAGGGCCTTTACTTGACAGGTAATGCATCTTGGCCAAGTTGCCTGATGGGTAGAGTATAAGCAGTACAGAGACAGAATAATTATCAGTGTGGCATAACAGAAGTGGAAACTAGTGTTAGTGTCAATAATTGGAATTAAGAAATAAGTGCCAAAGACATCATACATCCATTACCTTGAAATAAGTTGTCAGTGTTGTCATGGCATTCCTATTGCACTTACATGTTTCAGAAATGGCAATAAGATGGTAAATAGCACTTACCATTTAGTCATGCCTAAGGTGAAGGTCTGAAGTGGCCTGTTTACTCGTGGCCTGAGAGACCAAGGGTAGGATTCTGGGCAACTTCTTCAGTATTGAGGGTAATTCCTTGGTCATTTCATTCCAGGAATGAAACAGGAACTTACTGAAGATGCAAGGTACACAAAGCTCTGGTTTTCACCTCTTTCCCCAGCACCTCTATATATTATCCCCATTCCGCTCAGTCAACCACGCTTTGCACCTGAAGTTAAGATTAGGATCTCAAACTGGAATTGCTGCCAAATAAGAGGAGGCCCTGAAACACAGATTTTCAAAGGCAGTCAACACCCTGTGTTTCCTGTCAAGACCCCTAAATAATTTTGTTCAATAAAGACAAGTAGAAAGGAGCTGCCAATCAGTTATCCTCAGCCTCCTGGGTTTCTTTCCTTTATCAATTTTGGAAATTTTTCCGATCTTAAAATTTCAGAAAGTTTCATCTTCCAAACAAACAAGTTGGATAGATTTTCAGATTCTGGATACTTGTTGAAAAACTAGAGAAGCAGTAACCTCACTTGCCTAAATATTGCTTGAAATGAGGGTGATTACTAAGGCAGAACCATTTGTAAAAAATAACAGCTTTGTAAATTTAGCCTGTCTTTTGAATAAGAAATGCTTTATTGATACTTCCATGATTTCCTTAGAATGCCTTCTATTTATAATATGATAATTTGGATTAAAATTATTTAGACTATCAGATCAAGACAGAAGTTTTAGATCATGTACTCTGTTGATGCACCTTGTGTGTTTAAGGACCTAATCTGTATGCTGGTGCTTCTGATGCTTGAATAGATGCCTTAAACAGTTCCAGTAATTAAAAAGTACGTATCTTATGCCAGCTTCTGAAGAGATGATTGGATTTTCAAGAGTTGTGTGAATACTAGCAGCAGTGCACATGCTTTCAAATATTTGTTATAAAACTTAGAATCATAACCATCAGTGTCAGTTCTTTTTTGTTATGAGCATATTTACAGATGATTTTTACTAGTATTCATTGAATTTCAAGGCAAATACTAAATTTTAGAAACAATGCAGATATATGAGCCTGAAGAGCCATGACAAAATGGCTGCATCCTGCTATACTTAAGTTTAAAATCAATTCTACTTTCAGAGTATTATTTAAATACGTAAAAACCTTCTTAGGATATATCTTATTTGTGGCCATAATGTGTAAAAGTTCCAAACCCTTTTTCTTAATTTCTCTACATACACTCAATCTTGATACTATTTTGTTTCTTCTTGATAAAGTCAGGGTATTTAATAAGTTGCCAGAAGCCTATTCTTTTAAAGAAAGGAGTTTGGTTTTTCCAATGTTGGAAGCTGGCACTGATTTTTAATACTCATTCCTGGCACATGATTTTCCTGCTTGGAGACACAGAAGGACCAGTACGCTCAATAAATTAAGTAACTTTGTCTAGTCTGTTTGAGAGTGGTGATGACTTTTTGCTCTTCTGCCTCAGAGGGCATTACTTTTAGTTCCTCAGAAAATTCATCGACTGCTGTGAAAGGATGCTGTGAAATGAAGTACACTAAAAACCTAGTCTGCAAGGAAACAGTGGTGCCCCTGGTGCTGCCCTGTTCCGTTCACTAGCTCCCCACTGAACATTTAATCTAAACCAAGACTGCAGGCTTTGCATATAAATTTTACAATACAAGTGATGGAGAAACTCATTTTTTTGTGTGAATATGTCTCTCCCCCTCCTCTTAGTTCCTTGGCATTGTTCACTTCTTTAGTAAAACTAATGGAGAGGAAGTAGAGATTTCTGAGCCACCTGGTCTTGGAAATTGTTCCCTCCAAGAGGAGAACAGAATCACTGTCAGCTTTTTTATTGTTTCACTAAACCATCAGTGCCTGCTTCTGTCCTCTAAGTTGGAAGAAACCTCTGAAGGTTATCTGGTCCAACCCCCCACTAAGAGCCTGGAGGATGAATCAGATTGTTTGATGAGTCAAATTTTGAGTATTACTGTGTATAGAAATTTGATAACATCTTTGACCAATCTGTTCCAGTGTTTGAATACCCTCACAATGATTTATTTCCCTAATATCTTATTGTACTTTCCTGTGTTGGAACTTCTCTCTGTGTCCCATTGTACTACAACGTGAATGTCAAATNTGAAGGTTATCTGGTCCAACCCCCCACTAAGAGCCTGGAGGATGAATCAGACTGTTTGATGAGTCAAATTTTGAGTATTACTGTGTATAGAAATTTGATAACATCTTTGACCAATNTTAAATATGACTTCTACTTATTTTTTATTGTGATAGTGATTTTGAAGTCTAAGGCAGCAGTGAGTAAAAAATATACTACTATGACCTCATCGCTACTTTTGAGAGATAAATAGCTGAACTTTCTAATACCCTACAAACCAGTAGGTGCCTTCACTGGTAGGAAAGCACTGCATGTATCAAAATATAGACCAGCTGGTGTTTCTAATCTAACTGCAGTAAATTGAATCAGTCATATGTAAATTTTTGAAAGGAAAGCTTTTGGCAAGGGATTTTCTTCACCACAGGTAATGTTTATATGTTTTTTTGTTATTTTATCAATTTTATTCCTTTTATAACATACTTAACAAGGAGTAAAACTTCCCAGTTCTTTCTCCATCAACTGTCTCACTGAATCATTCAAACCAACCTGTATTGATTGATTTTGTAGCTGTGGCAGCATGAAAATTTTATTTGTCCATCTATTTAGTTCTGTCTCTTTTACTCTTGCAGAAAAATGAGTACCCACTCACATATGAGAAAAAAGGAGTACCCACTCTAGGTTGATGTGAATTGTTGGTATTGAAACACTGTGCTCTCAACTGTGAAAATATTATCACAGCCATCAAGCCTTTTTGAAT
>VXAL01001204.1:0-17189 GCA_013399475.1 Chauna torquata | reverse complement strand
TCTGCTAGATGATACAAAGAAGTTCTAAGTCTAAAACCTGTAACTTAAGAATAGTGTGTACATTGAGAATGTAAAGTTTTTGATTGTCAGAAAGAAATGCAGGATGACCCAGTGTGATGAAGCCACAGGCCTCTGTTACTGTTTCTCCATCCATGATTTCCAGCAACTCTTTCTATCTGTATGTACTTTTTTTCTTTTTATTGTCCAGGGTTAATATTATTTGAGTTATTGATTTCCTGTTCATGGGAGGATTGCATTGTAAACAACCATGTAAGCGTAAGTGAGGGTCTGAGCCTTACATAGTTGCAACAGGGCGTGGCATCGTGCTACATAGCATAGAGTTGACCTCTATGACTTGTTGTTTAGTGGTCTACACCAGTTACAACACAAAGACCATCGCTAATCAAAGAACTATGTATATAATATGGATGAGGAGCACATGTAATGAGGTAATGGAGGACGATGCAAGTGACAAAATGCCAAAAATGGTATGATTGTTGCTGCCATACAGAAGGCTTTAGACATCAAGCTACAGAAATAATTTCAGTGTAACTTGGAAGGCAGGTTCGTCTGTGATTGACACAATAGTTCCAGTAACATTTTACACGGTCAGAGGATAACCCTCAGAAAGTCCAAGAAGAGAAAGTAACATGTTTGTAAACGTAGTCACTCAAGGTGTTTGTAGTGCTGACACATACAGAAGCCTCAAGGCCTACTCTGCTGTCAACAGAAGAAACAGTGAGGCGAATCATCCACCCTGTTTTCAACATCTGCTTTAGAGCAAAACGAGTGCTGTCTCAGAAATTTCTGTTTCTGTTCCTGTGTAAAGGTAGTGTAGATAGCTGGCTTGAGTATGGGCAGCTTCAGATGGATTGCAGCTCCCATGATTTGAGTGGAACACAATTCCCCACACCAGAAAGCGGTAATTATTCTACAATCATAGTAACAGCAATTTAGTTTAGTAACAGCAAATTTCATATAGACTCCTGGACTGATAAAATATCCCAGTTTGCTTTGTGAGATATTACGCAGATTTTCTGTGAAGCCATCCAAACATGCTAAGCTTTTTATCATCATTGCAGACCATCTGACTCTATCTGAAGTTTTTTACCAGACATACAGCAACTCAGGTTTCTGCTACACAGTGAGGGTACCAAGATGTTTGAATGTAAAGAGTTATTACTAATGTCCAGAGAAGCCAGTACTGGAGTAAGAGTATGAAAGGATACTGTGTTAAGGCTACCTGCTGTCCCTCAGTGCTCAGACCCATTTTTACTTTTTTTTTTTCTATAATAATATTAAGAGGAGAGCATGTGTCCTCAGTAATTTTGCCTGTTCTTATATACATTCTTGATGTAGCATTTACTCTTAATATTTTTCTTTAAGCATTTTCTAAGTTTGCAAGATAATAGCTTTGCCCACTTGAAGTTGTTTGAGACACATACCTACAACCATCATAAATCTTGCTAGCTTTTTTTTCCTTCATCCGTGTAGGTTCCATTCAGCAGTGCTGGTCTTATCATCAACCCTGTGATACTCTGTCACTTCTTTGGTAGTCTCGGGGAAGAAGTAGACACATTATGAGGACAGGAGTCACCATCAACAAACCTTATTTATGGCAGTTGAAGTACAGTACATAGAGGGAATTTTCACTTTTGTATGTTTACATGACCCTATTATCCTAAAAAGAGTATCTTAAAAACGTAGAGACTTTTGGTATCTTAAAGATTTTGAAAGCCTTTTATGCATATGGATAAAAACACAATACCTCTTACCACACCTGAACTGTCCAGCTATGCTGAAGACAATAACTATTGCTGAAAAGTCTGTTTAAATTTGCAAATCCACTTGTACCATGTGCAATAATGGACATGAAGTGCTCTTTGGAGCAAGCAACCAGTGATTTTCTCTTGACATTAAAAACAGAAATCATATTATTACAAATGATATTAAATGAGCACGTTTATACTACACTAATGCATGATGGTTTGGTGCTTGGAAAAAACTATCCATTTGAAAGAACTGTTTCAGTAAGTGAGCTGATAAGTGGGCTTGACCATATATTTAAAGTACTGCTTAATTAATTTTTTCTTTATTATGCAGTGAACAATGCTATCACTACAATAGATTAGAATCTCACTAATTCTCACAACTCAGACATTTACAGAGGTTTATTGAATTTTGTGAATTAACAAATAAATGAACAAGCATAATGAAAAGTCGAAGCTACTGCACCACTGTTTCTTTATTATGAAAGGTATAATTTTAACTATAATAATATTTCATTCTACTAATAAATGTTGGTAATCTATTGTCAAGATAATGAAGTCTTACTAATGAGACTTCACTTTAGCATCTGCTGTCATCTATGCTGAGAGGAGGACCGAAGAGACTGGTCTATAGACTGATACTTCTTGTGATGGTGCTTTCATATTTTCAAGATGTGATTTAAGGGGTTTACTGCATACTTAATCAGATTTCATCCTTGGTTACTTTTATGCTTTCCTGTTAATGGAGTGATACAGATAAATCAGGAACAGAGTAAATGTCCTTTTGATTTTGGGGAAGTGAATATATAGGAAAAAGTTTGCAATGAATAGGAAGCGAGGACAAATGTAACTTGGATCTACAGTGTGCTAAAGTAGAAACGTCAGGAATCCTTTATTTAAAAGCTGAAAGTGACAGCTTTCCACTAAACTGAGAACGTGATATTAAATGATGTTCAGGGATCCAGCACACATTCACCCCCTAAGGCCTAAGATGGCTTAAAAAGGGTAAAGTCTGTGTGCAGTCTTCAGTAAAGAGTCATAGTATCCCTACTTAGCACCAGGTCATAGCACAGTATAAATGCCAGTGAATATTTTAGTACTGTTAATAACTAAGGTGAAACCACTGCTGACTAATATTATGGGAGCTGCTGTTTATCAACTGGGGCAGCTAAGTTAGTTAATGCTTTTCCCATTAGAAAGGATTCATGTGACCTTTCCTTTGAAGTATATTAATCTGTGCAGCGTTCGCAAAATGCTTATGCTATTAGACAGAGGAAATCCAGTCTGTTTGGGGAAGTGCCTTTGAAAGAGCCAGTTTTCTGCTATCTTCAGGAAAGCAGTAGAGAGGCTGCTGCCTCTGCTAGAGTGAGAAGGCAGCAAACAGAGAAAGCACCCACTCTCTCCTGCTTTACCATGCACTGTAATTAGTCTTTTATTATTACCTGCAGCAGTAATAGTTGTGTGCTAAAAGCTGAGGTACTTGGATGATACCTCTTCAAAGGTACAGTAATAGAATAGCTCTTCAAGACTGCTCTGGGGCAAAAAAAAAAAAACAAAAAAAAACCTGATGTGCAAAGAGGTGTGGTCAAAAACATTGTTTAGATTGGAAAGCGATGCACTGGAATGCTAAGAAATGACAAATTTATGGGGTTTGCTTAGGCGTTCATATGTTGATTTTAATATGATTGCATCGCCTGTTCCTAGGAGGCCTGTTTTGCTTAATCCAGCATCTTTCAATTCTTTAATTAACGAAAAATAACTTCCTTCAGTATAGTGCCTTGTCTGTGGAGTTATGCTACTGCATACTGTTCTGGCATTTGGCAAATCTAGAGCCTAATTTGAAGATCAAAACCCTACCCAAACAAATATACACATCAACAGTTTAGCTACTGTATACATCCAGTGATGTAGCTTATCTTCTTGTATGTATTTTAAAAAGTAAAATACTGTGTTAAATGACAATATCAGGAAGGCCTCAAACATTTTAACAGCAAAACCATTTAAAATAAACAGCATGATTAGCAGGTGTGTGTAATAATGTATGTACAGGGATTTAAAATATTTATAATTACAACCTGGGGAGCCAATTCTAAAAATCTAGGGATCATTATCATTATGGAAGCCTTTTTGTTTGTTCTTTTTCCAAATGACGTTTGTATTTGCTTTGTGAGATGTTTTTATAGGAATTAAAAAAAAAAGAAATATTTAATTTTTTTAGGATCTTGAGGAAGTAATTGTAACTCATTTGAACAAAAATAATCTCATGACAATGCCAATTGCAGTAAAGGAAAGACAGGGACCATTCCAGCAAAATTGTTCCTTTATTCTGAGAGCTTGCAGTTTTGAAAAAAGTTAAAAGCGTTAGAGCAGAGTCTAAAAATAAACATATTCGTGTGAATTTTGTGAACTTAGGATCTTATTCTCATACCTTATAAGTAATATTGTAGGAGTAACTTCAAAAACTTCAACTACTCCTGCCATTTAAGTAGGAGAAAAATCTGAGTTCATTTGATCATACAACTCAGCAAAAGACAATTCAATGTCAGCGCAAATTGTTGGGTCTTCATAGATCATGAAAAATTGGAGGAAAGAGGAGGCAGTAGCTCCTCCACAAATAAGGAGATAAAAACATATTTTCCAATTTCTTTAAAATTCTTCTGGATGTCGACTGCAGTCAGAAATATCCGCATTATTTTTAAATTTATAAGTGACTTGGATTTTAGAGGCTTTAACTGCATGTTTAGAGCACACAATACAATAAAATGTTGTAATAGTATGTTTTCTAAACATTTCTTTCAATTTTTGAACTTACTTTAACCCAAGTTTTTGTTCTCCTAATGGTCTTTCACATGCATCCACATAATTGGCTTCTCAATATTTTTGGAATTCAAATTACAGATATAAAATACAAATCCTCATTTTTGTATGCACAAATGATGCAATTTTTACAGGAAATAACAGCATAAGTCTATGAAAAGTGACAGCTGACCAATAATGCCAAAATATCAAATATCCAAAAGAAAATCTCAACTTCTAGTGCAAGATGAGAGTTTTAACTGTGTCTATAAGCAATAAAGTGTAGAGGTTTCGAAGGGAAAAATTTTTAAGACAGTTCTGCTTTCTTCTGATATTATGAGCAAGGATAGTTTGCAATATTTCTCAAAGTACACTGAGAAGCCTGTCTAAACTCTGGCAGCATGTTGCTTTTGTGGTAAAGCTACCCAGAGATTTTATCACATGGTTGCAATGTTAGCATTCACCTTTCACCCTCCACTGGGGTTTACATCTGGATAGTCTACAATTGACTCTGATGGAAAATTTCCATGACCCAAATGGAAGTTTTTAATGGTCGCTTTCCCTCTTTTTTGCTTGAGGGGAAAAAAAGAGTTAAACGGAAGTGAGAGCTTTGCGTTTAATAACCAGTCATATTTTTATAACAGAACAGGCTAATGTTCTGGTAATTTTAATGAATGTAGGAATCTGTGCAATTAGGAAATAGGAGTAGATGTTCCATAAAGCACAAAAAAAGTGTCTCAGATTCTGCCATTCTTGCAGTGTGATATTGTGTGGATGGTAATGTTGGTGTCAGGGTCCAGCCAAATTCTTTATCAATGAAGTTGAAAGGGGTGTGTTACTGATCAAACTGCAGTTGCTGCGGCTGTGCAGAACTTGCTCCACCTAAACTTTTTCATGCAAAGAAGAGAAGCTGATGAGGCAGATGGAAAAAGCCATATATTTTTTTTGCCTCCAAAATCAAGGAAAATATTTCAAAGAGTACATTCCCACAAAGCCAGGTCAGTTAAGTAAATATTTGATCACGACTTGTTCTCTGGCTTTTAATGTTTTTTCCCCGTTCGCTGTGTAGAGGCAGTTCTATAGCAACAGATTCTGCCTCAGCAGCTTGGCCGCTGTTTGAAAGGTGAGTGAACTCCCTAATTAAGGGAACACAATTTCTACTTGCTGCTCTTCAGCACGGCTAGGGAAAGCCAAAGTAAACAGAGCACAGGTGCCTGGTGACCCATGTGATCTATGATGTGATGCGTTATAATGAGAGGAGAGCTGGCTTGCAAGGGAGATGTTCTGGCCCTTTTAATTACATCTCATGCATCAAGCTGTAGTTCTGTTGTCAGGGAAACTGCGTTGCCTCTCTCTCTTCTGAACAGCTGCCACCATGAAGTCCCATACATTGCATGGAGTCAACTAGGGAAGGACCCAAACAATACATTATTAAATAACTTTAAATTAATATTAATCACTTTGATTTGTCTGATATTATAGATTGGGCATTTACTTCCCTCCAGGTAAGGGAACCTAATGGTTTTCTCTGTGAGAAAAACACTGCATTTTTAAAACGAAGGTACTGTTTTTCTAACTTCTATAGTTTTCACTGGCTGTCCCTTTTGAGAGTTATGAAGTTTGGAAAATCTACTTATTATTAGGACAGGGCTACCAAGAAATCATCTGGAGTGGCTAGGGAATGCATATATGGCACACAACTGTTCAGAACTAGGTAGTGAGTTCAGATCTGTTTTATTTTGTTTGTTTGTTTTTCAGTGACCTTGTAGAAATCCTTTTGCTCACATTGCTAAAAATGCTGGATGCTTCAAACTTTCGGTGTCCTCTTTGGACATCTATTGCCAGTTGTATAATGATAAGCAAGGCGTGCTCTGAAGGTAGACGACCAGACCATAAAGGCAAGCTTACTTCAATCAGAAGCTGCCAGCTAAAGCCATGTTAAGTTTTGGTCAGAATTAAGAAAGAATCTTAAGTCTCAGAATCTGAAGACTTGTGTGCTGGCTTCAGCTGGGAAAGAGTTAATTTTCTTCCTAGTAGCTGGTATGGTGCTGTGTTTTGGATTTAGGATGAGAACAATGCTGATAGCACACCGATGTTTCAGTTGTTGCAGAGCAGTGATTACACAGAGCCAAGGGCTTTTCAGCTTCTCATGCTGCCCTGCCAGCGAGGGGGCTGGGGGTGCACAAGGAGCTGGGAGGGGATGGGACCAGTCCAGGTGACCCAGACTGGCCACAGGGATGTCCCATACCACATGGCATCATGCTGAACAATAAACTGGGGAGGCTGGCCAGGGTGGGGGGAGTCTGCTGCTTGGGAACAGGCTGGGCATTGGTTGGCAGTTGTGAGCAATTGCATTGGGCCTCACTTGCTNATTATTAATTATTATTATTATTAATTATTATTATTATTAATTATTATTATTATTGTTATTATTATTTTATTCTCCCTTCCTTTTCTGTCCTATTAAACTGTCTTTATCTCAACCCATGAGCTTTTACTTTTTTTTTCCCTGATTCTCCCTGCATCCACTGGGTCGGGGGGGAAAGTGAGTGAATTGCTGTGTGGTGCTTAGCTGCCTGCCAGGTTAAACCACAACAACTTGCCTATTATTAGCATTGAGATACCTTGATATCAGTGGCAGCTTCTAAAAATTAAGGTTCTAATGCCTTCCTTTTACTAAGGATTAAGCATTCATAATATTCCATTATTCAGATTGACAGGACTTCTGGGTGGTTCAATAGCTTTGTGCGCCTCTGAAGCCCACAAAAGGCTAAAGAACTGAAAATAATTCAGAGCAGCCGAAAGTTTAAGCCTCACTGTCTTTTTCTCTCATTTCATGCATCTAGGGTATAGAAAATGCAATATGTATATAATTTGCTGTTTATAATGCTGTAGTGGTACAGACAGCTAGTAAAGAAATCCAGAATATCCAACCATTAAAAATTGTGTCTTCTGTTCCCTATAAATTCTGTGCATGCTTGAAGAGGGATAATATATTTATGTCATAGTATTCACTTGCCTAGGTAGAGCACGATGCCTAATACAAATATGAAAGTTGCTGAAAAATTGAACTACCAGATACTTAAGAGGAGGAGATCAAGTCTGGTGTGAGATAACCAGCATCTTATTTTACTGGAATGGTTTTCCAGAAGAACTTAGAAGAGGAATGCAACAATACCTAAAACCAACACAAATATCCAAAGATACTATAAATATCATTAAATTTCTTCTCCATTATTGACATGTATATTTTATCTCCCTTGTTCCTATTTGTAGAATAACTAATATGCAAAGACAGCTGCACCAGACTTCCTCAAATTTATTATGTTAATGCCAGGCTAACATAGAATGACCTTCCTCAATAGCAGAAGAAAGGATAAAGCTTTAAATTAGTATACAGATTACAGAAGCAGGACTACCAAAACAGGAAAAAAATGGCTTGCAGCAGGCTTTGAAATGGAAGTAGTGACACAAAAAGCTATGCTGTAAAACTAATATAAGCTTACTGAAACAAACTGATATTAAACCTGGGAATATTTCTAGGCTTACTATAACCTTTATTCTTGTTTTTATTTCTTTACCCTCTCCCAGTAAGGGTGCATTTACTGTGTTGGTCAGGTGTGCCTGGGCTGCCTTGGGACTTGTACTGTACCTGGGACTTAGCTGCTTAGTCAGAAATAAGTTAATGCTCACTGTTTGGCTGCATTCCAGCTGGTAAGTAAGAGAGGGGAAAACAAGTACCCAGCTTTCACAAGACTCCAGAAATAAGCTGAGCAAGAGAATGACTGGAGGAATTTCAACTCCCAGCTCAGCCATGAGTCTTAATGCCACATAGTCTTAATGATTTGAAAGTACAAATGTTCAGCTGCCAATAAAGTCTTAATATTGTGAGAGGAAAATAATGGTATTTTTAAGTTGAGGCAGATTTTTACACAAGGCTAGGATTCAAAATTTAACAAAGATTATTCTCTGAAAAATATTCTTGTGATTTGTAAGAGTTTCCTCCAAATTCATCGCAATAAACTCTGTCTTCCATATGCTTCAGAGGGCTTTACTTGAAGCTCTAACAGAATTTGTGAGTTCTGCGTTTAAAAACCTTCTCAATAACATGTTGCTGACTTAACACAGTGTGCAGCTCAGACTGATACAGTTGTTGTCCTTGAAAGCACATATATACAAATCCTTTCTGTCTAGTGTGTTCTACGTCTAGGTGCTGACAACTCATGCAACAGATATTAGGTAGAAAATGTGGCATCTTTGGGCTTTTCTCTTTAGTATTGTGAAGGAACTACAAGTAAGATCTTAAAGAGATTAAAAGGTCTGTTGGAGAAGTTTGGTATAAAGTTGTTTGAAATAAACAACTATCTTGAGATCGGTATTTCTGCTAGTAGAAATGGAACTCCTCTGGTAGTTTGCTTGGCAGTATAGAAAGTCAGCAAAATGGACCAGAATAGCGGAAGTTTATCATTCAGAACTGGAAGTGTTCAGAGGCTTATAGAAGTGTGCAAATAACTTTTTTGATTAATAGTAAATTTAAACAATTGAAATCACATACCAGTAAATTCAAAATTATTATTGCCCATTTATTTTTATCAAATTAAAAACCGATAATCTTCCTAGGTCCCATGAAGCAGTTTTTGTTGTGAAATCAAACATTTAGATTTAAAGTATTCAGTTTTTTAAAAATAAATTTGAAGAAAATTTTGAAGAAGAGTTGTGAATCACTGTTGTTAAAGTGACTGTTTTACCAATTTACTATATGATATGGAGTATATTATTTAACCTCAAGCCACTATTGGCAAATTTGGATTAATGGCGTTTCTCTACTTTAAGCGGGCAATAACATTCCTGTATTTTCTATCTCTAACAAGTCTTCTGCGGATAATTGAAAAACTGTAAAATAATTTTAAAAAAAGCTGTTACCTCTTTGCACATAGCAGAAATATAGAGAAGTTCCCAAAATTAGCATTTGAAAATAGATTAAATAATACACCTTGCTCCTCCATATTGACTGGACTGTTTCATTTATTTTTATTCATGCATTGAAGTTTGCTATAAAGTGGCATAAAATGGCTGGTAAAACCATTTCCCTACTGTATTGTGCATAAACAGAGCAAGACATGCAGTCAGTGAGCAGACAGAACAATTAAAAAACACAAGGCATATGCACTGGATTACCAGATCAGTGGAGTCAATTTTCCCCTTTCCAGAGTATCTTCTTTAGTTGCTGAAAGAGGTATAAGTCAAGTGAAGAAGCAACAGAAGCCAAACTGTTAAAGACTGCTTGCAGAGATCACCTTCAAAATCAGTCTAATAACCAGCAGAACTACCTTTGGTCCTGGTTGCCTGAAACTAATTGCATGCTTCTCTCTTATGGGTACCTTTCATACTAAAAGTATATAAAAGATCAATGTGAGTATGTCCTTCGCTGATGGTGTGGATGAATGAGGACTCAGTGAAATAAAGCTATGCTTGTAAGGTCTTTACCAAGATCTGGATTTTCTCTCTTCTAACATTTTGCACGAAAACCAAAGATCACAGTTGTTCTGTCTTTCTGTCTTTCTGTCTTTCTGTCTTTCTGTCTTTCTGTCTTTCTGTCTTTCTGTCTTTCTGTCTTTCTGTCTTTCTGTCTTTCTGTCTTTCTGTCTTTCTGTCTTTCTGTCTTGCTTCAAATCTGACCTGAGATACACTTTATCCTACTCCCATTAATACCTTGGACGTTGGTTTGAATAAAGCAAGGTTTGGACCATAAAATTATTTAATACACATTCCATAAAGGTGGCTATATACAACCACTCATTCTACTACTGTTTCACAGTCTTATGCAACTGCTAGTTTCTCTCCCTGCACCAACAGCCTTGCTCTTTCCCTTGGAAGGTGTTTCAGAGGACATGCCAAGGGATGGGTAGTCTCTCAGCTACTCGTCCGTTGTTTGAATGTGCTGGACCAGTTTCTGTTCTTATCTTACCACCTCAAGTGCAGGAGAGTGAATCTGGGAATAGCAATGTGGTTTTTAACGTATTTTCTGCTTACCAAACTTCTTCCAGGGAAAAAAAGACGAACGTACAAATCCTTCTGAAGTTTTTAGTAAAATGCTCACAATCATTTTAATAAATAATATAATCTTTAAAGCTTAGGTACAAGGGGAAAAGACAGTAATTTTTATTTGGTATCTTCTGCATGTCACAGAGCAAAAGATATCTGAGATAGTGTGCTATTTAGATTTTTTTTTTCTTCAGGATTTCAAGCCTTCTCAAAAAGGAACAATGAGATTTTGTCTCTGTGGATGGGTACTGGCCGTGCACCTGAGACTTTATCAGTTTCTGGCTTAGCAACAATCATATAATCTGTCTCTCAGTTCTCTTATCAGAAAAGAAAAAAAGGATGAGGTGGGGGAAGGTAGTGATAGTGATACTGCTTTGATAGCTACAAAGTATGATATTATGGCTAAGTATTATTTTTTTCCATTAATCCATTCTAAGACTATTGTCTTTGTTGTTGCTTAACAATTTTCAATGAGCAGAATGATTTTATGCAATGTATTTGTTCATAATTATTTACAATATAGAATATGTGAGGAATCAGAGACCTAAAGACAATTTATGATTATTTCTGGATGTGCTTGCTCTTCAGATGCAGTCTGTTTCAGTTTCCTGCAGGCATGGTAACCTGATGTTTTAGTGAAGGGGATTTGGCTGGGTTTGTGGATTTGGTCCTGCAACAGTGACAAGTGGTATATCAAAGATGCGAGGACTCTATAGGAAGAATTTGCTTTGTTGTACTCACGCTTTAGAAAATCTTGACTTAAGTGATATAGGAAAACAAATGTCACTGATTTTCAGTGGGACTGAATTCTGAAATCACTTCGGTAATTTTGGAAATTTCACTCCTACAGTGTAATAAATAAAAATAAAAATAAAAATAATAAAAAAAACCATTTTAAATCATAACTGAAATATAACTGGTAATGGAGCTTCCTCCAGGATATGATGTAATGATCACACTGGCCTGCTATGTAAAGGCCTGCCACAGTCCAGACACTCCATTCCTTTGTGTGACAGTTGCATCTCTTGTCTGTATTACCCATGTAGTCTATAAAATATTCAAGCAGTCTATTCTTTCGTGTAATTTCTGGTGCATTGTAACTCAAAGTTGGCCCTGTAGATGCCATTATAAAAAACAATATTTAATAGGATACCATGCCAGCAGTATTCAGTGAGAAAATGAAAAATGTTTCTATTCCCAACTCTGAAATGGCATTGGTAAAAGTTTCTGTCTTCAGCTGTCTTTCAGGCACAAAAAGCCAGCGAATACTGGTACATTGACTGGCCTGATCTCTCTTGAAATGTATCCATACAGGTGTGTTCTGAAACTGGTGATTTATCTGGAAGCAGCTTAATGTGAGATTATTTGCTATTTTTGTTGTGTACTACGCTGTCAGCAATAAGAAATCTTAGGTCATATCTGTAACATACGTTAGATCATGTAGCAGTCCTCTAGGTAAGCTGGATAGGCTAGTTCTAAAATACCTAGCTCAAGGCCAGGATGCGCTACCTTCAGTTTAACACAAATGCTGGGTACTTGTGTACTGCCAGGTAAGTCTTCAGTCACTGAAGGTCTCAGCACGACGTTCCATACTGCACTCTGTAAGTGCTGCAAGTCATTTTATCAGGATGTTTGGTAGGAATAATCAAGTACCTTATGAAACCTACCAGATATTCCCATTGTTTTTACCTTAGTTCTACCCTTGTTCACGGACACTTTCTTTGAAGAATTGTAGAAGTTAGATAATAAAGTAGGTTTATTGGCAGGGAAGCTGTTTGTTGATTTGATATCTCGTAAGTAGTGGAAAATTATTTTAAGCTTACTAGTGCAGTAGAAGTGCTGAAGAAAAAGAATATTAATTAAATGTTCAAATTCATGATGTCCTTCAAAATGTAAACTTATACAAAGAAAGAGAGGCTTTGCTTTTACTATTACTGAAAACGGGTCGTGATAGCCAATATTATCTAACCCTTATAAGTGTCCTGCCATCTGAAGTTAAACATGATTTAGTTGCCTGCTTCTCAACTCTGTTGTTATAGCGATGTTTTGTCTGAAAGAACATACCAAGTACTTACAGTCCTCTAATCACTTATATGTTAATCTGTACATATTTAATGCATTTATGCTTGCTTTATACACCATTTGTTGGAATATTAATGTTCTCAGTCACTTCCAAATATCTTTATAATCAATTCAGAGATGAATATCAATGATGAACAGTCAATGATGAACGATTTTTATCATCAATTCAGAGATGAAAATCTCTGTTCAGGTAGGACAGGGATTCCCCCGCCCCTGCTTGCCAATATTGGGGAATTTCCCTATGAACCTCTTAAAAATGACCCCAAAGAAAAAAATAATTGCATTACTGTACTGTTGACTTTCCAGAAGCTTTTTGTTTTATTGAAAAGTATTCTCCAATTGTCTTGGCATTGTCAAAGGCAAAAAATATATATATATATATTTTGAGCATAGCTGCAGTAACAAATTACTGTGAATTAATCTGGACTATAGTTTATAGCTCATAGATGCTCGACAGTACTCTTTGTGTTGCTCTTATCCCATGGTAAATCCAGAGTAGTTCCATGAAATTAGGGTAGGGAAACCCTTCTGCACAACAAAGAGCACACACAGACACTGCTTATAGCAGAGCAGCTGACGTGCTGTAAAATTACAGCCTAGCTTCTTCCTGATAACTTATGTAGTTATTTCATGTAGCCATTCATGTAGCCAGTTCCCTGTTTGCTCTGTATCATAATAATTTCCAGTATAGGCTACAAGCCTTACTTATAAAAATTTATGGCCATTGATGAAACTCCACTTACATATTAAAGAGTGTAATATGTGTAGAGTATCTAGGAAAGATAAATCAGGCTACAGCAGGGGTGATACAACACTGTGAGATTAATCTAAAGAGAATATTACTGCATGCAGAGGGCCAAATGACGGATACAAAACCTAGAACAAACAAGCAAGTTTATAAGGCTGAACTTTCTAGTCAGGAAATATATGTTCCCTCTACTATATGGAGGGATATGAGAGGCAACTAATGCTGACTGCACAATTAATAAATATTTTATGAAATCCTAGCTGCACTCCTGTTCCATCAGTCCACTAACGGTGATAGTCCTGCTCCTAAAGTGGAATGCTGTGTGGCCCTGTCATCCAAGCCTGGCCAGAATGCTTCCTGGGACTTTTTGGTAGCCACTAACAAAGATGATATCTCTACAGCATGCCACAGGCAGCATGTGAATAAGGCTTCTTCGCACATCTTCTGAACCCCAACTGGTACAAGGTAGTACATGAAAGTTTAAGGGTCTACTGTAGTATTTACAGTTTGCCTCTATGGGACTCTGATGTTCCAGTGCTGAGCTCTGTTATTTTTTTGGATACTGAAGCTCTGCCAATGTCACTGACTGAGACATCAGGTAGACACACTTGAGAAGTTCACAGAAGAACGGCAGGGCTAAGAGAAACAATTTAGCAGAGAATGGTGTTCAACAAGATTTTCTGGAAATGAACAAGGAAGGAAGCGAAGCATTCTAACGTTCAACAAGGGGGGAAGTAAATATCACAGCACTCTTAGCAAGTTAGGCTATAGAGTGCATGTATATGCTTTATAAATAAATAAATAAAAAGCTACAGGAAAATCTTAGAATTGAAAGGGTAATACATTTAGAGTGTCTAGGAATGCATCCGTATTATCAAACAACATAATTCCGTGATTTACTCCAGGTTCCTTGGTTGCCCACACTTTGTGTATCTCTCTTATTCAGAGATCTCTTTTGGACTGATGGTTTTTGTCCCTCTGAAACAGAATTTGGGGACTGGTTAGCACGAGGGATGGCATCTGGCAGACCCTGTGGGAAGGCAATGCCAAGGCGGCAGCCTCTGCCTGCACAGCACTCCAGCATTCTCCCAGGGGGCTTTGTACCCTCAGATAAACCAAATGTTCCTGTGCAACACCCCATGGCATGCCATGCATATCCTTGGTGTCATGTTGGAAAAGAAAAGAAGTGCTTTTCCAGTGGGCAGCAACACAGCCCTCATTATTATGAATTCAGGAAACACAAAGAAATCATAATTACTAGAGTCAGGGACTCACCCTAGAGAGCCAAGAGGACACCTGGATGAAGTGCTACACTATGTGAATGCAACGTCTCTGATCTAAATGGAGCTATCCCTGAGGAGGGTGACAATGAGCACTGACATTTCCTATTGTGGTGGCTGTAAGATTAGAATATGGCTGCAAGTTGTGCAGCCTAGTTTGTCCTCCTGTATGATGGTACAGTCTTTAAATAGTATTTTCCCCTATGCTAGCCAAGAGTAGTTCTAGGCTGTTGAGGGCTTATTACTTTCCAGGAATGAGAATGTATATTTTTTCAATGAGTGCTAGAAGTTGAGATGATCAGCAGCATATTCAGTGAGAGCAGAAGGGAGGGGTGAAGAAGGATAAGAACAGAGATGGCAAACTCCATACCCCTTTTACACAATTTCATAATAAAACACTTCCTAAAGGAGCTGAAAATAATCACACAAAAATGAACTGGTTTAAAAAACAGATTGGCTCATAGGTAATTTTTGAAGCATTTTTCACAAGATAACATGAAATCAGACAGCTTCCAAAGCCAAAATTAGATCAAAACACAAATATACACCAGAGTTGTTGTTTTTTTAACTTTTTTTTTTTTCTAATACAGCTGGCATTATTGAATGCAAGAAACCATCTATGACTTATTAGATCCCAGACAAGTATTGATTAAATATTTGTATTTTAAGATTCAGCCTTATGGAGTAAAGCTGTTTATATCAAATTTTTAAACTCCTACATTGGAAGCTGTTTGGATGCTTCGTATTTTATTTAAAAGCAGATTAATATCTGACATCCGCCATTCTGTGGGCTTACCTCATACTGTGTTCCTATAAATTGAATTCGGGATTCATACCTTAGCAGAGCCCTGTGACTTTGAGATTTTGTCTCATAATATAACTGTGGGGGAAAAAACATGTGCTTCAGGCATAACCTTACGTATAAGAGCTCCTACCTCCACATTATTTGTAATACATTTTGAAATGAATTGTTCTTATTTTGTCCTCTGAGCCAGTTCTTCGAAGGCAGCTGTGAGTTAACAAGATATTTTAAATGGAAAATATGTTACCTGCTCTCTTGCAGCCTGTGATTTCTGACTTCCTGCGCCCCCTCTACATAGGTGCTGTTTGTTGTACAGGCAGACTAAACCTCTCTCAGTGCTTTCCCATGTATCTGCTGTTATTTGTTATTCCTATTTTTACTGTCCTAGCACTTGCTGAATTTTAAGCCTTCCTAGTGAACCTAGCTAAGACATTCAGTTAATCTTTGCACAAAAGAGAAGGTGGAGCCCAGTGGCTGAATGGAGCCATCAGCCTGCAAGCTGATTCCTACAAGCTCCAGGGGCTAATTGTCTGTTGCACTAACCTGAGGCTTTGTAAACCTTTTCACTAAAAGATTTGCAGACTTGTAGAAATGAAAGAGAAATGATTTTCAGAAGGTGCCTGTTCAGTGCTGTCGTATATTCTCAGTTCTTAGTATTGGAGAATTTCCAGTTGTAGAACAGGTAGGATTTCTGTGGTAGAAGAAACAAGGCTAAGAAAGGAATAGGAGTTGTAAGACTGCATAAATTACATATTTTTCTTCTTACTGAGCAGCAGCAGCAGAAAAAGTGTGTTGTTGCCCCCATGTTGAATGGCAGCATGTGTTGGGGTTTTACAGTACATCACGTTCCTAGTTGAAAAGAAATTAGTTGCACAGACTTTGAAATATTTTATGATGGTCTATTGATATTCATAAGGTGTAAACAACCATGTTTACCTTTGACAGGGAGGATAAAAGGCATTATGGTGTTCAGGCAATTTTGCCAGAAGAAAATCCAGCTCAGATTTCACTGTATAAGGAAGTGTGGTTCTATTTTCTGTTATTTTCCAATTCTGTCTGTTCCCTCCCTGTTCCTCATTGACAGTCACCACCAGCAAAGCTACATGCCCAGTACTGTGCAGGCAAATAAAATACAAATTAGCAAATAACTTATTTCTTGAAAAATGCTATTTCAGAATTGTCAAAATTGATAATGAGTTCAGGCTAAATTTATAGAAAAATTTCATGTTTCAGGTGGAATGTAAATGAAGCATTTTAAAAATGGAAAAAAATGCTTTAGCAATTTAGCAAATGCTGAAATTAACTAGAAGATTCCAGTAAGAACAGTACCAATATTTCTGAAATGTTATCTTGTGTTCACATAAATTTATGATCAAAGAAAAAAGAACTACTATGTGTGGGATTGCTCTTGCCTCTCATTTTTTATCCTCCATTCATATTAAGACTGTTAAGGGTTGTACTCATTCTTACCTAATGTTACTTTTCCATAACACATAGAATCATAGAATCATACAATATTCTGAGTTGGAAGGGACCCACAAGGATCATCAAGTCCAACTCCTGGCTCCACACAGGTCTACCCAAAAATTCAGACCATATGACTGAGAGCGTTGTCCAAATGCTTCTTAAACTCCGACAGATTCAGTGCCATGATTATGTCCCTGGGG
>VXAL01001202.1:140450-188553 GCA_013399475.1 Chauna torquata | reverse complement strand
CTTTTTTCCTCCCCTTGTGGCAGCATCCCGGAACAAAGGAACTACCAGTCACAGATGTCAGCAAAACGTCCCAGGGCACAGACAACCACCCATACAGAATCCGAGATGCAGTTTGCAAGATGTTTGAAGACACATCTAAAATTTTTGAGACCCTCACAAGCTGTCACATTTATGTGATTCATGTTTGCAACTAACATTGTGGAATGCTTTATTTTCATAAGGACAAGTATAAAATTTCTAAGTGTATTCAGACATCAGATACTGCTGATACCCACCACCATAACAGTCTAATTTTTTCAGCGTTACCAGGAGGGACAAATCTTGAACAAACTTCTAAAAATCAGGTATTTTGGTTTCTTTCCCATGTTACAATTGCAACGGTGTAAGCTGTAGCTTCATCCATTCCCCTCATAAAAGGAACGCAGGCAATCAGTTCTGAACGTGTCGGAGGCTTTCTACTAAGTCCAGGGGGCAACTCTTCTTGCCCAGGGCACTTACATGTGGTGCTACTCGTCTGCCTGCTGTACAGAAGGACAGCTGTGCACAAATGTGAGTACGGCTCAAAGTGAGGCCTGAAGTACCTGATAAGTCAGTAGAGTGTACAAACGATTCGCAGGTCATCGATAGTTTTCTATCAAAGGGAAGAACATTGTCTGTTGTGACAACAAATTTGCTGACAGCGAGTTTACCACAGTAATACAACTGACTGATGTGTATAGACAAGTTTTATCCCATAAGCCCTAAAGCTTTCAACAAACTACCTACACAGGAGAATCTTCTCCCACTGCACTGATGTGAAGCCACTTTGGTGATGAAAATTGAAAGCCGCTGGAAACTTTGGCATGAGGACAGTAGGAGAATAAATACATTAAAAATCATGAAGGTCTCACTGCAAAAATAAGGACAGTAATACGATATAAGTGTATGTATGAGATATAGTATAGTTTTATAGTGACACAATTGCATCTTAAGACTGTCTAATGTATCTTAGTATCACAATTCACATACATTTGTGTGTGTTTGCTACATATAAATGCTTGCTTTTTCTGAGTAGATTTCTGCAATGATTTTTCTCAAAACCAGCAAATATTTCTATGGGAGATTACCTTGTAATTCTAAGTTATCTGATCCCTGTTATAAATGGATTCTTTGCACAATTAAGGCAAGATCCACACTAAACCTATCCACATTTTCTCATTCACCTTAGCCATATTCACTACAGTATTCAAATCATAGAATCATAGAATCATTTAGGCTGGAAAAGACCTCCAAGATCATCCAGTCCAACCTTTAACCCAGCACTGCCAAGTCCACCTTTAAACCATGGCGGTAAGCTCTGAATCCAAATGCTTTTTGAAGACCTCCAGGGATGGTGACTCAACCACTTCCCTGGGCAGCCTGTTCCAATACTTCACAACCCTTTCAGTGAAGAAATTTTTCCTAATATCCAACCTAAACCTCCCCTGGTGTAACTTGAGGCCATTTCTTGTCTTTTCTGTTGGCACTTGGGAGAAGAGACAAATAGATATATGATTAAAGAGTCTATAATTAATGAAGACATAGAATATATGCAAACAATGGCATATATGAATGACAAAAGCTAACTGAAGGGTTAGAAAACATAGGCTATCAGTAACCAGAAAGGTTGAGGCCCTAGATTAATAATCTGGTATTTAAGATGCCAGGCAGATAGGCTATCTGTAATTGTCATGATGTGAACAAAATGGGCTCACATTTAAATAAACAGTGGACGAAAGCTTCAAGCAGCTGGATGCAAATTTTCCAGTGGAATGTTGCCATTTCTTTCAGATCTGTAAGTACTTTGCAGAAATATAATGATTTCACTGACATAACGTCGAGAAGGGATGAAATTAAGAGCATATGCACAGTATTGCATTTCAAAAAACCTTTTTGTTTCAAGTCTTTTTGCTTATTATATTTTGACGTAATATTGAAATTTAAATGAACCATCTTGATTTTATCAAAATAAACTTCTTCTGTTAGAAAACTCAACCTTTTGTTGAAATTTCACTTAACAGGGTCTTCCAAGAATATGTGCTTCATATACATGTGTATACATGTGTGTGCACGCACTCACATGTGTGTTCCTTTTGTTTGGTTGTCTACCACCTGGAATGAAAACAGATTTTTAAAGAATAGATATAAACTCCCACAAAACTGACTTTCTGTTTTTTGTTGTTGTTGTTGTTGGTGGTGGTGGTGGTGGTTGGTTTGGTTTTTTGTTTGTTTGTTTTTGTTTTGTTTGTTTGTTTTAAACCAGGAGCCTTAAAATGTTCCAGTAAGAAGTAGAATGATTTGCAGTTCTAGGGTATTCTACCCTTGCGGATTATTTACAGGAATGTAAAAATATCTTATGCAGCAACAGCAAAACAAATTAGACAGCCCCAAGAGCTCTAACCCATAACGTTGAAGTTAAAACCTGACCTCTGAGGTATCTTCAACAGATAGCTCTCAAAGCTATGCTTGCTGCAGCAGCTGAAAAGATGGCTAAGAGTTATAATACAGTGCTGTTGCCCTAATTGATTTGGGATATCAGTTTACGTCTTTCCCTAAGAATTTTTGGCAGCAATTTTGCGTGTGCTGCCAATCAGATTTGCAACTTATGTCCGTTCAGATTAGTTTCTCACACAATGTGCTCTTTACTAGGACATTAAATACCTGACCTTTTAATATTAAGTTCTGCATTATCAGGTTGTTGGCACTAAGTAAACAGTCTGTGACTCTCAGTCTCAGCTTCTCCCAGTTTTTGAGAAAAGGCAATGAAAGACAGCCTGGGCCCTCTGACAGAAGTTGCCTAGCTACATCTGCTGAGAGCCGTCTACCAGCTACCCTCAAGTCTGCCATTGTTGGATGAGGATCATAAACCCGACTCTTGAAGCAAATGATCTGGCCAAATACCACTCAGCTTGTAACTTCATATTCATGAATAAATGACTGAGAAACTCAAAAAGAATATTTCCAGCAGCACCTTCCTTCTGCCAAACACAGGACTCCATGAGGTCAGATTTCCAACCTGGATACAGTTAGAATCATAGACTGGCTCGAGTTGGAAGGGACCTTGAAGACCATCTAGTTCCAACCCCCCTGCCATGGGCAGGGATAAAAAGGAGTTGGAAAAGCAGTTGGAAAGGGTTAAGGGTTCTCCGAGCTAAGGCAAAGAGTAAAGATTTTTGTTCAGTTTCACATTGCTAATCTACAGGCAATGCATCTGCTACAGAAATAAAAACTGAAAACGTAAATAAAAATATGAATTTTGGTGCTTATTATTTTAGCTGATGTTCAATTAGCCACACGAGTCGCGTGCAGACTTCAGGGCTGGATAAATTAGACAACAACTCTTAATGGTACACTCACAAAGAACTCAGTTGGCTCAGGTTACTGAAGCAAACATGACTCCACCGTGTTGCCTTGCACTGTTCGGAAAAAAAAGCATCACGAAAATACAGTTAGGACTGCAAAGTGCAATCCAAAGAAAATGCGCCTGTCAGAGAACACATGGCCTCTTACAAATGACGGAAATTATAAACTAAAACTGTGCCCAAAAATCCTGTACCAAATTGATGCAAAATCCATGTGGACATACCAGTCTTTCCACAAGAAGCAGAACTAACGAAGCAGGTTTCCTGCAGACCCAGACCTTCGCCACTTCCCTCCCTCCCTGCTCTGAGGGACACTCCTAGCTCCCCCCCATCACATCCTCTGCTATATCCCCAGGGGTAACAGCACGCGCTGCAATTATTCCAGAGCTTTATGCATGCAGCTTGGACTGTCAAGAAGCTGCCGAACAAAAAGTGTAAATGACAAACTGTCATAATTGATGAATTGCCCTGGCCTTTTCTTCAGTGGGAGCATTAATGTCATTCTCTCTTTCCTCTACATGGAAGTTCGTTTCCATGAATCTAGAAGGAACCTAATTATCTCTGGGATGTGATCAACCATTTGAGCAGAGGCTCCCCTCAGCTATGACAGGCAGAAGCATTTGACAAAGCGAGCATCTTCACATAAGCCTCATTTGCTTGGGAAACCAGGCTAATAATTTCAAACACCGCCAAATAGCCTACACAACTCCAGCAAAATAGGAAGAACGAGCCATTTAGCTACTACAGCAAAATAATACGTACAATTTAATATAGATGTTACATGAACAACAACAGAAAAATCTTGCTTTTTCAAAGACAGGTATCACATATGAATCTCTCACCATACAAGTGGATGGAAATTACGGTGCTTTCTTACAGAACAGTTCTGTGGGCTTCTAATTAGAGAAACCACAGCATGCAACAGTGATGTGAAAAGAGGCAGATACACAGTGTGAACAAACAGCCATTCAGAAAATTGCATCCGGTTTTATGGAATAAATCTTCTTTCTCAAAAAGCCATCAAAAGTAATACCATAGAACAAAACTAAACAAAAAATTCAATTCCCGTTATTCATACTTAAAATGTAAAAAGGAGATGGAAAGATACAACCCAGCTCTCGTGGAGGGCTATTTCTGTTTAGAAAGAAGAAGATCCTGGATGCTAACAGCCTACTGCTCTGGGTCCTGCCAGCACAGAGTAACCATGCTCTCGTGACCTGATACAATGGCACCAGGAGAGGCTACACGCCAGTGGGAGAGGTCCACCACCCCGCGGCCCAGGTAGCTGGTACGAGCGGTGCGTCCACAGGCTGCTGTGGCAGCATGCAGCTAATTGTCCTCCCAGGGAAGGGGAAATGAGAACAGCATGGCAAAGTGCTTGATGGTGCCAGCTGCTTCCAGAAAGCATGCAAGTCCTGTTTTATTGACTAGCCCTGGCCAAATCTGCCCACGGTCGCTGCTCTTTAACCTTGGCCAAGTCCCTCCCATTGCCTTGAGACAGCCTCCTTCGCTCTCACCCCTCATCTCCCTCTAATTGCCTTCAGCACACTACCCGATCCCCTGCTTTGCCCCTCCGCCCTCCCACCCGCACCCTGGTTAGCTGCAAGCCACCGCTTCTGGATCGCAGGGAGTGCTTTGTGTAGCTGCTCCACGCGGCGGAGGGGAAGCTGGTCTCTGCAGACGAGGAGGACAGTGCCTACCCACAAAATAAAGAGCTGGACGAGCACTGTCCCCTTAGCAACCTGTAATGCTGTGGCCGCAGCCAGACCTCTCAGGGTCTGTTCTCTGCAAGGAACTGCTATTCTCGGCCAGTTTAATTTCTGTCTAATTGCGGTGACTTATTGTGTGTACGCTCCTGTGCAGCTGAGAGCTCAAGCCTATGGGGTGCTCACTGCTTTCCTTTTCCATTGGACTTAGCCCCCAGGAGCAGTGTTTTAAAAATGATTTTAAAAGTCATAAGGGTTCAACATGCTGCATCCAATTAATCTGATGCTTCTTTTATTGATAAAAGCTTTGGCTTGCCTTTTAATTATTTTGAATATTCCTAAGGTATACAGCAACATATGATCTACTCTGATTTCTGGACTTAGCAGAGCTGTTCTTAATGCTGTTTCTGAACATATGTTCTGTTCTTACTTTTAAAATAACTACCAGAATATGTCATTCATTCTGACGGCACCACAAGTACCCTATTGATGCATTAATGACACTACTGAATTTAAAGAAACATTTTTCTAAAAATGTACGCAGAATTGTTAAAATCACTCGTAAATGCAGGGAGCCTATTTAAATAAATTTTATGATTAACATCTCTATTGCCTTATTAAGAGAGATTCTTCTATTAAAAAAAGAATTATATATAAACTGGAAGTACAGTCCTAGTTCTATTAAATATTACTTCTTTATAGAATCACAGTAAAATTAAGAATTCTGCAGAAGAGCTGTAGAATTGAAGTTATAGTATTATCAGTATGAAGTATTCAGACTTTATTTACACCTTTTAAGGTAATTAATAAAAAATTCCTGAAGTAGTTCATTAAAACCATTTTATATTTGCTAGCTTAAGCATGTGATTTTGAAAGTTGCCCAACTTCCAGTCTGGGTGTTATTTAGCAGGAACTACAACTCAGCTTTCTGAAACGCACACACTCATCAATGCAGAACATCACAGAGGCAAAAGTGATAGTTGTATTTTGCAAAAAAAATGGTAACAAATTAATCTGAGGTTAGTTTGCAACTGAAGTACACAGAAGAAGCAGTTAAAAAGCCAATCGACTAACCTGCTTTCTCCTCCTTCCCCAGGAACCAGCTTCTTCCACCAGAAGAAGCAAAGCATTAAGTCCAGTCCTGGAGCAGCAGAGAAGTAAACGTGATTCCCCAAGGATGCCGGCAGCAGGCAGAACTGCCAGGGCATAGTGGGACTAAAGCAGGATTGGTTTGGTAGGGTCATGGATGAGGTGAGTTTGTAAGATATGGAAACATATGATGGGCAGTAATGCATTGGCCAAATAGCTTATAAAAACCATTATTTCTGCTTGACGTGAGTTTGACTCTGATATAAATTTACTTTAGCCATCTAAATGGTTTTCACAAAAAGATGTACCTTAATTTCTCTACTTTTCAAAAAGCTTGAGGTAGACATATTGAAGTAAAACAGTGTTTAGTTTCAGATCCATTAAACGTCCATCTAGTGCTCACATCTTTTCTAAGAGAGGCAAGTAAGCAAGTACCTTTGGGAAAAAGCGTAATGGAAAACTCAAAGGAAATGGAAAAAGCATTCACAAATCCACGACAAATTTTTTTAAAATGATCCTAAAAACAAGTTACTGTGCCATATTTTTATTACAACATTGATAAAACTGTGAGGCAACAGCTGTCTAGAATGGCTCTAACTTTCTGCCTTTTTTATCCCTTTCCAGTATTAAATTTCTTTTCATTCTCTCCAGCTACACGCTACTGCCCGCATCTGGGATGTCTCCACTGCCAATCTCAATCTACCCAATTGCTCAGCCTTGGCAGTTCTTGCTGGCTCCCAGAATTGCTTTGGGTCCAAGGCGTGGTCCAAGTGAAAGCTGCATTCCCCATCACCATTTTCTTTGCCAATTCTCCCAAAGTCATTGGTCCCTGTTGCAGGTTATCGTCTGTGCTTCATCTCTCTCCTCCACGCACCCTTCCCGTCCTTGGAAGGTCATTCTTTGGCTCTGCATTTCATTTGAACCCGCTCCCAAGCCTCAGCTTTGATATTCTTCCAATTACAGGTTGTCTGACTCTCCAAAAGAGAAAAGTGCTCCACTGGAATTACATCACTGTAGTTTAAGACGGAATCTGGTGCTTCCTCTTTAAATTATTTAACAAGACACTTACCTGATTAATCATTTGTTGCGTAACAGAATATTTTAGTCAAAGAGAAATCAAGATCCATTGGTTAAAATCTCATTAAGAGCTGCTTCAGCTTGCAATAACTGCAGGTATAGAATGAAGCTTTTTCACTACAGCTAGATTTTATTAATTCCTTAGTATTGTATAACTGTTTTGTTTTTTTTTATCTCAAAGTCTGCATTTGCTGTCAAATGGCAGATGACTAGCCAAACTACACAGATTACGTTGTGTATATCCTAAATGATACGCAGAAAAAACTGTTTTTTTCAGCATTTCCTTATATTTTTCATTGGTTGCAGAAGAGAAGTATAAATGATGGCCATCCTGAAAAATGCTTTTGACTATCCAGGGTTTTGTGCCTGGGAAGATTTACTTCTATTAAGTAAAGAAAAAGTAGAAAACACAGTAGGAAAGAATTATGTGGCAAATCATTTGAGAAAAATGAAGTTGTGTCTAGTCTAGAAGCATGTCAATGACATTGAATCAGATGGGACAATGGTGAGAATGAGTGTATCTCATACCAACTGAATCTTAAATATAGGTAGTAGTTGCATAAAGAAATGTAGCAAAGTTTGCAGTTATTTTATATTATGTCTGCAGTATCCTACGCTTTACTATCTTCATTGTATTGATCTCCAGAATACTATTGCAAGGTAAGGAAATAAGTTTTTTTTTATTTTACAGATAAATAACAGTGACATGGAAGCTGTAACTACATTGCTCAGTAAAACAGGACCAGGGACCATCCTGTGTCTCTGGGGTCAATTGGCACAGCCTGGGTGTCTCCACACTGTACATGGCACTGCCTTCTTTTTTGGCCTCATGCAGTGCCTCTGTGGTCCAAAGATATTATTATTATTATTATTATTATTATTGTATACAGGATTTTTTTCTACTCAGAATGTCTGAAATAACATAAGAGCTACCTGTAGTCTCTCAGAGTGTATATTCATCGCGTTTTGTGACCTGCAGGTATGTATTGCATGCCATTGGGCATGTTATGATGGTACAAAGAGGTAAGTAAGGGTGAAAAGTCTGCTGGAAATGTATTCAAAAACTGTGTAGGGCACAGGGACCTGATACGGGTTTTTCTGTACCACGCAGTAGCAAAATTTTGCTGTGGCAAATGGCTTACAAGTTCTTTATGAGGTTAAGGAGCTCTCTTCCCTGGAGCAGGGATCTGTATCCCTTAAACATACTGAGTAGTCTAGAGGTACTGGTCACTTTGCCCAGCCATGAAAATCCAATGGAGTCAATTTTTCTCACACTGATTAAGACTGGGGCACATCTCTGGGATGTAAGCTTACAGATTACAATTTGTCTTTCACAATACAGGTAACAATGGCACCGATACCAGGCAATTCGTAACATGGAAGAAGACACTGTCATAAAACATTCTGGCTTTGCTCATTCTCTCCACAGAAAAGTTGCTCCCGTAAGACGTGAGGGAATTTATTGTCAAATAGCTGTCATCTTCAGCAGTATTTCTCTGGTGGCTGAGTTCCATTGGGCTTATTTATTTATTAATGAAAAGTGCATTGACTCCAATCTTGTGCTCTACATTTCATTAAAAGGTTTGAAATTGAAACAGGTACTTACTCATTTAGCTATTAAAATAAGTTGATAAGATCCACAATTCATGAAGTGTGAATTATTATACAAACTGAATTAATGAACTTATATGAATTCCTAAACTTATGCTAAATGAGTTCATATACAAACTCTACGAGGAGATAACATATGGAGCTTGATGTTGCATGGAAACACTCTGCCACTCAACTATATGTTAACATTGCTATCAGAAACAGACAAACAAATCCAGTGTATTCAGTCTAGCAGACCAATGCCTTCATTTAATCCATCTGAACGAACAGTGCTACTAGATGATTGCCTTGGCACAAACAGAGTACAATTCTCTTAGTTAAGGCAAATCTGCCCAAGTCTAGACAGCCAACATTAAGGTGGAACCTTTTTGCTACCATGACAGCATGGCAAACAGAGGTTAGAGCTTATGTTCTGGTGATGTGATGGGTTTTAGGCTGCTAAATAGTCTTTCTTGATGAAAAGAAATAGTTTGTAGGTAGGATGCATGATAAAAATACACTTCAGATGATTCACAAGCCAATCACTTACGCGTGCTACCAATCGATCAGCACACTATTGATGACTACCGATGTTTAGTTTCTCTGTTTCAATCACTAATCAGCTGGGCATCTCTATTTAATATTCAGACCAAATAGATTCAGCTGCAGTTATTTGGTACGGTACTAAGGAAAAGGGTGATATATTTCTTTGTTTTATACATTGTTTTCTGTAATATCCAGTTAATGGGAAGAGTAAAATCTTGACATGGACAGACCATAAGGAGTTTTTTGGCAGCAAAACTAGACCTAATGGATGCACTGTTTTTCCAAATCCCATGTATGCTATTGAAGCATAAGCAGTGGGTGGGTTTTTTTGTTTGTTGTTGTTGTTGTTATTGTTGTCTTCTCATCCTTCCTCAGTTTAAAACAGGCCCATTAGCATTATCGGTGACTAGCTTTATAAAATTATCCTGTTTCACTTTATCGGAGTACTAAAACTATAGCTCACTGAAGTTAATGCTGTTACAGCAAACAAGAATTATGGAACTAATTGCCTTTTGCAATAGTCACTCAATAGAGGACAACTGGTCATAACAAAATAACGACATACCCTCCTGCCATTCATAATTAACTTTTCCTTGGAATGAGAGGAACACACTGTCCTGTTGCAAAAATAACAGTGTGCTTGGTTGTGAGCCAGAGTCTGTAATCACAAATGTATTCCTCACTGCCAGCAACTTAATTTACAAGAATCCGATTAAAAAAAAAAAAAAAACCAGTGAGAAAATGCAGCCATATGAACAGAACCATTGCAATCTACTGCACCAAGCACAAGACTGGAGTCTTAGGACTTGGTTTGCCCACAGCTGCCGCTAACTTCCTGTATAACCACGAGCAAGTCGCGGGATGTCTCTGTCTCAGTTACTTTGATTTGGTAGTCGGCAACTTTCGGACCCAGCTTAGGTCTCTAGGCTTCAAATGTGATCGATGACTAAAGTGTACTGCTTATACAGAAGAAATTTCTGTTATTTCAAGAAGGAGAGATTCACAGTTTCAACAGTTCAGACTTCCGAAGCGAACTACACCTTGTCTGCAGGTATTTATAGTGGGGAATTTTAGCAGAATTATGTGCCCACATGATATGGTTAAGATCAAAGGCAGCAGAGATAATCCAGCTTTGTGCAAAATCAGATCCATGCTCTACAAGTCCCACTCACAGGTTTTGCTGCAAAATATACTGTTCTTCTAGAAGTCTGCATGTGCTTCAAGCCAGCATACTACAACTGTATCAGACCAGTCAGATCAGCAAAATGAATATCATTTACTTTCAGAGTCAGTGATCAGGCATTTATATTTAACGATAATATACTGCTCTGTGTCCTAAATGAGACAGCGATATGTGATTGAACAGAAAGTATGCAAGTATGTGCTGATGTTCAGTAGGCTGAGAACAGTCCTGAGTGACTCCAGTGATAAATGCATCAATACATACAAAAAATGCACTTAATGTCAAAGTTAAATGCCAACCTTTTAAAAGCTTCTGCTTCTGGAAAGAAAATAAGCAAACATTTGTAATCACTGCCTGAGAACGACCACGCATCATTCTCAGTAATAACTCTAATGGGGTGATCCTTTTCAAACTCCATTATTTTGGTTGCCCTGCTTTCCCCACATTATATTGTTTTCAGTTGCTTATAGACTTGCCAAATTCAAAACATCTGGCAAACATTTTCCGTCTTCAGTCTCAGCTTTCAGGCTAACATTTCGGAAAGTTTAGACAAACTTTTTGCTGTTTGTGAAAGCGTGCTTAGGGGAGAAGGTTGTGTCAGTAACATTAACGCATTAACACTTATCTTTCCCCTGTCTGTTGACCCCTCTACTTCCCCAGTTCAGTACAGGGACTTGTAACAAGTCAAAGCCTAAATCCAACAGGTCTTTGGTTGTCCCCTGCGGAAGCCATGGAAATCTACCATTTCCACAGGTGCAGCAGAATCTGGAAGTTTGCTCTGAAAATGTCAGTTCATTTCATTAAATGTGCCCAAATGATCCTGAAGTAACCAAAGACACCAAAACACATGGGAAATGGATCTTTGTCTTCCTGTGGCATGCTTGTTTTCACTGGAGCCTTCTCCGATTCAGAGCAGAGACAGAATAGGGCTCTTAAATCACAATCAATCCTAATTCTAAGGCAAGTCTTCTCTGTAAAACTCATATCCTTTATTTTACAAACTGAGATGTGCACTGTAACAAATGAGGAGCTGCAGGGAGAAGAAGAATAGTTTTCTCAATAAAGAACTGGGCAGGCACTGTGTTTTATTGCCAGCTCTACCACACGCTGCTGATGCTATGCTAGACAAATCAACGTTTTTAGACAGATATTTCTCATACAGCTGATAAGGGAAAGAAAAAGCAAAGCTCATGGTTTGTTTTAAAGTTGTTTGTCAGAGCAGTTTTTCAGGGATTATCTTTCCAATTTTTCTCAATTTCAGAAGCAATTTTTAAAACGTCATTGGGAAAGATTGATTTTTTGATGCTTTGGGTAGGAAAGAGACAAGGAGAGAAAAAGAAAAACATGCTTTGCTTTCATATGTGCATAAATTAAAATCATAAAGGCAAAAATTCAACCAATCTGACTTCCAAGCTTTCAAAAGCATTATCCCATATGGCTTACATTTTGCCCAAAGAAATAGATTCTGCTAGCTGGGGACAGCGAGAGAACAACACTTAGGAAGCGTGTTCAGCAGAGTCTAAGCAGCCTCTGACCTGTGAAGCTGTGCTCCCACGCTGATCCACGGTGACATTACAAAAGGGTGCGTAGGAAGCGAGAGTAGGCGTATGGCTGCTGAATCCATGCCAGTGCCATTCCTCTGGCAAAGTCCCCTCTCGGGGAAGCGGAGCTGTTGCAGAGGCTCCTGCATGCTGAAGGCTGCAGCTGCGTGCACGCAGCGCTTAGCCAATTCTGCACAACCTGAGGACGGATCGGGGGCGGCTTTATCACCGACACGGCGTG
Source organism: Chauna torquata (assembly GCA_013399475.1). Lineage (NCBI taxonomy): Eukaryota > Metazoa > Chordata > Aves > Anseriformes > Anhimidae > Chauna > Chauna torquata. The sequence continues at coordinate 176,200 of VXAL01001202.1, read as the reverse complement.
CCTCTGCCCAACACTCCCATTTTCGCTTGCGATGGCAAACAGAATCAAGCTCCAAAACCAGGATCTATTAATACAAATGGAGAGAAATAATAAATTTATTCTCTATAACACAACTTCAGCATGCCCGACTTCGTCCACTGCCCTTTACAGCACTGCTGCCATCATAGGCACGGAAGGTGAGAACAGGTAGCTCCTGCTCCCCAAAGAGTTGGCACTGAGGAGCTACAGAGCAGCGGTTCAAAAAGGGACACAAAGGCAATCACGGAAGCTGCAGGGAAATAAAATCATTTTTCCTTTACCACAATGCTTGCGGTTTCTGTTTTGGGACCGGTGGCACAAGAATAAGTACTGAGAAGAGAAATTTAATCTACATTCAAAGAAATGTGATTTTAAAAAGAGAGAACAAATCATATTCTCAATACGTTGTGACAGTGTTCTTGAAATCAAGGGCTGCTTCATTTAAAAATAGTCACGGATTAGACCTATCTACTGAATTTTATCCTAGGATCAACATTTTATAGAACCACTGAAACATGCATTTTTTTCTAAAAAAATAGAAAAAACATTATGGGTTATCTTCACCTGGTACTCGGTTCTTGGTGGAAGTAACTAATGCACTTAACAAGACACTATGTCTTCAGATACTGCCTGTCTTTAGATATTTCTTTTATATCATCTGTTACATAGCTTTGCAGAGTAAATTTCAAGGCCCGGGAAGCAGAGATAAAATACTGCTGTAGGAGCCTTTTAAACCTTGGGAAGACAAAGTTAACAAACATATAACTTCCAAGCACTTGCGCAGGGAGCCCATTTGCAAAACAATTACATAATGCTACATTTGACATCAGTTTTTGTGGGGGGTTTTTGTTGTTTTTTTTTGTTTGTTTGTTTTTTGTTTTTTTAAAATATTGTGTATTTTTCAGACAGTGGTTCACTTTTAGAACTCAGGCCAAAAGATCTTGTTCAATGTTTACTGCAATTTTGGATCTTTATCAGAAGCAGGATGGAATCATTACTATAAAACTACATAAATATATAGAGAGCTTTAATTCTGTATATGCTCCATCTTGCATCACTGAACATAAACCTGTTTTGCAAATGCAGAATGAATACGTCTTTATATTTCTGCCAACACCCACCTTAGTTCACTGTTGCTAATAGAGAAACTATCACAAGTGCTGCGGTTTAAAATATAAGAACAAAAACCTCCTGTGTCTCTAGGTGACCTGTCATGGAAATCCATAGGAGGAGTTTTTAAGAGATTTTAGGTGGAAAATTACAGTAACAATTACCAGCTTCCAATCTGCATTCTCATGAATTGATGTGGTGACAGGTATTTGCATTTCTCTGATAGGAAATGGTAGGGCATGCTAATAGCTATTGAGTAGTTTAACAATTATTTAAATTCAGGTTAACCCTAATTACATTTTCTATTAAATCCAATGAGTGATTTCCCCACCTCCAGTGAGAAAAGCCACATGCTGAGGCTTGCATGCAAAGGGTCTCTCCATCTTTTCTCCTGCCAGCTCCTGCTGGAAAAGCCCTGAGGAAGCCGTGGCTTTTGAGCTCCTGCCTCTTTCCCCTAGCCCTAGGAAGCTGAGGGAACGGAAAGGATCGGGGCAGGATCTGCCCTATAGCAGCAATACTGAGCTTCGCTGATCCTTTTTGGCCTGACAGCCCGGCTGCAGCACTGGAGACATCCACCTGACCCAACCGACACCAACAACCCGGGACGCGCACTCTGCCGTAAAAGCTGGGTGCGGGACAAGCAGGAAGGCTGCAGGAGAGGACGGCGCTTCTGGTTCACACCGCTGTCTTCGCGGAAACTCTGGTTCAAGCCGTCAGTGGAGGGCCGCCCGGGCCGCACCACGTCCCCGCGTGCAGCAGGCACCTGCAGAAGCGTTACCTCCTCTCCTGTGTGGCACGAGGAAGCCAACCAGCACAGAGGACCTCTTTTGCTGAGCAGAGCTAAGGGGGATTTGGACTCCCCTGCTTCCTTTTGTTCAGCCAAAAAGGAAACAAAAGCATATAAGTAAAAGCAAATTCCCTCTGCATCCCAAAAGACATTAACTGATTCCCTACCATCTTCCGGAACGTCAGCCCTGGATCTTCTTTCCCCTCTAATTTGCTTATTACTAACAGGTAGTGATTGAAACACACACATGATCCACCTCTATTATTTAAGTGAGGGTTTTCTCTAGGAAACCTTGACATGGTATAATCAGAAACGCAGCCACTGTTCATTCTCACTGTTGACTAATTTAATTTAGCTTTAAATGTGTGATTAATTTTAATACTATGGGACAATAATTATGTTTGTGTTCTAATGATCAGTATTAACCTAATTAGTGACCATGAAAATTCCCAGGCAAAGCAATTACATTAGAATTAAGATTGTAAATATTTTCCTAATGGAAAACTTCCAGGAGAAGACTAATGCGCTCACAGGCTACAGCCACAGGAAAACATGTAGCATTTGTAAAATGACTTGCATGATGAGATTGCTAACTGCCGCACCAGATAATAGTGTTTGTAACCTGGTGTTAGAAATGTATCCATACATAACAAGTAAGCTATGCATTACTTAAATCAAGGCATTTAAGCTTCAGTTCCTTAAGCGTGGCAGAAATCCTTTTCAAGAATCTCCTTCTCTGCTTACAGAACAGATGCCTTGTCCCACAGAAAGCTGCTTTGGGGACAGGACCAATCCCCCTCTCACCTACTTGTCCTTCACGTCCAGTCACTTTCCTGCCAATAACCCCCTTTCTTGGGGCTTCACGCCTGCATTTCCCCATTCACCACTTGGCAAAGGAAATTCGTAGCGCAGGGTGGACGGAAGCTGCAGTGATCTGGTGCGTGCAAGAAGGACCAGAGGGCTGCATCGTCAGGCACAGCAAGTGAGTCAGAAATGTGCTGCTGGGTCCTGGAAAACGCAAGCCAGAGGTGCAAATTGGATGGGTAGAATAGAGAATGCCACAGCTAAATCACCGCAAGACAACAACTGGTTTTGCAAATAAAAGGACCATCTCCAAGAAAGCAGCATTATCTTCTGTTCCAGGAGACACATGGCCTTTCTAACCTAAGCATAGGTCTGTTGTAAAGAGCTTGCTTATACGGTGCCCACAGAACACCTCCTAAGTCCACCTTCTTTGTCAGAAAGTGATGCTCTGCTATGTTATTCTACACAGCCCTCCTTGTAATTAAATGACACCAAATAACTGAAGCATTACGGTTCCCCTGGGATAATATAGTTATTCATACCTGAATCTCAGCCTCCTTTCAATTACTTTGTTATAAAGAGCTTTCTTTTACATTACTTGTTGCAAACACTGTCCCAGATCTGATTTTGTAATGCAGGGAACATATTGCTCATCGTGATCCCCAGAGGCTACTTACCATTCCCAGGCACTGGGATGATTCCAATTAAAATATTTAGTTAAGATAAAAGCTTCATATTGGATTGGAAATGGATCTTTCACTTGACCAGATGGTATCGTATTATGTATCCATGCACAGGTCTCTTTTGAATGCTCTTGCTTCTGTGAGCTGCTCAGAGAGAGTCAATCTTCCCCAGACACGTAGAAATAATACTTGGGAATATAATTTCCAGCTTCTATGGGGCTTCAGGGTGAGGAAGACAAGTACTATACTCTTGTTACCTTCCAGCTCTTGGTTAAACAATTTATCTCGGTTACCAGCTGTATGCAAAGAGTGCCAGAAATGCATCAAGTCTATATTACATCTTATCAATTATGTATTGTCTCCAAACACAATACAGTTCTTGAAGTCTAAGACAAAACAGAAAAATAGAGAATGTGTTCCTTCAGAGCTACAACGTATCATTTATGCATAAAATAAGGATTTTCACTCTGAAAGTGTAGCTTTTTCGCTTTTTATCTTCTCCTATAGTTTCTAATCTAAGATACATGTTTAAAACAGACAACTAATCCACTGAAGAATTAGTGCAGGTGAGGTATTGTGGAGATGCTGTCTCCAGTATACCGTAGGTTTACCCTCTGACAGAATGCGTGAGGAAGTCAGATTTCTAGTCTCCTATCCCCGTACCCCTGCACTGGCTGCATTACGTATGCACTTGTGCCTGAGCTTCCCTCTGCTTGGTAGTAAACAAACCTGCAGTTCCCGGTGTTGTCGAGGGTGGTTACGCATGTGGATGCATTAACGGGCGGCTGTGTTCCAGCACTTCCATGGGCTGGTCACTCCCCTACTTTCTATATCTCGTGAAGGATACCGTTGATGGTAACATTAATGATAGAGCTGTCCCAGGCTGAAAAGATCACTAGAAAATGCTTTGGGGAGGGTGAGAAATAAACAACTCTTGCAGTAGTCTTCCTATATTGATTTTTGGGGACTGATCTCCTAAAAGAGTATCAGTCTGTATCAGTTTTCAATATCCGAAAGCATCCTGCAAAACACAGCAATTTCCAGACACTTCTATTGCACCAGTCTGTACATATATGGAGGTTTTTTTCTAGTCATCTTTAGGTACTAATGGTTGAAAATCCATGTTTTGGAAATCAATTTACCCTGACATGGAAAGCCTGTTGTTTTTCAAACATGCGTAACACAAAAAGCTACAGGTATCATGTACGTTATTCATTCATACAATAATGCAGTGTTTGCAGTCCTGGCTTTTTGAAAATCAACAGATTAGGTCATTAATGATTTCTAAAATTCATTATCATGATGAGAAACAATCTGAAGTGAACTTTTTTGATTGATAGAGATTTATTAATGGAAAGACGTTATTGCTATATACTGAATTTTGAGGCTAGTGACATGAAATGTTTTAAGTACAATATACGACTGAATTAAAATTTAATTGTATATAGTGCCAGTCCCTAAAATCCTGGTCTGTCTCCTTCAATCACACTTCACAAGTTCAAACATCAGTTTGGCTCCAGTGCAGCACTTGTATCAAGCTCACATGCACAGGGCTTAAAAAACAAACAGAAAAAAAATGAAAAAAAAACCAAAACCCCATCTTCTAAACTCCTGTAAGAAAATGGTTTCATACTTGTAGACACTAAACTTAAGACTGCATTTAAGATATTAAAAACTCATAATTATAGCTTGGAAAAGTAACTACAGCATAACAGTTTTGGTTATTTGTCAGTATGAAACACCTCTCACTTCATTTCCCACCACCACCAAAACTGTAATGTCTAGGCTTGAACATTTTTAATTCAGGTTAGATGTCAAAAAATGGATTAGTTCCACATGAATAATTAAATGCACAAAATAAAAAAAAATGCCACATAAAGGCGATACAGAGCAATGCAAGCACGGACAATGTACAACCGCGCGTGGGGGCCCGACCTACCGCTTTGTGCTATCCCGCCTCCTGCCAGCGGTGAGGGAATGAACGGAGGCACGTTCAGGGACACAGCGAGGATATTTTGGGGCCCCACCAGTCCACCTGCTTGTTTTGCTTTTCAAGACCATTTGCATGAGGGTAATTTAAAGCATCCCTAAATTATTCATGGAGACCAGACCCGTGCACAGCTGACAGAGAGCGGGGGAGCATTAAGTTTACCTTTGCAGGCTTTCCATAGCTACCCAGGGGGGTCTCTGGCAGGACTGGGTCACCAGGACCAGCAAGCTGCTTCTTCTGACTAGCTTCTTCTAGTCAAGCCCATGGCAAGGTCTGCTTCCTGCATGACCAGTTACAGAAATAGTTTTGTATTGCACAAATTAAAGCACCAGGAAATTTTATATTTCTCGCTGGAAAAAAATGAGTGTTTGCCAATGCGAAAGAAAGGCAACAAGTTGAAGACATTTTTGAATGCTTTTGTTCCTCCGTCCAGAAAAAACAGCTTTTTAAAATCCATTTCACCATTATTTGGAACACACCCAAACAAATATAATTGTATATATAAATTCACTTTTGAGTCAGCATCTCCTGTTTCAGCACTTCTAGTCACAGCATCTTGCAGAACAGTACATCACCCATATGCTTCGTATACATCATTTACCTTTCCAGTAAATCAGAAGATAGATGCTAAGTCCAGAATGCAACCTCAAAAATTCCTTGGCTTTTTTAGCAAATCTTATTAATACTGCTGGTCAAACATATTTTCTAGTATGAGATGGCAAGATCTCATAATTCAGACAAAAAATTAATTGGAAATACAAAAAATTATCAAGTGAGGAGCACTTGCAGTAGCTAGACAGGAATATTCTAAGCTAATGGTGAAAAACAAAATATATGCAGATACAATAAAGAATAAACTCATTTTAACTATAACTTGTACGCAGTATGAGAGAGAGGCATAAAAGCATCACAGGAGCTTCAAAAATGGTCCTTTTGTTTCAAGAAATCAAGTGCGTTCAGTTTTTTTTGTTTGCTTGTTCAGTTCCTTCCCCACCCCCCAGGAAACAACCTCAGCATGAAGTCTCCAACAGAACAGACATCCCTAAAACACATTTGATCAGCAGCTGGAAGAAAACGGAGGCTGGCCAGAACCGATAATGGATGTACGCCGTAACTGGTATCTTGTGAGCTTGTTATTCAGTCTCATCCTCTGAACTTTTTTTCAGATTAATTCCTTCAGATTAAGGGAGGATAACAAAGCTTTCCAGATTTCATACAGCACACAATCAAGCCCCTTTACTTCCATAACATTCAGATAGCAAACATTTATGTTTTTTAAGACCTGTTGCCCAACATTTTATAGATGTGGACCATGACTGCATTACTGCATATCTCAAGCACCCCTCAAACCGATGACATTCAGTCCTAAATCACCTTCACATCCCACTAGTATGATGTCCCCGCATACTTACTGTGAGAACATAGTTTAAGTTGCAATGTAAAATTATGAAATGAGACCACAGAGTCATTTGAGTACCCACAGCCCTTGCAGACCTTCAGAATCACAGCTTAATGCCATAAGCAAACTTTTCCAACTCTTTCCTTACTCAGATTCATCTACTTTACACTCATGGCTTGTCCTCTTCCCTATCTGCATCAAAGCACCCTGTTATAAAACTGACCAATTCTGTTAATGCTTTATTGACAGAGAAGGCTTCACGCTTGGCATTTTCATGTCTTCCAGAGGTCAGGAAGGAAGGAGCGTTTGCTGTATTTCCAAAGAGTCCCTCTGATGACTGTTGCAAATGTTAGTAACTAGATGAAAATTTATACCTGCCCTTGCTGAGGATTCTGAATGCAATCAGATTTCTTCCTTCCATTAGGACAGGGTGAAAATTAGTGCTGTAACTCATCCGGCGAACAGAAACTTCAGGAATGCTGTCAGTTTGCAGCTTGTGACTGAGCTAAAGGGACGCCAGTTTTGAATCCTTTGTTCTCTTCCAGTCCAGACCTCTTTATTTGACTTTGAGCTTTTACATTAAGCAAAGCTGTTTTTCCAAGGTGCATTTTATGAATTAAACAAGTAAGCGAATCTGAGGTGTGCAATCTGAGTCAGCTTAGCTCACATTTTGCAATGCAGCCGTGGGTCTCAGTACTTGGGTAAGAAAGTTTCCTCATCATGTCATTCCTTTAGGTAAAGAGCAGGGAGTGCATAAATTGGCAGTGATTCTTATCTCCTAGCCAGCTTTTGTTGATAAGCTACGCAAACACAATGGCAGTAATTATATAAAGAAATTAGAATTATTTAAGCTATATAATACTTTGTGGGACAGACAGGGGTAAACTGGAATAATTTCTTCCAGCATTTAATCACTTAGAAGAAGAAAGCACCCGTTTAGCACAACAGGCAAGTATCATATGAACAGGTTAGGTCAGGTGATGAAGAACAACTTCCAGTCAAAGGTTCACCCAGAACTCAGGAACGCAGAGGTGTCTTCAGGAGCAGCACACCACACACCTGAGCAGCAAAAAGGTTCTGCAGACTTTAGGAGGAGGCAATCCAGTCTTGAGCTGGGCTGACAGCTGTGTGGTGGGGCACTCTGCCAATCCTTTTGCATTAAAAGCAGCTGTTTCCTCCTTCCTAACGCATATTTGTAAGCAGATGATTTCTTTTTATGTTATTTTTGGTTGACACTACTTCCACACAATACAAATATTTGGTGCTTGTTCATAGAAACAAATACGTAACTGGAGAATTTGTATTAAAATATATTTCAGAGAGTTTAACATAAATTTACTGCATTGTTTTAACATCACTTTTGAATGTTTGTTCCCTAAAATGGCAAAAGAACCTCAAGAAATTTGATTTCCAAATGTAGTTTCCAAGGGGACCCACTGAGAACCATCTCTGGTATAATTTTGCTGCTGCTACAGCTGTTTTGCACCACTTTGACACAGAAATGTTTGACTTTTTTTTCCTCAGATAGATACTGGAGTGAGAACTTTTATCTTCTCAGGCTACTCGAGGAGCACTTCTGCTCTCTTCCTTCGCAATGTCAACCTGCCGCAGCAGAGGTCCTGAACTGCCTCCTCTGGTCAGGTTTACCACAACTCTTCTCATACATGAAGTTTTAATCATCACCTCCAGAAATGAAATCGGCAAGGGAAATATTAATTTCATAGTGAAACAAGGAAATGTGATGTGCCAGCTTTGTGGCACGCTTTCTGGACGCGGCTAGATATTAGAGCTGCGGTACTGGGGGACATTTCGAAGACTGCTCTGGAGACAGCACAAACATTTTAGACTGTAGTAGACACAATCTTTCACTTTTATGCATAGTGGAAGTACAATACTGTACAAAGTCTCAGCCACCCAAACCTGCAAGGTAGTACAGCAACTTCTCCCATATCCAGTGGCCAGTGATTATACGACAGCCAAAGATATGACTCTCTTTTCTGTCAGCACTAACATTTTACAGGAGAATGGTTTATTAGTGGGACTTCTTTCATTTGTCACGCAGAGAAAACCTCCAAAAACCAAGAATAGATGACAGGGTTTGGAGAGGAAGATGAGTAATTCAGTGGGTTGTGTTTAGTTAGTGAATAATGATATCCTTGCTGAGAGAAGCATGTTTTCTATGTTTATTCCTCAGTTGACAGAAAACTGCCTATAATTATTGTTATTGTACAGTTAGAGTTGATAAGATTAACTAATTAGACTTGTTGTGGACATGCAAACAAACCATAAAGGCAAGAGCCATTCAGGCACACGTGGTGACTAGCCTCCTGTCCTCCCTCCAGTCCCCATCGCCCTGGCTTCCTGAGATCATCCATTTTGGTCCAAACACTGCTCTAAGGTAAATATTAAGCTGTTTGTTTGTAATAATGCTCGAGTAGATACCACACTGCATATGACAGGTTGCCTGGCAACTTAAATTCATTTAGCAAAATTTAATTTCCTTTATGTTATCATTTTTATTCCATAACATGCAGGGCCGAGTAACGAATTCCCACATTTTGCTACCAAGAAGGGATTTTCTTTCTGTTAAAGCTTTCCTTTGGACTGAACACAATGGCAACAAGAGAAAGGAAAGGAGGGAGGGAGGCACAACACAGACAAACATTTTGACCTAGCTTTAAGTTACAACTAAGCAATTGAATGTCACAGCATGCTAATTATTTAATCAACCCCCATCTTCTCTGCTGTTCATGTATTATTCTAACTATCAGTCAAGCACCATCTGCCCCAACAGAAAAATGTTCCTACAACGTACAGAATATTTAGCTGGCGCGTAACTATCGCTGCAGTCATGCACGTGGGAGAGCCTGATCAGCTCTGGGGCATTGAAAGCAGCTCCGGCGCTCTCTTGGCCTGCCCCCTCTGGAGGGCAAATGAATAATTTACATTTACATTTCAAATGGTTTCATTAATATCTTCGGAAGCTGGTGCTCCCGGTCCCTCGCAGGAGTGTGGGAAGTCGCAGCATCAGCGAGGAGGAGGAGGAGGAGGAGAGGCGGTGGCTGCGGCTCCCGCCTGCCCGAGCCGAGGTTTTCCTCCTCACCTGCCTCCCCCCAGTGCTCCCCACTCCGGCCGGGAGCTGGGATGCTCCAGCCGACCAGCCGGTGCCCTCGGAGAAGGAGCCTCTCATCCCGTTTGTGCTCCTCTGGACAGAGTCCTGGCTTGGGGTACATTTTGTAAGGTCGAGAGGTAACTCCCATCTCAAACAGGAGAACAACTGGCTTTGGGAATGATAGCCGGGTAGAATACTCTGGAGAACGGATTTTGGAAAGGTAGTTTAGTAAGTGTAGATTATAAGGGGATTTTACCTTGAACAGACAAAACAAAGTATAAAGCCTTGCTAAGTGCAATGAATAACATAAAACCCATGACAAAGGGGGATAATATTACTTTTTTTTTTAACTACTAAAATAGACAATTGTGAAACTTTGTTCTAAATTGCTCGAGTTAGACATGCAGCACAGTTGGCCTCCTCATCGTTTTCCAACCAAACACTGCCTGTTAAGGAAAGCTGGCCAGCTCTCCAAATAAATAGGTACAAACATTGCATATGCTATAAGAAAAAAACAAGCGCAGAGGCAGCCAAAATGTCTTTGGGCGCTGTTTAGAAACACGTTTTGGAAAAAAACATCTCTAGTTGATAGATCAGCTACTAGATCTTGAGCCACTGCCTTGTGCCCTTCGGTCTCGCAGCCTGGCGTGGAGCAAGTACACCCACGCCTTCCTGGCAGAGCTGCCGACGGCTCTCGACTGGCGTCCTGTGTGCCGGTAAAGAGCTGTCCATAAGGCACGGACGGATCCACCTACCAGAGTGACAACGCTGGGCCCTGACAGCTCTGTCGTCCTTATACTGAATTCCTTGGAGTGGGACCAGGGATTTCCAGTGGGACTGGAACTGGGCCCAGTGTGCCACAATCCCATAAAACACAACTGTCTATTGGTTAAACAACGCCAAGCGTGTCTCAGCCAGATGCTTGTTTACTGACTACTGAGAAAGAAAAAAATCTCTCAGATGCTATTGCTTGGGTTCACAGGATGTAGGACATACTAATTACGAACAAATGAAATGATCACAAAACAGAGATGAGCCATGTAACTTGGTTTGGCTGCAATTCTTGGTATTGAAAAGAAATGACAGTACGAGAACAACCACAGGCCTTGATGAACATAAATTCTGCATTAAAAATGAATTATTTCATTATATAGTATCTATGTGCTTAAGGTAATAGTTCTCTTTCTTCTGCCATATGGGTTACCGGACGATAAAACGTGTTAATTTATCGTCCTTTCAGCATAAATGCTTTCTATAGTAAAGGACATGCCGACCCAGCAGAGGCCCCGCGTACCTCAGCAAGGGGAGCAGAGCACATCCAGGGGTGGCAGCCAGGGCTGGCCAAGGGGCCAGCGAAGCCCACGACCACCCACGGGAGCACCTACGATGCAGCTCAGGCACAGACCAAGGGAAAGAGCAGGAAAAAAGAAAGAAGGCAGCAATGCTCACACAAAGTCTACCTCCTCTCTGCACTAGATGCGTTCCTTGAGCAAATGGCTTCCATGCCTCCACACCACCTCCATCAAAAAGTTTCTCCTGATTTTGAACCTTAATTTTTCTCACCTTTTACCCTGTCTACCATAAAGAGCTGCTGTTCCTGCTCTCCACAGTAGCATTTTCTGCATTTGAGGACCTAAGCATTTCTTCATTTGGTCTCTTCTTCTTCCAGACTTCTTCCCTGGACTAACTGGCCCACATCTTCTCTGAATGCAGCGTCCCAAGTTAGATGGATACTCCAGGCCAGACAGGGTCTGACATATTTGAGGAGAAGGAATGGATTACTTCAAAAGTCCTAGAGGTCATACTCTAAACAACTCTGGGTGATATTTGTCTTTTTCTCAGTACCATCACACTGCTGACTCCTGTTTACTCTGTGGTCCACAATACCACCTCACTGCATTTTTGCAGATCTTTCTTGTTAAACAGTCTATTTTGTTATCTTGCACTGTGCATCGGTTATTCCAGCCTAAGAATATTATCTTGACCTTGTCCTAGGTGATTTTCTTCTTCAGGCCATTCTTCCTATTTGCTGAGAACATCTTGAATTCAAATCCTGCCCTTATCATTTACAAATGTAAATAAGCGCACTCCTTTGTCCAGCACTGGTTATTAATGACCGATTAAAAGATTTGCTCCAGAACAGACTGTAACGGAAAGCTTGCAATGTTACGTCTGCCGCAGCAACTGCCCTCCGGGTTCGCTACCCACCCAGCATGGCATCAAACCTCTCCTCCATGCCCTCAAGTGTTTTCTTAACTTTTCTAATGGGAACATTGTGCCACAGATGTGCAAATCTAGACAGAGAGCATCTACACCTTCTCTGGCCACTCTTTCTTAGAAAGAAGATAGCTTGGTTTGATGTTTTTTGTTTTTTGTTTTTGTTTTTTTAAAGTCACTGTCTCCTGTAGGTGCTTTCAAATACTTTTGTGAATTTGTCCTAAAAGTTTTGAGCTGATGCAAACTGCTTTATGAATCCCTAATGTCACTCTACCCCCCAACACATGCACTTCTTAAAGACAGGCACCGCCTCAGCCCTTTCCCAGTCTGCTGGTATCTCGCTTGCCTGCAACCAGTTTTCAGGAATTCTGACCAATGCTCTTGAGATTGCTTTCAACAATTCCCTGTGCACTCAGGGACGCAGTCCATCAGGCCTGGTTAATCTTAAAACTGTCTGCTTAAGTTTCTCTAGGCTATTCTTTCCCTGTCTTAGGCTCGCTTTATCCCTTCGCCACTTGCGTGAGCTGCACGAGCCATCTGTTCCCTGTAAGATTTTCAATGCAGAATAGGCATCAAACATCCAGTTCCTCAATATCGTCTGCAGATAGCTCTTCCTCTCCACTGAAAAGCAGGCCAGACCTTTTACTGGTCTTCCTGTCATTAACGAGATAATGGTTTTTTGTTGTAGCAGGTATCTTTTAATAATTACTGTGGATGAAATATGACATCCAAAAGACATTCTGAAAACCCTCCTGAGAGCTGCTTTCAAGCGAAACTATCGCTTGAAGCCTTCAGCTCAAGAAAGAAGCATTCAGAGATGAACAAAGCAAGGGAAGAGCAAAACAATTGTGAAAAACTCAGACTGATGGGTACCTCCCACTCCCACCAAAATCACACACGAAATGAGAAGGTGCCCAATGTAGCCATAGCTTCCATTTCTCTTCTCCCAGTACACCGACTAGAGGCCAAAAAAAGTCTCCAGAGCACATAGCCTGAGCCACAAGAAAATCTGAAAGAAAGAGGTTTTTTTAAAGTCTGGGGGGAACAAACCTTCCTTGAACTTTCCGTAACGACAGTGAGATGTTTCTTTCCCAGCAAAAGCCGACTGCTACTCTTGACATGCCTGATGTCAGCTGGAGGAACAGATGGCTCAGTGGTTCATTTCAAACTGTTCACTCAGCCAAACAGCACAAATTGCATTAATTGCCTCACAGTGCGAGCAAGGAACTGAGCACTCGGCATGTCTTTGCTGTGAATCACTGAGACTTTTTATCATTATTCTGATGTGACAGGTCAGTCGGGAACATATCTGCATACTAGGAGGAGTGGGGGTAGAAGGAGCACAACACAAGAAAGTGCCTGAGCAGAGCACTCTGCAGGTAACAGAAGATGCCAAAGAGCTGATTTGTCCTTGGCTTTGGTTTTGAAATGGTTTCCTAAGCACAGTGCTGCTTTATGAAGTAGGATTTCTTAATGCAAAAATGAACGCAATAACACACCTGACTTCAACAAGCCCGTTTCCAGTAACTGGGAGAAAAAAAAAAAAAACCACACACAAAAGTGATAGAACCAAAGAGCTTGAAACACGATACACCAAGTACCTCTGTTTTTGTTGTTTCTGTAAGCTGGGAGTCTTGTATATGTTTAATTCAGTAGTACTTATAGGCGAGCATCTGAAAAGTTTATGCAGAAGGTGACTCTATAAGCAGCGAGCTCTGCTTTAGGTCTGCTCTAAACCTTGTAACATAAAACGATTTATTAGATGCTCCGTATCCTGTTGAAAAGCCCTGACACTTTGCTTGGAAAAGGAAGGTGTTAGCATTCTGCCTACTGATGACATGCAGTCTTGGTTACATTTCTTTTAGCTAAGGAAAAGATTTGGCAACTTACCATGTAAGACCAGAAGCTTCAGGATACAGATTCTGAGTTTGTTTGATCACTGACACGTCTCTGCTACCTACTGAACATATTTTCTGTCGGTCAGCAACTCCAGTAAAACACAATGCAGTGAAAATACTAACCTTAGTCTCTCACAGGCCGTTGAGGTTCCTGCTGCAAAGCTCATGGGCAAGTCCTGTTAGGGAGCAGAAACACTGTGGGTTTGCCATCTTTGATCCTGGTGCCCCGTACCTTGCTGCCTAGGTCAGGCTGCCCTGCTCACTCTTCCCTTCCCCTCAGGACAGTTTCTGCACTGCCAGAAGCCCCCCATGCCCTGGCGCTTGCAGCACCACGGCTGGGACCTCTTCCAGGAACTGCAGTAAGAGACTTGCCCTGGTATATTTTCCCTCTCTGAAGTAGCTTGTGTGGTGCACTTAGGTGCTCAGATTTTTAGCCCTGTCATTTGGGCCGCTTCTGCGGAAGCAGGATCTTGCTGCTCTTCTGACAGCTGCTTCAGTGCTCCTCCAGGAGGACAAAGTGGCCTGCGTCGTGCCTACAGGTTCCCCATCTCCCATGGACTAGTTCCAGCAAAAGTACCCCTTGCCAGCATTTAAGGCGAGCTGTTTCATAAAGCTGGTAAGCACTCTGAGAGCTTCCGCACTGAAACAAAATCTTAGTGTGGTTCCTTTCCTTTGGACTCAAGCAAACAGTCTCTGAAGCTACTGGAAAGCTTTCTGCCTGTAACAAGAATTAATGCAGACACTGATTTATTCCGCTGGGGCTTCTGCCTGCTTTAGTTGCATTTTATCTGCTTTTATTATCTTTTCACAATACCAGTGCAGGAGAACAGAAGCTAGAACGGAGCTACAGGTAGCCTGAACGACAGGAATTGGCAGAAGACTGCTCAGTGCCACCGGATGTTCCCCTGCTCGGGGAGAAGGTAGCAGGCAGCAGAGCAGCAGCAAGTCAAGCTGCAGACCTGCAATCTCAAGCACTGTTATTCCAGTTCATCGTGGACTTTAAGCTTCCTTCTACCGTCTCATAAACCTACATGTGGTGGTTGCAACAGAAGAGCAAAACCTTGCTAAGGAGCAGGGAATAACTTTTAAGTAATAGTGCTGTGTTCAGTGGTGTCTGAGAAACAAAAATTGTCAGGCATCATCAGGCTGGTTTGTTCACCCTCTACTCAAGCTTTCTGTCAACACTGGCTGTTCCAGAGGAAGCCACAAGACTCTTCTGAAAGACACCTCCCTCCCCGATTCACCACCAGTTGCTGGAGGCTCCAGCGGCCTTCTCCAGGCAGGTCTCTACCACGTTGACCACAGCCCCGCCAGCTGCGAGGCATTCACTCGGATTCGCCCCACTCCCTTTGCGTTCTTTCCCCAGCTAAAGGAGCGCTAGTGATGTGCTCAAGCTGATGGACAGAGGGAACCGCTTGGACAAAGCACACGGCAGAATAATGTTGGAGAGCGAAATTTAAATGATAGCTTGTCCTGTAGAGGTGGTCAGTAGAGGAGACAGCACTGAAGTTACCTACTTAGCTTTGTGCTGTGATGACCAAAAACTTTCTTAGAAGTCCCTGATGACGTAAGCTCTCAGATGCCTTGTAATAGTCCAAGTAAATGGTATTAACTGGCTCTCATTTTAAGCTTTTTTTGAGGGGAGGCCTCATGGCGGCCTGCAGCCTCCTCACGAGGGGAGCGGAGGGGCAGGGCTGATCTCTGCTCTCTGGTGACAGCGACAGGACCCGAGCGAACGGCATGGAGCTGTGACAGGGGAGGGTCAGGCTGGGTGTTAGGGAAAGGTTCTTCACCGAGAGGGTGGTCATGGCACCGAGCCTGCTGGAGTTCAAGAAGCATTTGGACAACGCTCTCAGACATAGGGTCTGATTTTTGGGAGGCCCTGTGTGGAGCCAGGAGTTGGGCTCCATGATCATCATGGGTCCCTTCCAACTCAGGATATACTACGATTCTATGATTTTATGCTTATGCTCATGACTTGGTACAAAACTGATTCATTTTTTCCTGCTTCAAAAAATGCAGTTAAGGCTAAATGTTCATTCTTTACTAACCTATTAATTAAACAGCTACAAGGGCTTTTGAAGCCTGACACCCAAGGCAAGTAAACAACATGGAGATTACTGCTTCTTTCTTACTAACAACTAGATGCTGGCAACGGTTTTCCAAGTATGGCCCCTGCTACCCAATTCTCCTTTTGTCAGTGTGAAGGAGGGGCTAATAATAGCTAATAATCTGATAGCATCCTGATGGAATTCCATTTTAGCAACTCTGGCAACATCTCTTTAGATTTATGCAAGTATCAGTGGAAAGAGTTTGACCCAGGAAATGTAATGCCACACGGAGCCCGTAAGACTTTGGTGTGATTTTGATGTTTTGTCTGAAAGACTAAGACCAAATTTCTGCTTTCAGTTGCAGTCACATAATTATGTTGTCAGCTGCTCCAAGGTTATTGTTTTCGTCCTGTGTACTGTTTCCCTGCATCTTATCTTGATCTCTGTCATGTCCTTTACTGAAGATTCCTGCATCTCCTTTACATAATCAAATATTTATTTCTTAAGTACCACTCAATGTTATGACCATTTCAATGTCTCCATTTCAGGTACAACTCACCAATTCCCAGTCCAGCCAGCAAAACAAACGCCACCCATCCCACACACAACTGGAGCTAATGGTTAATTAAAATGTAACCAGCCCATTGCTAATTATCCTTTACTGTCAGCTCAACACAGGAGGATGAGACTTAAAGCCACTGGGACTGAACTACATCTTGGATCTAGTGTGGGCAAAAGCATCTTCTTGACTGGGATGAGAGCTGGGCTACAGTAATACAAACACATCATAAACCCTGTGCCGTGCCTTTGAGCTAACGTAGAAGCTCAGGAAGCTCTTGAGCAGACCGCAGTGGTGAGGAGAGGAGCCCTGTGCCCCACCGGCCAGTCCCCTGGGCAGGAGTGCTGCTGCTTGGAGTGGGGATGGATCGCGGTCCTGTACTTGCTCCCACACCTCTCCCTCTTTGCACGGCCTCCTCTTACATCCACTGAACGTGCTTTTGTGGACGAGCTTTCTGAAAATCCTCCTGCAAAGCAAACCGTTTCATCAGACGCACTTGGCTATCAAGTCCAAATAAAAAATCCCCTCGAGAGGAACTCCTGGTGCTGAGGCAACAAGAGCATGACAAACGCAAAGCTTAGAAATCCTGGCAGCGTGTGACAGCACAACTGTAAAGTAATTGCTAATCCTTCTGTGGTTAACAAGAATGCTCCAGTTTCTATCTCATGTGATTTGTCCCGTGTCTCCCAATGATTGCTAACAATCTGCCTCCTTACAGTCAGTTTCCCAACTCCATAGACAAACTGTCCTTAAGTCACCTTTCTCTCCCTCCTCCGCATTAACGCAGTCATGAGCAGAAGAGAAGGCTGGCTCCTATCCTATGATCACATTTTCATTAAAAGAAAAAAAAATACAATGCCTTTTTGTCATCTTTGAAAGGAGCAACAAAACATGACAAACCTATTATCCTGATTAAGTTTTTCTAGTGAAGAAGGGATCCATTATAGCATTAGCTCATCCACTGAAAGAATAATATTCCTACAGAGATGGCTATTTAAATGCCTTTCTCTTGGTCATCAATTACTAGGTTTTCTTGAGAGACAGAAATTGCTGAAAAGGAGTTCTTGTTAAACGTCTTAATCCCAGTTTATTTTTACCCTTGAGTTTGAATTCCCAAGAGCTAGCTGCTAATGCTTCAGCACTGCTGCATTAGCAGCTGACATCTGGAAAGCCTTCTGCCTGATGCCAGTCAACTCTCACATTGTGATACAACGCCTTTCACAAATAAAAAGAACTCAGAATTAGTTTATAATGCTCAGAGATTCTCTTGAAACATCAACTAAAAAGTTTTTTTTAAGAAACATCACCACCCTCTTAGAAGTACAGTACTGAAGCCAAAGTGAACAAAATTTTGCATTAAGTTTTCATTTCCTCAAGAGAAGTAATTACTCAACATCTGTGAATTCTTGGGAAAAATTTGCAATGCTAAGATTACACGCTGTCAAGGAAGAAAAAAAGGTAAAATACTGTATTTGACAGCATCTTTTCTTATTCCATGTGTGTCGATTTTTAATAAGCGTTGAATAATTTTTAACAAAGACAAAACCCGGATGTACATACCCCATTTCTAAAATTGACTAAGAGTGTCCACAAGAAGGAATCAGGCTCAGAGGCTGGCTCACTATCACCAATTCTACTGGGTTTCAGAAGCCACCTCTCTGTAAGCCACATTATCGTGAAGACAGGCTCTTAAGGAACTCGTTTAGAGCCAGCAGTTGCTCCAGCAAGAGAAGCATGGTTAACAGTGAACACGCATCCAGGATGGGCCAGACTCTGACCTCAGGGCTTGCCCTCTCATAACTCACAGCATTTGGAACCACCTTGGGATAAAACCGCTTTACAGAGCCTTGCTGTGAACTGCACCAAGGAATTGTCTAAAATAAAACAAAAAGGGGGCAAAGAAGAAGCTTTACATAAGACTGAATCCTACGCCCAGTTCACCACAGCTCTACTGTAGAGCGGGCCAACAGCTGAGCCATGGCAATATCGCAGCACAAGGGCAGGAAGGAGCAGCTGGGAACAGAAACTCCTTTAAACCAGCACAGAGCCCCCGTACACCAACCTGTCTGATCTGCTGGCACTACTGCCTAGGCGGGATTTCTAGCCTTAGCTTATAAGGCTCCCTACTAAAGCACGTAGGATTCTGCCAGTGCAGAAAAATCTCAGGCATGAGCACACTAAGGACAGTCACACATCGAGTTTGTGACTGCTTCTAAGGGCACTAACAGAAGGCAGTAGAGAGGCATTTAAATGTTACTTTGGAAATCAGTGAATTATAGTTAGTAATCAACATAAAAAAAATGTACAACTTGCCTACACATTTCAAATTTCAAAGTACTCTTGTCTTAGGAAAAAAAACAGGTAGCCAATACAGAAATTACGAAGGTCTCAAACTACAGCTTGGCCCTACTCCCATCAAGGCACGCTGCCATCAGCTTCAGTGGGGACAGAAAAATCCTCGTGCAGCTAAGGCTCTGGAACAATACTCTTCCTGTTTCTTTAAACAGTAGCTGCACTGCACTATTTTATCTTAAGTAGCTATCCCACTTCAGCTTTCTTGGAGGCCAGCTATTCATCTGTGCTAAGTACATCTGGTGTAGGAAGAAAATTCCTTAATCCTGGTTTTGTGTGCTTGCTTTTGTAATGCACATCCACAATTCTCCCGCATCAAGCCTATGCCATACAAGAATCCTCGTTTGCTGCTATGGTTGTCTCTGCTGCACAGCAGACAGATGTTCACAAGGAGAACTTTGCTTTGGCTGGCTCCTAATTCGTGTGTGCTATGGCAGAGGTACTTAAAATCAACAGAAATCATAACTGCAAATGCAAAGCAAGAAACTGCATGGGTTTGCATGTCTGCTAAATGATTTCAGGACTTCAATTAACTACATAAGTTCACAGCCTCTGAGAACTACAGGAATCAAGAACATGATAAAAATTGGCTAAAATTATGTGCCTGTGACGTTACTGAAGGAGTTTATTTCACTTTGGTATATTTACTTAAGCTTCCCAGACAAGAATTCCTTCAAATCTCATAGCAGCATGGATGTTTCCCTTTTGCGTTTGGGCTCACACAGGACTCACCTGCCCCTCCACAGAACAGTCTTCCCACAGTCTTAACACATGCTTACAAACCCCAATCTCTCTCCTTTGAGCTCCTTTTAAATTACACTTAGCTTCCTGGAAGAAGAAAAGAAAGAAGAGACAGCACCATGACACTTCCATGCTGTCCATAAGCAACCATTAAAGCAGCAGACTGAAAGGAAAAAAGAAAAAAGAAGCTAAAAGCCCCCCACCCACGGCGTGAGATGAGAGACCACAGGTATCTGCAACCGCACCACATGGTTTTGTACTCCACAACACTGCTTTGGTGATGATGGGGCTCAGCGTGGCTCTTCTGCCTGCCAAGTTCAACTCTTGAGTTTTCCTTTAGAAAAAAACCTTCTCTCTGTTAAAACTGACTGACCAGAGAGGCTGATGTGAGGGTTGTAAACAGGAGATGGAGATACTCAGGGCACTCAGGAAAAAATGCTGAGCCCCAGCTTACCCCAGCACATCCACAACAGCCAAGTTAAGGCAAGTTCAACTCTCATTCAACAACGTGTTTGTGTTGAAGAGGCTTTGCCTGCACCTCTCTTACCCAGGCTTATAAAATAGCAACTGCCTTCACACTTGGGCACAATTCTTTATCTCGATTAAAGGAAAAATTTGCCTCTGATGAAAGATGGTGAGTTTGCTACACTAGAAAATGAAGTGAAGCAATCCAATCAAAAGGTATTTATCACACCACCAATTTTTACTGAACAATGAGTTTTTCAATATACAAGAATAGTAAAAAATCTGGATTTATTTTCTTTATATACAGAAGAAACCTTGAAACCTGTGCCTTCTTGAATGACATCCTTTGTATCTTGTTCAACAGAGAACTGAAATATAAAATTTAATACGATATGAACAATTTCAGCACAATACTTTATAGAAGGGACCAAACAGTTTAAAACATTTTTAAAAAGCAACATCAAAAAGTGCATTAGGAGTAAAATCCAAGTCCATTCAATTGTCTTGTCTGCAATATCACTTATTCATTTTCTCCCGTAACAAAGAGGTGTACATTTTTCTTGGACTGTAACATTTGAGCTGTGCGATCTATGCCAACCACTGCAGCCAATTTCTGAGCATCATACTTGGAGTAGAGCACAGTACAGGTCCAAGCAGCATCCACTCCATTGTCTGTGGCCTTCATCATATTACAAATCTCGCTATAGAAGTGGGAGTAGGTTGGTAACTCATAGAAAATGAGGTTCCTAATGCCTTTTATTGTATACCTGTAGTAGGGAGGGGAAAAAAAAAAAGGTAACTTGTTGATTTTTTTTCTTTTTACAAAGTGTGCATGTTAAAAAATCAATCCTATCTCAGTTCTTCCAATTTCCATCAATTTCAATGCACATCAGCTGTAACTCAACTCTGCAAACCCTGTGTCATGGACTGAAGACTAAAAACTTGCCACAGATGTGGAATTAAGGGAGGCTGTCAGGCACTGTGACTTCCTGTAAAGCATAGGCCACTATCAGTTTCTGCAGTATTCAGCCTCTTTGGCTTAGATTTTAAGACAGTGAAGCCTGATCATACTGATACTTATGAAACTTTTTATATTTGCCAAAGCATCATCTGCTAACAGAAAGAACTGTTCCATCAGGAACTTCTAAACAGCTCCAGTCAGGATGCAGCGAATTTTCCCGGCGGCCTCAGCGTGCTATATTGCATTATTGAACTAATTACATATCCTCTTCCAGAATTTTATATAGGTATAGTGGCACAGATGAGTATTAATAAAAGGCACGATGAATCCCATTTTGCAGGATATATCTTGCTGTCCTGACATCAGTGGAACTTGGCAGCACTTACCTTCCTGAATAAAGTCCCCTGCACATCAAAGCATTAGGAGCTCTGCAAGGGACTGCTGGCAACATGCTACAATTTTAAACTGAAAAGCTCCTGCATCAGTCAAAGAAGTCCTCAGAGAGATCCAACAGGTTCAAATAGCAGTACAGCCCATCTATGATTACGGTCACTTTACTTCCTAAACAGTACACAGGCAACCCAGAGGAAAACTCAGTCCACAATTCACCTTTTGTAAAAGTGGAAGCGCTCAGTGAGCAGTAAGAACTGCTTGTCTCCCTTGAGAAAGAACCGCCTTGCTCTGCAGACACCAGCCTTTTTAGTGTATTCACAAATGTGAGTAAAATTCAGCTCCTCTTTCTTAAAGTAATTTCGAAGACGCACATAGTCAAAATACGATGGAACATAAATGAGCGTGTGTGACATGATGGCATCGCGGTACTCGGGCAAAACTTTGTCGATGAAAAACTGAAACCTAAGTTAAGAAAACATGTATGTTTTAATCAGAGTTAACATCTAGCTTTCCAATAGTGATATGACCTCAGACAGGAATATACTCAGACAACAGAGTACTGAAGATTTTGACTACATATTTCCTTCTTTAACTTCTTAGGATTTCTACACTTGCAGAAGATAAAGTGCTAAAGCTTCATCAGTACTACACAGATACGGCAGAGATTGGTATTGCTTTCCCATGTTTTATTCTCCAGTGCCTTTGGCAAGGAGAAGTTCAGTATTCCCCTAAATCTGTGCAGGGCCTAGCCCACATCAGAAGACTAACATAGGCATACGTCTGTTGCAAAATCCCACTGGCCCTATGCTCTGCAGGAAGCAGTACGCTCAACTAAATCTTAAACTGTGGTCATGAGGGCACAGCAAAATAGTCTGGAACACACGGTACCTCGTATCTATAACAGAAGTTAAATTTTCAGTTTCTATCCTCCGAAAAACATGAGGGAGCTGGACCACAACACGGCTGATGGAGCCGCTGAGTGGTACGTTGCGGACAGCCACCTGTGAGAACAAAGTAGGATGTTTAGGGAAGCAGTATTTCAAAGGCAGCCACACTCCAGTCAGCTATCTGCTAATAACTCTCATCTGCAAACAGTGCACAAGGATGATTTTAAGAAAGCTCCAATACTAAACTACATTCACTTACACACGTAACAGATGTGTTACATATATGTGACGACTGCTTGTGTCCTGCCTGTCAATAACTGGAGATGGAAAACTCAGGTTTTTACCTTTTCAGTTTCTTTCAAACAGCAGTTTGTGCTTCTTATATAGTAGGAGTCAAAAAAAGGAAGCTGGCAAACCCTCCATTTGACAACAAAATAAATAAAACCAGGTGACTTACGTGTCAAATTAAGAAAAAATGAAATCTTACTTTTGACATGAAATAAAAGGATCAAATAAGTATTGCTGCAAGAAGAGTAGGTCTTCATGCCTTTGGCACAGCATTAGAAATCGTCAGGCAGCATCATGGAGATTCAGTCTGAAACACTTAGGTAATGGAAATTACTGGCACACAGACAGTTCTTCTGCAACTGAGTTATAGGATTTTTCCACACGTTGGGTTTTCTGCTCCTCTCCCTCTCCACTATGCCTGAACAAGGCTCTAGCTCCTAAGTGAACTCACCTGCCCGGTGTAATTGAAGCAGTGTTTGTTGAAGATACAGTTAATCTGGGGATCTTGAAGAGCGCTGAACAGTAGCGTCTGACGGTAGTACTTGGACCAGTTATTGAGGTTCAGCATTCGCACTCGGGAAAAGTCTACCCCATGGGAATCCAAAGGCAGCAGGTTAATGTGCTTCATCAGGTGCTACAGAGACAGAAACACATCACGGCAGACTGATAAGCGTGCGCCCAGACTGCAAGAGCCTTAACTACAGCAAGACAGTTGGCAGGGATGAGCAAGACAGCACAGAATTTAACAGCAGCGATCTCCCAAGACACAACTGTCTGGAATTTATTGACCACATCAGGAGCAATTGACTTCATTTCATTCCACAGAACTGAGAGCTACCATCTCTTAAGTCATCAGTAACAGTAGCCTTTGCTTCTAATCTTCTCCCATGGGGCAAGTCTAATGGATTTGTTTGTTTGTACTGATGTCAACAGGGCCCAAGGTTTCTGAGCTAGAAGCCCAACTGCCATTCCCACTGCATTAGGTTTGGGTGCAAGTCAAGAAATTCACCTCATTTTGGCCTCACTGAATGATGCCTAGGGCTGGTATTGCTGCTGCTGAACAGCAGACAGCCGCACCCAAAATAAAAAACAGAGAACAGGCTCCAGGACACTTTCTTTGAATATCATGTAGCTCGTGTGGCTTTCCTGGGACTCCCCAGGAAATGAGACACCTTCTGGGCTCATTCAAAATGTACAGTAACATCGTGCTGTTGAAATGTCAGGCCCAGATACCTCAAAGGTGCTTCTATGTGGAAAAAAACAAAACCAAAACAAAACCACCAACAACAACAAAACACACACAAACAAACCCAACAAAACCCACAAAACCTTTCAATCTTGAAAACTTTTATTAACCGAAAGCCATAAAGCATGGGTACTACCACATACTAGCCACAGTCTCACAGCTATATTTTCATTTTTCAGGAAAATCTCCAGACTGTTTAACTTGGGACATAACTAATGCTTAGTATCTCTACAGTTAGTGGAGACAAGCAACACTGCCCATTGCTTTCTGGAGGAACCTCAGTTAGGTTACACAAATTCCTCACAAGGTTGCAATCTGACTGAGACGCTGGGCAGTCAGATAACTGGCAGATGTAATTAGAGAGTTTTAAGTATCTTGATTCCTTTAACATGCCCCCCCCCCAAAAAAAACAGAAAACCCCACCAAATTGATGAAATACACTGCTAAAGCACAAAATACTATGATTTGCATAGAAAAGGTACTGAATACTACAAAAAAAAAACGTGCAGGAAAATTATTCGTAGTATAAGAAAAATAAGTATCAGGGTGGAAGTAAAAAAAAGGAACAAGCATATAAGTCTAGAATAAAGTCAGTAAAAAAAACAAAACAGCAAAACTGTTCATTGTTAAAAATAAGCTGTAATCAAACTAACAACACACAGGGCAACACAAAAAACATGGAAAACGCACCAGAACATGTTCCCAATTCTGCATCAGGTAAATATCTGCTTGATCAATTATGAGCATTTCTATTGATGACAGAAAATCAAAATCTCTTTTCTTCTCCCCCTCTGTGCCAATGATAGTCCTCATACCCAGGGGAGAGGCAATGATGATGTCCGATGAGTAAAATGGTGCATATAATCTCATACTCTTCTGAAGAATTGCAACCCCTGTCCGACAAGGAATAGCATTTTCGTAACCAAGGTCAATTATCAGCCATTTTCTTCCAGAAGACTCTGTAACAGTAACTCCTGACATTTCCTCTCCCTTAGCACGTACCAGTGATTATAGCTGGACAAAACCAATCTGGCTGAAACTCTTCTTTCCCTGAAAATGTGCTCATCCACCCCACCCCCTTTTCACAAGCCTTCGGCAGATTTTCATAAAGTTCAGCAAACTCTTTTAGTAGTTCTTTTTTTCCCCAGATTTTTCATAGTTTGAACAACATTTTTGAACTGAAACATATTTCTCTTGATTTTCTGTTAAAAAAAAAAAAAAGACAGAAGAGGGGGCTAAAAAGATTAAGAAAAGCAAAAGCAGAATTAAATAGTTCCTTAAACTCTTGGCATTGGTCTCTGCCATTGTGTACTATAGTAACAGTTACCTTAATCTGTCATAAAAGATTCAGTGTGAACCTCTTGACTACAGATTGCTTTCATTCACAGGACCTCTGGAGTTGCTACTGAAATGCCAAGGAAAAGGCTCATCATGTTACAAAGACTGAAAGCATAGCCAGTCTTGCACTTCTGCCAGGAACCAAGCTGGCACCTGGCTTCTCAAGATGCATGTTGCAGTGTGCAGGACAGACTGGCTTAGGTGTCACCTCTCATGCTAAAGAAAGAAAAAGGAAGGAACCAAAGGAGTTTGTTACCTATGCCATAACTACCAGGCAACATTGTTGGGACCCACAATTTTCTGATCTTAAAATCCAGATTTGGACCATGTTCAGACCACCCACTACAGGCTGCCCAGCACAGGTGTCTCTTCAACTTCTCCCCCCTGTCTGCGTGAAGCCAGCTATCACAAGCACAGCTGAAGGCACTTTCAAGGCACTTCCAAGAATTTCACACAGACATCAATAGGGACCTCTCCTGCTATCTATTTTAACCCATGATAGAATGAAAAAAAAGCACAACTGGTTGAATTTCCAGGAAGAAAATATCACTTATCCCAAAACACGTCAGCATATACACAATGTAACAACTGTTAGTCTTTTTTGGTTTAAAAATGTGAAAGGGTGGGTTTTAGTAAGGCATAACAAACATGCTTTAAATTAGATCTTAGTGCTGAAGTAACAAGGAGTGAAGCACACTAAGAAAGAATAATTACGCTGCTTCTACGATTTGCTTCTGCAAGTAACAGCAGTGAAAGTTTCTTCAAGCATTCCTTCATACCTAGTAAGTGGATCGAGCAGACTAGTATAGGAGAGGATTGAAAGGGAAATTATTTTGCTACAAAAAGTAAGATGTTCTCAGCAAGATATATTCACTGGGGAAGCAAGAAAGATTGAGTGGGAACTACTTGCATCTTCCAGTGTATCATTAAATCTCTTGGGATGCCAATTCATCTTTCAAGGGGCAATAATTTCAAGAGCCTCTTATCTGTCAAGTTAAGTTAGAAAAACTGCCTACTCATGGTGGCAGCTCCAGGAACCACACTAATTCTCTGCACACGGAGTTACTAAAACAGCATGAAATTACATTATGAAATGGTCTTAAATTTGCTGCTTCTTCAACAGTCCCACTTGCTGGTCATCCCTTTGCATTCAGGAAAACCATGGGCAATACAGTAGAGAACTGCTTTGTTCAGTACTGGGCTTTAATTTTGTTCCCACTATTACTGATTTCAAGATAAAGTGCGAATAAGCTAAAATGACCTGATTTTTTTTTTTTTTTAATAACATGAAAGATTTTGCTGCATAATCAAGACTATCTTTTTTAAAATGAGGTGTAGGCAACCCTGCCAAAATAAAGCAATTGTTGCATTTTAAGCGACTCTGAACTTGATGTGAAAATGTGAAAATCATTACTTCTGTATTTTCTCTTCCTTTTTTTTTTTTTTTTTTGGCAAGGCATGGAATATTTTCAGAGATATTCAAGTTGCCAATGCAAAAACAGCATAAATACCTCAGAACCTAGAGTCTCACCAGCCCTGATGACTCCCAGACATTTAGGAAGAACTTGTTAGATTACCTCTCACTTCTTTACAAGCTAAAGTCATCTGTTCTGTAGGTCATTACCAATTCTGAAATGGTCATCAATGTTGCCAGCAAAGACGGCTTCATAATCTTCAGGTCTTTTCAGGTTTGGGGGCTTCTCTTCTGGGTCAGAGCCAAACTCCCCTTTGAAGCGCTTTTTATTGCTTACATCTATTTTCCTTTTGTCATTCACTTCAAGAAGACTGATGAAAACATGTACAATTCGCAAAGCACATTCCCGGAAGGGCACTATCATCAGCACCTGCATAGATCAACAGTTACAACAGAACAACCCATAAAATATGAATATTCACAGTTGCCGATGTTAAGTAATTATTTTGACTTTGACCTGTCCCTGCTGGGCCTCCCAACAATCAAAACAAAACATCGGTCTCTTTCCCCAATATCATCACCACAGCCAACTGTGCCTATGTGGCAAAACTTGATCCAAGAGATAGGTCCGTGCCCTAAAGTCAAGGCATGCACTTCTACACTGAAACAGGCCCCTAGCTTCTGACTTCCTTATGGCATGTCACTGATTAGCTTCTCAGAGGAAAGCAAGGCACAGATGGGTCCACGTGGAAGCGGAACAAGCCAAATTCCAACACACAGCAAGGAGAAAGGATGCGCTGGGACACAGTGTGCTCATCAACATGTACTGGCCAGCAGCTCAGTTTGGTTCTCCATCTCACAGGGTACGATTACAGGGGGTGTTTAAACACATGCTCCTGTTCTCCCAGCCCCCGAAGCAAACAAGAGCTCCTTCAATACACAGACAGGGACAAAGGTTGGCTCCTGAATGGATGGCAACAGCCTCTGCAAAGCACTCTTGGAGGGCCAATGCAGAAACCAAAAGCAAGCCTTTGCCAGGGGTGCAGCAAACACTGAAATCCACTTTGAAACTGTCCAACAACCAAGTTGGCACAACCAGTGACAGGCTAGTCCAAGCTGAATCCACCTGGTTATCAACTGGCAGATGCTGTGGATCGATGACACGAGCCCCATCAAAATGGTGCTTTTGACTCTACGATAGAGAGGCTTTGTTTGAGGCCCGCTCCACCAACTGCGACAGGCGCAGAAACAGGCTGGCTGACAAACCTGTGCTCACTGCCTCTCCTGAGGCATTTGCCCTGGCCCATGCAGACAACTTCCAGGCATGATCAAGGGATGCAGAAAGGCACATGCCTAGGAATACATCACATAACACAGCAGCAACAGAAATATTTTCCCGTAAACTACCAGGACATTTACGTAGCCTGACCAAACACCCAGGGTGGGAGGAAGAATCACATTAATGCTCTCCTACCTTAGGTCTAGTGAGTCCTTGATCCCTGTAGTCGTCACTGTCAGTCCCTGGCTTTTGGTCTCTTCTTTTGGCATTGTTGCTGAGCACCTGGGCATTTGCCTTCAGAACATGGTTCAAGGCATGCAAGCAGTAAGCATTCCGGATTTCTTCTCCATTTGTTAAAGCATTTCTTTCCGGATAGAACAAGTCCTTGTAGGCATTCATGATACAGAAGAGCTCTCTTTGTAATGGGGTAAAAGAGGGATCACTTGGTTTGTTCGCTGAGGATAGGAACTGTTTATTCACTTTTGGCCAAGTGGATTCTAAAGGCTTGTGAAGATAAAGCTGCTTCACATCAAATTCTTTGTCTGGTTTTAAAGTTGTATGTTTCTCCAAAGTGGAAGAAAAAGTCAGCTGACCTAGCCTTGGCCACTGAAGGGGAGAGGGGGAAAAAAAAAAAAAAGACGACGATTCAAATGTACCAAACTTAGTACAGACGAAAGTATGTCGCCACAGCTAGTAGTTTAATCAAGTTCATGAAATTTGAGAAATTATCTTCTCAGAATACAAGCGGACACCTTTTTTTCAATATGGCATCTCTTCCTTATTATCTACCACAGAAAATAACAATAAACTTGAGCTCACCAGACCTGGATGCGTTTTGCAGTGATGTGGCTACAACTGTCCTCATTTTACAGATGAGAAAACTCAGGAAGAGAAAGGATGCCATTTCTGCTAACCCTGGACTCCAACTACATTTACAGATCAGCCACGCTGAGGTACGTGCTGCTTTTAAGGGTGCAACCTTTCAGCGTAGTAGGGGAAAACTCTAAACTTTAAGCCTCCTGCCACACAAGTTATCCCATTCTATTTCCATAACAAAGCTACACCAAATTAAGCAAAGATATACCATACATTGCTTTAGGTGGCACTGGTATTTTTGGCCACCATATTCAAAAAAAAAAAGGAAAAGAAAAAAAAGAAAAAAAAAATCACAGCTTGCTCTCTGACTGACTAACTGTTGGATATCTTCCAACAAATGTCACCCAGCATATGGCTGACCAGAATGCAAGGCTACCCTCCAAAACAAAATCAGATGTGAAAAAGTTAAGAAGCAAAGGTTTGTCTAAAAATGAGTATTTTGAAAAACAATATTCTGTTTCATGCAGTGAGGTGGTTTTCTGGTACTGTAATTCATATATTCCGATATTAACAAAAGGGTTAAAATTCAGCCTTACATGCTTGTAAATGTGTACAAAGACACAACTGTCTTGAACAAGAACATGAAGGTGCACCCAAGTACTTTTAAGACTGTATGTGGTCACCTCACAAGTTCAGTTGCAGAGCACGTCTCTGGCATCCTGCCATTACCACTCAGAGACCAGTCCCGTTTCCACCTAGTGCCAAGAGTACTACACCTCTGATCTCAGGATTATAAACTAAATTCTAAAGCTCTGTTTTTCAGATATGTCACCACACATCGATATAACAGCAAACTTTACGTTTCAACTCTTGCTCAGCATTAAGCGAAGAAAAAAAACACTTCAGCAGCAATAGTGACAAAACCTTGACAATTCCAGAGCCAACAGCTAACAACAACATGAATCTACTTCACTTGTATACAAAAAGAGTTATTTTAATCCCAGCGTCTTTAGGAACTCTGGATTGCTACAGAACAATGTTACCTTGACTTGACTTGAAGTTTTAGAAAGCGTAGACATTTTTTCCACTTCTTTTTCTTCAAGTTCTTTGTCCATGTGCTGTTTAAATGGATCTATTTATAACAGAAACAACAAAAGGTCCTGAGGACTGTTGCAATGAATACCAGAATCAAGTTTTGGAATGGATTTGCAAATGATATGAACAGTTTCTGTGGTGGCCAACACCACAGCTAAAAGTAGTTATTTCAAAGTACTGGGAGATGAGAGAAAGGATGTCAAATTCTCTCTACAAAAACAGAGAGAACAGAGNAGGCAGGGGGAGAAGAAGAAGCTTTTATGGAAGTACCAGAACTTTCAAACACAAAACAAATGTTGGACAGGAAAGCAATATGTAGCAGAAAAGACTGTGGCAATTTTCTGCCTGAAGCTCTGACACTGATAAACATCAGTTAGCATTTCCGCTCCTCGCAGGTGAAATAGGCTGTCAACAGCAAAGACCCCTTAGCTCACTGCTGAGGGCAGTGATATGAATACAGCTTGTGATAAAAGCACAGAAAGATGAGGGGACTTGGCGGAAGGCAAAAATCACCAGAAGTGAGCAAAAGTATAATTTATCCAAACCCCACATACTGCTTGTAGCACAGTAGCACTCACTGCATAAAGAAGAACAATTAGAGGACACTAATGCTTGCCAAAGGATATCTAGCCCAAGTTACCCAGCAAAAGTCAAGACATTTGCTAATCATGACACTGTTGAAAGTATCTTCCCAGCAATGCAAATGAAGGGGATATCATTTAATTGTAATACAGGCTCTCTCTTCAGTGAGCTTTACTGATTGCAGCATTTGTCAAATAAAGCAAAGCAATGATACGAAGCATTTTCAGGAATTCTAGTGACCCCAGGAAATGAGTAGAAATTCATTCACTTTCTGCTATCTTAGGTGACTCATCTTCTGCAGTAGATTATAAAGCCACTTCTGAGCTACAGGAACCCACTGAAAAGTAGTGCATCATTTATAGGTTGAACAAAGCTGTTAGGATACTTAGCATGCAGTTGGAGAGCTGTGGTTCTTATTAAAATGCAATGCCAACAGCAACAGCCTAAGTAATATTCTCATGGTAACAAGAATGAGCTGTTTTTTCTATCACATGGCCCTTTGATGCTTCCACACATTTCATGTACCAACTAGGCTGCCTCCCAGATCCAATGTCAGCTGCTGCTCTAAGATGACAAGCCAGCATCACTAGGGATGCTACAAACATATTCCTCTCTCTCAAACTATGCCATCTGATATTAAAACCACAGAGCATGAAATATGAACAGAAGCTCTGCAAGTGCCAATGTGTGGCATATCACTGAAAGATCACACACCCATGCGCACAGCTATTTGCATTACACATGGTGGGACGACTCCAACACGGGAGCTCAGATTTCACCCATCGGCGCACTGCGGCATTGAGATTCTGGGCTACACCCCTAAAAGACACCACACAGATGCTCTACCGATGCCTTACGTCTTCCTGATCCTGGTGTAGTCAGACTCCTCGGCACAACCTTCAAAATCCAGAGCCCTGAGCATTTGTCTAAATTACTGTAGCTGCCCCAAGCTTCTCACGTCTCACTCCACCAAATTGTGCCAGTTTGTGACTCTCACTGGTCAGTTTTGTGACCATCTCCAGTACTGTCTGTGCCAAGAATATCTTCCATGTTCAAGTGCTGGCTTGCAGGACCCTTTATATTATACCAGCTTTTCAAACTAGCATTAAAGAAACAGAACAAGACAACCCCCTCCACACATATTTCTAGTTCCTGATATTTCAGGTTTTACCTGTCACAGCAGAAACTATGCACTAATCCCTGTCCACGCGGGCTGCAGGAAACAAATGGTTCAGCCGTACGCCTGCATTAGCTTTAAGTGTCCCTCATGTAACGGGCTCACATGTGGCAATACAATGAATAATGTAGCTGAAGAACTCAGAAGCTATATAGCATCTCATTAGGGAGCCTGACAATTTACACGTTTACAGATACTCCTCAAGAGGCAGATCACTAAGCACAAGCATACAATGTTTTACCTTCTGAAAAGGCTCGGGAAGAATTGCTCTGTCTCTTGTCGGCATTGCAATCTCCACTCTCCTCTTCCATGAAATTGGTTTCCAAGCTAAATTCAGCTTCGTGTTTCACATCAGTAAACTCCTCAACTGCCCCATGACTTGGGTCACAAGAGGTATCCGCACCATCAGCCTGCTCCTGGCCAGGTGCCTGTTCTGCTGTGCCTTTAGCTGTGAATTATTAGAGAGAGAAATGGGTAATAACCTTCTGGAAAAGCTATTATCGACAGCTATCTCTGGCCAGCTA
The DNA here is from genome assembly GCA_013399475.1 of Chauna torquata. NCBI lineage: Eukaryota > Metazoa > Chordata > Aves > Anseriformes > Anhimidae > Chauna > Chauna torquata. The sequence goes on along the minus strand of VXAL01001202.1, from coordinate 144,014 downwards.
TGTAGTTCACTTGGAGTTAGACTTTTTCTCCAAATACTCTATGCAAAAAGATAAAAATGGGCTTTGTGCGTTACATTTTAAAATAAAAAACAACCTTTGGTAGCATGCCAAATGTTAAATAATACAAAACACGCATTTCCCAAGAGAAAATATAAGGAATAACCTATTCAGGGAACAGAAGTTTTAGTCTCCAATGACCCTAAATAACTGAAAATAATGAAAAGTTGACTCCTCTGTCCCAGAATTTCTTTGCAGACTTCATGAATGAGGATGTCTAAGGGAGGAGGTTTCCTTATAATTTAAATATACTTTCCTCTGCTGTGAGGCAAACCTTTCCTTTCAGTGGCAGCAGCCAAACCAGATGCTGTGTGAGAGAACAGCTTGCATCTCCCAGCGAGTGGGTGAGAACCCCTGGTATGCTGCTCCATGTGGATTCCCCCTGTGCTGCCGCACAAACAACATCTGAGGAAGAAGCAGCGGGCTGTCTGCCGGAAAATGAGCAGAGCTACCCCCTACCCTGCTAAATCCTCCAGCAGCTGCTGCTCCCGCTCACAAAGAGGCAATGGAGCAACACAGTCTCCAAGCCAGAAGAGCAACCCGCCAACAAGCCAGGCTGCACCAAGATGCTGGCTAAGAGCAGACATTATTCAAACTTTCTAACTGAAACAATTTTTACCAAAGTACGGGAAAAGACAAACTACCTTCTTCCTGGTCTGGTACACCATTCTTATCTTCTTCACCGCCACCTGCTTCTTCAGGCTCCTGGGACCCTTCGCTGTCCAGTTCTGTCTCACTCTCCCCAGCCTCTTCTGATTCACTTTCATCTTCCTCTTCCTCACTCTCAGACTCAGGAGAGGTCTTCAGGGTAGCCAGTAGCTTGTGATATACAGAGACCTGTTCCACTTCAGTCTCCGAATCGCTTTCTGCACTCGATTTATCAGAATTGTCAGACTAAAAGTGAAAACAGTAAAAGCAACAACAGTAACGAGTAACAGTCTATTAGGCAGCATGCAAACACCCCCGCCTCTAGTTCCCAGGTTACATTTTCCTCTTCCCATCCTATCCCTACGCAGATGCAATGGGATTTTTCAAAAATCTCCATTTTATGCAAATAGTTATGCTGGACACTTCCATTTAGATTTTGAAAGCATCCTGGTAGACCTAGGCCCTAGTACCTTGTTCTGCACTGATTTGACTCAGAATGTCACAAAATCTGGTTCTTTTAGTCTCAGCTGAGTCTGTACATTCATTCTCCACAGACGAACTGGCCCTGGATTTTCCTAAGAAAACCATGCACACAACAAAAATTGTACAAGGGCACAAACACAAACTGAAAATGTTTCTGGGTTTCAAGCAGGTAAGTGAAATAACCTTCAGCTGGCAAAAGTCCGCCAAGGAGTTGGTCAGGTTTGGCTAAGCTCTAAAGCTCTAAGCTTCAAAAAAGGTCAGATTCTAAGAGCCAGTTCTGTCCCAGGCTTGTACAAACTGACAACAACGTGCCAGGTTATAGCCAAAATCATAGTGAAACCAGGAGTATAAGCACAGCACCATTTACTTCTTTCTTTGCTTCTTTCAGCCCAAAGTGAAAACTCAGTAAATACAGTATTAACGTAAGAAGTGCTAAAGGAAACAAGAGAACATTTTAATTAATTATTTTTCCCCACTGAAACTTTCAAGTCTTTAATTAATAAATCCTGGTTAACAAATCCTGACTGAAAGAAAACTAAAGCACTGGCAATTTGAAGAAGATGAATGAGCGTTAACATATTCCTTCATTCAACAGAGAACATCTCATCCCCTAACTCACGCACCGCTAAGTTTATCAGTATTATTAAAACAACTTAAAGCATTATTTACTTTTCACCATGACTAAGTAATATGAAAAAAAGCAAAACCAATCAAGAATAGCAATATTAAAAAAATCTTCTGACACCTCATGGTATTACAATTATGAGTTTGACACTATAGAGAACAATTCAGAACCACAGAAAAAGCATTCATTTTCTCCTCCTAACAGCAGGTTTTCTAAACGGAACAACTGAATCAGCCTGAATAACGTGAAATGCTCAGTGTTTCACTTCACTGAACTATACAAAGATGAAAGTGAGGAAGAAATAAAAGTATATTACCAGTTCACAGATATGCGTTGCTTCTGGTCTTCCAGAAACCCTGAAAAAAAGCATTGAAATATCTTTCTCTGCCAATGATATTATGCACAGGATAAAAACAGATGAGGGGGAGAAGAAATCGTTGAGTCACACAAATCTTACAGAAGTTAAAAGAAAGCTTAAAACCAAAGCATCACACAATTCTCCCTAAAAAACCAGACTCTGCACTCACCCTGAGAGGTTACTCTCTCAGCTGATGATACAGCCTGTATGTGAAGCCTGAGCATAAATGATCGAGAAACATTCTAAAACAGAATCTGGCTTTAATCAGAAAACCAAGCATTAAAAAGAATCTAACCACAAGGGTATAAATACTGAGAAAGTAAAGAACTTCCTGTAGGACAACCAGTACCTGGCAAGACTTGGAAAGAAATCATTCCTCTCTTCTCAGAGGAGAAAGGCCAGACCAGAGCTATCTGAAAGGAACGGCTGCTGGAAAACTTAAAGGGTCACAGAAGTTAAGCAGAGTATGAAGGCTTGCTGGGGCTGGCAAAGAAGTCTAACTTAGAATAATGGTAATTTACACCTGTAAGCTGGACTCATCTCAAAGCACCCAGCTGTAATCATTCAGCTAGAGGAGAAGACGCACCCAAGCAACAACTGAGGTTAGGTTTTATCGAGAGCATCACCCTCCTCCGGCAGATGCCTCACCCAGAACCTAGGTACCAAATCTGCTCGGTGCTTTTTAAAGGCGGTTTGTACAACAAAGTTAACCAGAGCAAGAGCCTACCTGTAGCTCTAAATACTGATCTACGAAGTGGGGAAAAGACACATGCTACGGGAGAAAGGAAACAGCACTAATTAACCAGTGTTGGGAACGCAATTCTGCAAACCAGACACTGCAGAAGCTGAACTTTAACCTCACCTGTTCCGAAAAGATACAGAGCCCTGAGCGGGACGGCACAGTCACTGCACAGCGTAAGAGAGAGGGCCCTGCCCCTAGCAGTCAGCCTTCCATTCCAAGCAGTCATGCCTGGAGGATCCCTGGGTACAGACAAATAACGGACCTCCACACCACGTGCGAAAAGACTGCTGAAGGCACATAACCTTAAACTGCACAGGTGATCTCACAGTGTCTTCCTCACAGGCTTCGAAGACTTTACGCCAGCATCAAACCACGCATTTGGACTAAGCAGCTCATTCCTCGCGAGTCTGCACGGGGGCCCAAAAGCACGGCACCCTTCTCTGACGGATGGGTGCCCTGCCGAGCAAGCCACGGCTCCTGCCGCAGACCTTCAGTGCTGTGCTTTCGCAGCCTTTGCAAGGTCAGAAAGGGGCATGGAGTGAGCAGCGGGAAAGCTGGAGTCCTGGGAAGCAAAGTGACCGAACCAGGGACAAGACGCGGGTCCAACTCACACTGCTCCACTTTTCCACTTCTTACAGCGGCCCCCAGGCC
>VXAL01001202.1:121273-140373 GCA_013399475.1 Chauna torquata | reverse complement strand
ACTTTTCGACGCCCGGAGCCGCCGGGGCGGCGCCCAAACCCCCCCCCGCCCCAGACGCAACTGAGGAAGCCAGGGAAAGGACGGGAGGGAGCAGCGAGTGCCTAGGTCGGCCCCGGGCTGCGGCGAAGGCGCTGCGCGGGGCTACCCCGGCCTGCGGCCACCGGNGCTACGATTCGGCCAGCAGCGGGCGCTTGCGCAGGCCGGGACTGCGGCCCGGCTTCTGCTCTGGAAGCAGTCTCCTAGAGGAAGCTCCGAGCTCCACCCGCGGTCAGAAATGTTTTGCAGTTCCCGTCGCGCTAGAGATTAATGCAGCGTTACTTCTGGTCTCTGGTTCGGTACAGCAGCACTAGTCGTCTAAATGCAATCTGAAGTAATCTGCGTAGGAGACCGATCCTCGGCACCCTGAGGGGAACGCTGCAAACGGCGCGTTCAGGCACAGGTGACCCGAGCTGAAGCATCCGCCGGTCTGCAGCGTCCTGCTGCAAGCTGCACGGCTCCTGGGAGCACCCCTACAGTTCCTTTAGAGGAGGAGGAAGAAGAGGCCCAGCAGACGTCTGTAATGTTCAGGCTACTTTAATCTAAAAGGTAAAACCAAAAGCTCCAAATGGAATCACTCTCAGTTGTGGATCCCCTCTTCTAACATCCTACCGCTGAATCCCATCTAACGTTGCTGTAAACATAAAGTTTAATGCTTTACTGTCTGAAAAGATACACAATTCCCCAGAAACCGCTTTATGTTATTTTAAATAAGAAACTCAAACTTGATTCTTTGAGTTGAAATACTCTATATTCTTTAATACCCCCTTATTTCTGTTTGACCTAGCAGAAACTCCTCTACCCCTAGTAGGAGCGGCTACAAACAGGGTTAAATGCAGGACTCTGCAGCGTACTGATGCTCTCTCTCCTGTAAAGTATGCACAATAGGTTTCAGTTTATCTCCTGGAGAAAAGAGTACCAAAACTACATGAAAACAAGATAATTCAAACTACAATGGGGGCATGAAATATTTCAGGGAAAAATATTTTAGCAGCTAGTGATTATACCTTTTAGGTAGACTGTCTTGAGAGCATCCATGGATTTGACTGAAGACAGTAAGCATGTTAAGTGCACTTCAGTTAAGGAGAAACCCCCAGGAGCTGTAAGATATGTTTCACGACACATTGGCCTTCTCTAACAATGATGGACACTGAAGTTGTTGCCCACGGTTATTTGTCAACTCCTGTGTGTTATAAATACCGCTATCTGCTCATCAAATAAAACCCGTAAAGTTGTCTGAGTTTAAAGATAGATAACCTGTCCTGGTGTGGAGAAGTTGTCTTAATCCAGACCATTCTTCTATGGTCTGGTCTACTGCTGACTGAGTAGCCCACCGGCAGATGAACTGCCAGACGTGAGAGGTCATCAGCTGCAGACCAGTGGTGGAAATGTCCTCAGGCTTCTGTCAAAGCCAATCCATCGTGCAGACGTAGACTAGAATAACCTATTTTTGACCAGCAGTTTTTCTGTAGACTCGGCAGCCATGACCTTTAAAAGGAAAAATATTGCCAATCAATCCTGCCTCTGTCAGAAGTGTGAAAAAGGAGGTTTTCATCCCCACCTAACAGCCTTATTTGTATGTTGCAGTAATTACTGCTTATTGACTTCTACAGCAGAAGGAACAAGTCTTTCTTCACAGCTGAACCATGAGGGCTCAGTAGATTTTTGGGACTGAACTGGGCACAACTGCTAAGACAGTGAGCAGCTGCAAGCCCAGGCATGCGTATGTGCGTTAAAACAACAAGCAAACAAAAGGACAATTACAGGAACTTGCTGGTTTGATTTAAGTGTTGTTTGTACACTCAAAAATTCAGGCTCTGATAATGTTTCACACTACCAACTTGAGTTTCAGTCTGTTTTTTAACATTGCATTATGAATCAAAAATGCATTAGTCTTGTTCTTTTTTGATGCTCTGAATGCTAGTACTTGCTTCTGTCATCACTTATTCACGCTTTTGAGAATAATGAATTTTTTCTACCTGCTTGCAGGTTTGGGCCTGTAGCACAATACCTACTGTCCCCCAGTTTTCTTCATCCTGACTTCAGTTTCACCCTTGGAAACAGTTGTACTCTTGGGACCACTGCTGCCTTTCTGCTCCGACTCTTTCCTCCCACCTCCTCCTCCTCCTCCTCCTCCCCATACCTTGTGTGAGGAAGGAACCTGCTTGGATAGGATTTGGCATGTAGGATTAAAGTGTTTGCAAACTACTTAAAACATTGTGCTGCCATTCACAAACGTGTCTTACATGTGCTCCCCCTCAGCTTCGCCGTGAGGTGCAGGCAACAAAGCAGCACGGACCTTAATATCGCCTGGGACTGGAGAGCACGCAGGCACTAGGTGTAGTATGATAACCCTGTTCTTAAATTAGATCACTCCTCCTCAGAGAACACATAGCAATATCAAATATACATATATATATTTAATGCCTCCAACTTACAGGCTGGATGCAACAGATTTTTCCCAAGCCAGTCAAGAGGAGCAGGATGTAATGACAGCTCTTTGTTTGGTATCATGGATCACACGAGTAACAGCTACAGACCAACCTCTGCAATACGCGCCGAAGTGTATTTTCTATGTCAGGCAATTGCAGGCATGCCAACAGGAGGGCTCAGCAAGGTAAGACCGGGCAGCCCTGAGCACGGCACTGGAGTGCTGTGACGGAAGCTCGTGGAGATGCCTACCTCTGGCACGCCCGTGCTGTTTCCCCAGCTGCACAAGTGGAGCTGGAACGACACGACCTGCGCCCTGTCAGCAGTGAGAGCTCCACACCAGGGCTGACTGCTGCTGTATCTCACCAGCGCACGCAGCTCAGCGGCCAGGCACCGCCACTGCTTCCACAGGGTAATGGTGCTGCGCCATCTTGAGGGCGGTGCTCCTTCGACTCCTGTCCACCAGAGCCCCAGAGCGCAGAGGCCTCTGATTCACACAATAATGCTCGGACAGAAAAATGAGGGAAAAAAGCTCGAATTTTATAGTCTGTTCTGCTGACCTAATTCTGTCAGCAGCCACGACTAAACCCAGCCAGCAGCAGTCTGCAGCTGCTACCTGCGCATCGTCATCCCTTTGATCTGCATGACGTGTGCTTTATAAAAGCCGCTTCCTTTATTTTACAGAGCTCTACTAAGCTAAACAATGGATTCCTCTTTGCTGGCTTACTGCCTGCATTCATTTGCATCATTTCACTAGTCAGCGCAGCACTCGCTTTTATCCTTTTCCTCATCCCTGGTTTGCAACTTTTACTTTTGCCTTTTCCCTTGCAAGATGCATTTTTTTCATTTTCATGGGAATAAATTTATTGATCATTCTCTTTTCCTATCCAAATGTAACTAAACTTTAAATAGTTTTGCTGTAAGTTACTTAGGCAGTGTAAGTTAAACCACAGATGGTAGAATAGAACTTAACCTCCAATTTATTTCATATATACCATTTTGTGGCACATAATAAAGATGCAGACCTCTAAAGATACTGGTTTGAAATAACTTGAAGGGCAAGACAGTTCATTTCTTCCTTCATCTCAGTCTATCCTTGCTTAATCTTCTCTGTTGTCTGTTCCATACATCATTCCTTTCCTGATAATAGTTAGCATTTCCTGATGTATTCCTGTTCTTTTCCTTATGCAAAGGCAAGTACCTAGATGTTGTCTGGATGTGCTATTTGCATAATAGCAGAGCATAACAAGAAAATAAATACCTGCGAAGATCCAAAAGCACAGCCAGAACAGAACTTCCTGCTTCCTGGATTATTGGTGACCAATATAGTATGTGTGGCAGCTGCTGACTTAAAATATGAAATGAAATATACATCACAAACGCCCAAACTTTCTATTTATTCACAGGCAAATTAATAAAGCTAAAAGTTCTTTGCACAAGAATGGTTCACGAATACCTTTAGAGTTGGCCATTTCAGCAGGTCAGTTCAGTTGCAGGAGTTTTAGGACGAGGCGTGACTTTTTCAATTGATGCAACAAGTTTTGATTTATACTCATGCAACATTTTAAAAACTCTAGAATGAATTTACATTTCAAATAATCATTGCTGTTGATGCTATTTGGCATAAGTGTTGTTTTCTTTTCTCTTCCCTGTACTTCCACTAGACTGACACACTATTATAAAAATTAAACGAGGTGCGTAGGCACTGGTAGGCAGTTTCTGTCAAGCACTCTAAATGGATATCCAGTCATTTGCTTACCAAGAACAGAGATCTTTGGCTTACTTTGTTTACTGTCTTTATCTTCAGGAGCCTGACTGAGAGGTCAGGACAGAAGAAGGACTAGCAGAAGATGTGGAAACAAAGGGCAGTTTTCATGTGGCAGAGGGAAAATACAAGGCAAAACACTGAATGGCATTAGACCTATGTGGAAAATCTTGTCATATGCTGCTGGCTGACAAGAAGTCACTAACTGCTGTTGTAGAGTGGACTATGTAGAATAAATATTTTGTCCACAAAGAAAAAGGAATATATAGTTTTTGTGTTGGTGCAGCCCTGAAGTCTGTGACTGACTCGTACAAAAATCAGTCTTTGATATGTATTTTTGTGATGAACCTTGGGTTACAAACTACCCTCAGATATGTCTCTGATTTATTTTTAAATTCAGTGTTTGGGTGAGAAAGTCAAAAAAGAAAAGGAGAAAATAGATGGTGGCTGCCAAGAACATCAAGGAAACATTGTTTCCATTTTTAGTAATTCTTTTGTACTGCTATGCCACAAGAGTGACTTGTCTTCTTGCATCACAAACAGTAAACCCTTAGCAGTATGGCCCTTAAATATTTGTGATGTGGGAAACAGCAGTATGTTATCAGCATCTTATACTTCGGTAAATAGATATATACTCCTCACATATGTATTTTATAAAAAATTACACTTACAAAACCAAGCAACATTTTCTTTTAAATCTGTTTTATGCTGAAAGTAAGATGCTATTATCATATTCTAAAGGGTAACACAATCGCCCTTTGAAGCTAATTGGAGGTGGTATGGAAAGAGCAGACCACGACCACATTTAAGGTGAGAGACTTAAAGGTATCTTTATCCCTCTTTCTCTAGAATTAATGATCAACAGAAAGTTATTCAGGCAAATATATTTACTTACATACACAAGTTGCTTGCTACTTTATTCCTAAGCAAAACTAATTTAGCCAAGAATAGATCTGCTTGGATGCATTTGTCAAAAACATCTGTTCTCAAATAGCCATATTTAGCTTAATATTCTTATTTTGCTGGTAGAAACTTAGTTTAGAAACTGCTTTGCTACTTTTTTTTTTTTTTTTCGGCCAGTGTGACCTGCATTTCAAGTGACAGTGTTGAAAAATCACACTGCAATTCTTTTTCAAGAAGCAAACAGCTGGTATGTGTACTGACGCTAATTCCTTACACGGTGGTTACTATAAAGTATTGTTACTATAAAACCACTAAAATATATAATATGCAAAATAAGATAGCATCCTAAATGTAGCATGTCCTGCAATTTTAGTCTATATTTTGAAAAAATATAAGCTTTTTAGAAAGATCCAAGGTAAAGCAACGACATAAGCTACCTGAATCCATGTGTTTTCTATAGCAACATTAGCTTAAAAAACAAACAAAAAACCTACCATTTATGTAGAAGCATGCATAATATGGCAGATACCTTAACTGACAACTTGGTAGAAATGTGCATTCCAGCATGTATGTCAGAAATGGAAAACTGAACATGAAAGAAGGGGATGAAAACACAGCCCCAAACCTGCAGACACCAAGAAAAATAGGACAGATTCTTTTCAGTGTTTCAAACTAGATCTACAGTATGTCCATGTCCAGTTTGTTGAAAGTGGTCTGGAGAGAGTATTTAAGGCCAAGTTTTTTTATCCCCAAATACTCTGCATTGGGTAAGGTTATTAAATGTTTGAAAGAGAAGTAGAGGTATAGATTTAAATCAGAAACTAAAGAAAAGAGGAAAGAAATCTGTGTTACGACTTCCTTTGCTTCTGGGTGGGTGCCCATGTTAAGGAAGAATTGGTCAGCTGAAAATTGATCCTGTTTAAAATGCTAGAATTCATTTTTTCTGTCAAGTACTTATTGAATTAATCTACATATAGAACATTGTTTTTATTTTTTATATTCCCTCTTGAATAATACAGAATGATTGTTTTGCTCTGAAACTTTCATCAGCGCATTTTACTCTTGATGGCCAATTAATCCATTTGGTCTTGAATTTTTTAGCGTGACCATCGCAGGCTGAAGGGGCTCTAATCAGTTCTAGGTAGCTGTAGTTGCTGTACGTGTTTGGAATGTACATGGTGTCACTGTGTCTCCGTAACATAGATTCTTCAACTTTCTCTGAACAAAAGGTGAAATGTCTGTACTCTGATGGCTTAGGGAAAAAGCCCTATGAATACTTTCAGTAACTAATATAAAAAACTATTATTTTGAACTGGGAACTTATTTTCCAATACTAAAGCAAAGAAGAGTTAATATTTATAGGGCAGGAGGGAATGAAAGCTGAGTAGTAATGCACTGAGAAATGAAAGATCTATCAACAGATGTGACATTGCATGCTTTTTGATACTATCAAGTGGCATTTTAGTTAAGTAGAAAGAAGAAAGTATAATTCTGGCAAGTCATGTTTCTTGTAGTTCAATAAATAGCATTTCCAAGTAAAGGTACTTTTTTTTTGTTAAAGAAAACTAGGAATTTTGGATTGAATACTGAGACTAACTTCTTTTTCAGTGGGAAGCAAAAACCAAAATCCCATAATGCTGTCATGTCAGCTGTACAAAGTATTTTCTGTAACATTTTTCTACGTAAACTTTATAAGCACTGCATGCACCTACCTGCATAAATTAAATTGCTTGAATTAAAAGGTGGGGAGTATATATGGGCAGTACAGTGGTACAAACGCTTTCCCTGGTGCATTGACATGCTGTCACTCAGATCCTCTGAGCGTCTTACCAATTTATAATGTTTGGCTTATGCATGCCTGACAGAAATGTAACTTCTGCTTTTCACCCCACAAATGGACAAGGCTGAATATTGTATTTTTGTGGTGGGAAAAAAAAAATTGAGAAGACCACAGCAAACTGATCAGAGGGAAACCTGAAACGGAACCATTTAAATAGGAGCAAGAAATCTCCCCAACTTCTATGAAGAAAATAGGAAAGATATTTTCAAAAACCAGTTGTGATATTTTTCTGGCTGCAAAAGTGAGGAAACTAGAGGAAGAATGACATTTCGTAGTTGTGCTCGGTAGGAAAAGCCAAAATCAGCATGTGAGGTTTTATTCCCAAACAGGGACAAATGGTAGACTCCATTTGTTTTAGTGGTTTGATCTAACATAAAAGCATACTTGGAGTAGTTTTAACTACAGGTTTATATTCCACAAAGAGAAAAACTTTCTCAAGTCATAACTTCCTGTATAAAAGACTTTCCCTTGGACTTGCTTTATTTCCAGTGCTCCCTGGAGTAACAGATAGATAGTAATTCATTTCCTGGCACATGAAATGCGGAGACTGACAGGAACAGCTTCCAAAGCAAGAAGCTTCCTGTATCATCACATTAAAGCAAAGATGACAATTAAGGTGCGGTAGTGGTGTGATTAAGACTAACTAAAAACCGAAATTGAAGCAACATTGCAGGTATGATTGATGATCCCTATCATGTATAAAGAAAGGGAAATACATGCGACAGAGCACTTCAGTGAAATGCCAAGAATAAATTCAGACTACATCTTTAAAAAAAACTGGGTGCATAAACTCTGATATCACAATACCTTACTGAACAATACAGAAACAAGTGTTCATGAATTTTTGTACTGAAAGATGTGAACATTTGGTAAATGAACCCTGGGCATCTTGGAACTGCAAGGTAATTTAGACTGTTTTTAAGAAATCTTTAATGCATAAGTAATAGGATTCTGCTAGAACTGCCTTTGAGAGCCTTCTTCACAATTTTGAAGTGGTTAAACGGCTCAAAGAAAAGTAACAGTAGTGAATGCTCTGGATTTGGTTTTAGATTGTTCTACAAATCTGAAAAAAATAAAACATCTTTTTATAAAATTACATAATATATCGGTCTGTATATTTTTTGACACCTGAAGTAGGCTGGCAGCTGTTAGTAACAAAGTATTTGTATAAGGAAATCCACCTCCAACTTACAGGCAGTCACCAAGGATTTTGAAGATTGAATGGAACTTGAAGACGTGTCTATCTTCAGTGCCAGTATTTAGTACAGTCTCTTTTTAGATTGAGACAGTCTTCTGCTGACAGAATGCAGAAGTTCTCTCTCATATTAGGAACTGCTTTCGTGATACTTTTCTTAGTATTTACTGCCACTGTTTGGGTCCCCAGAACAACTTTATACTGGCATCTATTTTCTACGACCCTTGGAAAAATATTTTCTCATACTGGCAGATAATGCTAGAGATCTACCCATGCAAGCTTGAAGATGCTCATAAAGCAGTCTTCTAACAGCAGGGACCTATTTAAAAAAAAAAAAAAAATCGAAAAAAACCCTGCTGTTTTCTTTCTGTTAATGCAATAGTTATCTCTAAATAAGGTTATCTGCCTTAGTTTTTAAAGTAAGGGAAAACTTTATCAAATATTTCTTAATTGTGTAACTGTCTGCATTCTTGTGTATTTTCGGTTCTTTTGTATAAAAGATGTTCTAAACTACTCATTGAGAGTATACTAGGAGGCCGGAACTGAGTACAGTTATGTGCAAAGGGGCAGAAGGAACTTGATTTGATTTCAGACTAGAGGTGTCTATCCTCAAATGTCAGAGTATAGGGAAACCTGAACTGAGGGGAGGGAAAGCAAAGGTAATTAGGTTGAAGGTTTTCCTGTTGTCTAAGTTCATAAATAGTAAAACTCTATACAGAAAGAGTAAAAAGCACTAGCTTAAGCAAACATTTTAAAATCTGGCCCTCTGAATGACTGACCTGGGTTAATACTTCTTTGCAAGTGTCTCAGCCAGAGGTGAGAGCAACAGGATTAATGTGTCCTGACTACATGGTGGGATTGCAGGCTACTTAGGTATTGAAAGTCAAGCTTTGCTACTGAATGTTATTAAGTCTTTTCATCTCATCTTTCCTTTATAAAAAGAGAAGTGATATTGAACCGATCCTAAGGATTTAGTTCAGTTCCACGTCTGAAAACCTCTCCCTTTCTCCTTAAGGAGGAAGTGCTAGTTTGCAGGTGCTGGCAGTGGCTTGACTCTTTTGGATTCAAACTGGAGATCTCGGAAGGTAGAGTACTTTGTTGTGATGCACAGAAAATCCCATGTGGATATGTTGCCTTTACTTCAGGGCATGAAATTGGTGATCCTGGCGATTTTGCTGTATGAATGGAAAAGTGGGTACTTCAGACTGGTTACAAGTCTGGGTATCATTTAAGATTTGGATGTCTAACTCATAAGAAAACAATATGGCACGCTCAAATACTGATGTTTATAATCGTGTGAGGCATTACGTTTTTACTGACGTCCTCTAAAAGTCAACTAATTTTTTTTGATTGAAAATCAGATGAGATGGTCAGTAGGTAGAAAGATGACTTGAGAAAAGACCTAAAGCGATGACTGCAATGTTGCTCCTGGCACTTGCTAAGAAGGTGGCAGAATGCAAAGCTGGAGAAATGTGTAGTAAAAGAACAGGAAAAGAAGTAAAGAATGGAAAGAGTTACCAACAAAATAGTTTATCCAAAGTTTTGTAAGTGAGGATTGGGAACTCGCTGTAAAAGTCAGAAGCCACATCAGTGGATGGAAAAAGATCAGAGTGTTAGTTATGGCGTTATGCAAATACGTAACTAGAGATAAATAAAAAGATGTTGTTATGCCTTAGGAAACCCCTAAACATGGAGGGGAGACTAGAGCAGGCAGGCAGGGAAGGATCACAATCTTGAAAAGGAGGAAGTTTCATAGAGTGCCGCCTACTGAAGTTAGTACGCAGCAGTGCTGTTAAATACTGGTCTGTAGCAGTCAGACTCTGTATAGGTAAATCTGCTTTCTCAGGGTGGAGACGATCTGTGGCAGCAGTAAGCTATAGCTCTGTCAACATCGTTAAGGCCCAGAGATCACTTTAAAGGTAGAGTGGCTTTCCTCGAGATATGTCAAGGCTGTAGGCAAGAAATTCTCTCGTAATATACCTTTCTCAAGATCAAGTATCCCCTTCCTGCCAGGGGGCTGCTTACACGGGCTAATATTTTCTCCACCTGTCACCTAAGTCTGGTTCTGTTAAGGTCTGATAACTAAAACTCTCAGCCAGTTGAAAAGCCATGCTGACTGGCCATTTAGCCAGAAACTGTAGGCTGAGAATAAAACACCAAAGACAATAAAAGACAACCCCTTAACCTTACTGTGCATGAAACTAAGGATGTGGAAGACTTAGTAGTGAGCACAATCGCATTTCTATTCCGTATACAGCTTTGAATTTGGCAGGTGGCCTATGCAAAACTAAAATATGGCAAATTTGAAGAAAACATAAGACAGACTTGAAAGAGGCTGTTCCTATTACATGACTTTAAGAAATGCTATTATGACTGAATACTAGGAATAAGAGAAAGGAGGAATAGCTTGAAATTGAGGAAAACAAACACCTTGAAGGGATAACTGAGCAGTACATCTTCCCAAAAGGGATTTGATTAACTACTTTTTTTTTCTTTCTTCCCCTGAGGCATACTGCAGAAGATGCTCAGGCAGCTTCCTTTCTGTCACAAGTGGTATCAGTTATAGTGACTGTCTTGAAATATCCTTCCTAAAACAGCTTTGAGCCTCTCTACAGCTACCGAATGCAGCTGATCTTCAAGCACAAACACAAGCTTGGTTTCTTGTCTTTCAGCTTTTTCCTATTAAGATCGTCTATTTCTGTCTGATAATACTACTGAGCTTCTTTTCTTTTGTGATTGCATGAGACTGACTGCTGTTGGTAAGTATGATCCAGCCTCTCTGGTTGTCTTGCCCTGGGTGTCCCTTCTGTGAATTCTTTTAACAGCAGTCAAATCATAGCCACTCCCTTAACACTGACCATCAGCTGAAGCAGATTCCTGCAGCTCTGTCCTTCCTGCTAACCAAGTAAAGGTAGAAGTGCTTGATGCAATCTGAAGTCACTGATGGTTTTGCACCTACTATTACCTCTTTTGATTCACGGTGAACTTCAAATTAGTTGAGCACCCTTTTGTTATTTATACTATTTTTCCCCCCCTCTAAGCATAACCAGTGTTCATCTAGACTGGGTTTACAGAATAACCAACACACCAGTTTAAAAAAAGGCTATGCCTTTCCTTACAGTGAAACAAAGCCTTTAATGCACTTTGTCCTACCTCCAATGACACTTTCTAGTACCCATTTGCTTCGCAACATGGTTCTACAGCCACTTCATGTTAGAGATGTAAGCCCCCGGAAATCTCAGATTTGTACTGCAATCACTGTGTTCTTCTGTTAGCAAGCAGTTAATACTGGAAATGAGTCTACTGGAACTGCAGGAGCCTAGAAAAGTCTTATTATGCCTCAGTGTTCCCTAAGATTGTGTCTTCTGACTTACTGTAAGTTCATGTGTAAGCTCTGTACACAACTGGGATTCAGTTACTTCAAAGCAGCAATAGCAAAAAAAAAAAAAAAAAAAAAGTCTAACAGTCTGGCATTCATTACCTTAACAAATGTGAGCAACTTTTTGCAAGTATTTCAGAATTTAGAAGCCATTCAGTATCAAATGGGGATCAAGATTTTACATGAATAAATTTTAACTTTCTACAAACGTTACAGATGATCATAGTTTTTGACCACAGAGTGCAGTCAAACCACTTCACAGATGTTCAGTCTACAAGTACTGGAGCTATGATCAAGAATAACTCAGTAAAACACGAGTTTATATGATTACTTTGTAAAAGAGGACTTTTATTTTATCAGTAGAGTGTCTTAGTAAATTAGGCTGATAGAAGCAACGAGTTCCAGCACTAATAGCCAAGTACCTGTTGAGTTCATGATTTGACTTCTGTTTCTTCTACTTGAGGTAGCGTATCCCAAACTGGTTCCTGAATGTGTTCAGGTATTTTCTCTATCTTAGTCTAAAAGGAAAGGAAACAAACCATTCATTATGCCAACTAGTTAACATTTAACTACGTTTTATTTACTCTGGTTTGAGATATTTATCGGATTTAAAATGCCACCTAGTGGCGTTTTCAAGCAATACAGCCTCTTTACCTTTTAATAATACTTTGGGAAAAAAAAAAAAAGAGTCCTTTACAAACCACACACGTTTTCTCTACTGAGGATTATTAGTACTTGCAGCTGGACTTAATCTCACAACAGTTAATAATGTGAGATGGAAACTTACCTTTTTTACTTCCATGGCAACCCCCTCAGGTAAGTTTCGTTCAACATACTCCAAGTACACTGCAGCAGTACTGCCCGTTAGGTATTTTAACTAAAACAGAAGTAATGTTTTTTTAATGAACAACTATTACTAATATTTCAAACAGAATATGAAAAAAATTGTTGTTTGCTCTAGCTTCTCTAGTTCTTGCTATAGGACCAAGCATCTTACAGTAGGCCAGCTTCTGTAATATTCAACAGAGACAGTTAAGCTGTACATAACTCTTATGCAAGTATAAAATAGCAATTTCATACCACAGAACTGTGCATACTGCCTGTGATCATATGCACAGATTATCATAGAAGAGGTGGATCTTAAGACTGCAGGTATCAGATCAAATCAATTGCAGGTTATGCAAAGATTCACAGTTTTTCTGTACTCTCGAAGTTAAAGCTGGCTATAAATCCTGCAACTCCAGAATTCCACTGCGTTCTTGACTTTCTAGTTTCTCTTGGATAGCAGAAGTTGTGCTTATAGTCTGTGGGCAGCCATCAGTACTGCACTACTGTCTGGGGACTTTATGCAAAGTCCCATTTTGCTAAGCTCTGTGCAATTACACACTAAGAGACCCAAGGGCCACAAAATGCTGGCAGTAAACCTTTCTTCTAAGAAAGTCAACCACAGCTGCATTCTAAACCATACATAAGTCTGCGTCATCAGCCACAGAGCTACTGGTTTGTACACACTTCCTTTCCTGTATTTCCCCCTTGCAATTTTAGTTTGCCACATGATGTTGCATAGGGCAAAAGTGTTCAAAAAGTATCACGCAAACTCACAGAGAACAGAACCCTCAATGACTTGTAATAACAATAGATTTACCTGCATCTTCTTTCCTTCCTGAGAAAGTTCCTATTCCCCAGATAACTGGAAACCAAGAGCATAACCATACAAAAATAACTCTGATACCTATCTTATCGTTTAATCATTCTTTCAGATAGTGGTCAAAATCAGCCTTTTAGTCCAAAAATTATGTAGGCTATACACTCAATGTAACTTGTGTTACATTTGATGTACCTGGGTCAGCTCTTCTCTACTACTCCCAGTGCTCTCCTCTCCAACCTAATTAAATTATTATTACTATTATTTACATCTTTCTTACCTCCAGACATGTGTAATGTGTTCTCATTTCATACTGAACTCTGTGCTTCTTGTAAATGTGTACAGACTTTAAAAGTGTAAATCGTTCTATCTTCTTTGGAGGTCTATGTCTGAACAAAGCACAAAGAGAAAATGTTGTAATACTTAATTTTATATAAAGGATGCTAATATAAATTATCTGAGATTATGGTGAAATCCCTGTTCTTATTGGACATTTAGAAGATGCACAGTGCAGTATTAAGTACTGGTATAGTTTAGTATTAACCCACGTGGGCACCGTTCATACTCAGGTATTAACCAACACTCGTTCAAGGAAGCTACAGCACCGACAATTTTAGCAAGAGTACTGTCGGTATCCTTCATGCAGTTAAAATGCAATTCTACTACGGCAGTGCTGCGTGTAGCGCTGCTGCTGCTTTCTCATCACTGCAGTGCCGTTTAAGAAGTGCTAGATTTATAATCAGAGAAGAAATGTCAGATTACACCTATTTCTTCTGAAAAAGAAAATACTTGTAAGCACAGAACTCGAGTTATAGTAGATGATGTAAAAAGCACCTGACACCACATCATGCTAGAGATCAGTTACTTACATTTTTTCAACAGAGATGCCAAGTTCTTTAGCTGCAAGCACTGCAAAATATTCATAGCTGTCCAACACAGCTTTATCATGGCCTTTAACTAAAAGGGACAATCTCCTGTACAGTATTTCTGGCTCATCTGAAATAGACACCTGCATTTAAGAAAGGATAAGAGTTACCACTCCAGGTTCTCCTTTATTAATCCATGCAATACATATTTTCTTAGCCTGTGTGTCCCATTTGTAAAAGAGGAAAAAAAACTCACACACTGTTGGGTGCTCTTTTTAGTCTACCTGCAAGAGCCTGACTGTATTATCTCGGTTGACAGTCCTTAGTCTTATTGTCCCTGATAAACGTAAGAAGTGTGAAGATATAGCTAACTTAGGAACATTCAAGTAAAACTTCTCGATCAGGAAAGGAAAGGGAATGCCAGACAAATATAAGAAGGGCAACACTTGCAAACACAAGAATGGAATTCATTGTTAAAGCAAGTCTGGAGCACCAATATTTGCATTTTAAATAGCAAAAATACCTGAAATTCTCAAAGTTAGCTTGGCTATCATTATGGACAAGAACAAGAATTCTCAGTTTCCTAAGTCAGCCATCAGGCTACTTAAACACACTCGGTTTCCCCAGGCATATTATCCTTTCTATCTGTCCAGGTACAAGTCTGTGACTTTCACGTCACAAATGTATGACTTTCAGTTTGAGCATTAATTTCTGATGGCCTGAGCTCACTGTTCATCTGAGAAGCCCTGGTGTGTCCAGGAAGCACTGATTTTCTCACAGGTTTACTCTCATGCGGTTTAGAGCAGTAAATCCAGTATGCAGCAGATGGGGCAGGAAGGCTGGGTATGCACTGTGGATCTAAACTGCCTATAAGAATTTGGCTCGTTTGCATGTATTAATTTAATACATGTCTCTGAAGTCCTAATCAAAATCAAGGTGTTCAGGTTCTATTTGCAAGATACACACCACACGTTTTTGTGAACTTTCCACCTCACCAGCCCTGGTCTCCCAGCTTCCAAACAAGAAACAAAGTCCTCAGGCTGGCTAAGATGCTGCAAGTGCTTAACTAAATATGGCCAAAAATCTGGTGTTTCATAGAGTTACAGCTGCATAGAGAAGGAGAAAAGCGACAAAGAGGCAACTGTGAGTTTCAGGAATCTTGCTGGGAAAAAAAAAAATTCCCAAATACGGACAATCTTTCTTTCTCTAAGGCAAATTTGACATCTTTAAGACAGAACTTAAAAAAGCTGAAACAGAATAACTTGAGTTCTTCTGTATATCCTCTTTATTATTAAGATGAAATGCAAAATACTGTCCTACAAAACACTTACCAGAGGATTAGTCTTAGGCTCCTGAGTCTGAACGTTAGATCCAGAGAACCGTACTCCCATAAAGTCATAGTTTCTAGATATATGGTAAAGGGAAAAGCATAAAGTAAGTGTTAAAGTTAGCTTTTTTAGGGAGCGTGGGGGAGAAATGGAAAGGGGAATGGTCTTTTAAACTTACGGAAGAAAACATTGCTTTTGCGTAATTCTGCTTGCATAATTGACAGGAAAAGCTGATCCCTGTATAAAACAAATAGTCAAATGGCTTTTTTTCCCCCAAACTCGAAAGTAGTCAGCTTCATACAGGTTTATCAAAGGTTACTTTTCTGCACAACAGAGCATAACACATTCCCAGACATTGATTTGCCAAACTAGAAAGTTTGCTCTATTGGAAAACACAGGAAAACAGGAGCATGGAATTATATTTCAGTATACAATAGGACTGTAAAACAACACACACAAAGCAAACAAACAAAAAATCATCAACAACAAAAACAAAAAAAACCCCACACATTCAAGAAACAATATAACAGTATGCAGCTATTATTAACCAGGCACCTGAAAAGCAATTACAAAGCTTTTTTTTTATTAGAAAAATAGATTTTGTATGGCATCAGATACCATTTCTGCATATTAATAACATTTTCTCTTTAGTTCTACTTTCATAGTACAGTGTCTATTAGCTCTATCAAGAGACAAGCCTAAGTAGGACCAGCTGTTGTAAAAGCAGTTGAAAATAGTATCCTATAAAGGATACTATGCAAAAATTGAACTTCTGAATTTAACGTGAAATTTCCAATTCTTTTTTCAATAAAATGTTCCTTGTGATTTTTGAACATTTGTTCATAGAGAACATATAAATAGAAATAGTTCTAACAAGTAAATGAACCTTGTTGAAGAAATAACACAATTTTTCTGTGTTAAAAAGGGAACCCAACTGTTAATCAAGATGTAACATTACCATCTTTCATACCAGAAAAATCTCTCCCTTCTGACTGTTACGTGGCTTCTACCTTCCTACCAGTAACTCTCAACTTGGCAAAGCTACAGACTACTCAGGGAGGGGGAGAAGGAACCAGAACTCTCCTATGCTTAAGAGAAACTCAGGACTGCAGCAGAATGCTGGAGCACAATTAGCTAAGCCTACTTATCCAGCCCCTTGACACTCTTATTTAACAGGTGCTGGAGTTACAGCTTTCAGAGAGAGAAGACAGATTCCACACACCCTAGGAGGCTTCACACTTTTCCAGGTAACCTTAACTTAGTCACTTATGGCTATGTATAACTCTGTCTAACTGTGCAGTGCTATTAGGTCCCCAGCTTTCTCCAGTATGCGTTATACATTAATTATAGATCAGCAGTGAATGAAGCTGTTTTCTAAAAGTAATTCTGCCTCAATCACTATTTATCCGGCAAATTCTGCATTCAGTAGGGCAAATGACAGCAGGAAGAGGCAGGACGCTTTCCTGTTTACAAAGCCAATTGTCATCTGAAGAACACTGCTGAATGTCTCCTGTTAGGCAAATAAAAATGTTCACAGATGAGCACTGGTATTACATCTTAAGCACATGACACAATAAGCACCTTTAGGGGCACCAAGTATTTGCCACTATAGCTGATGCCCATGAAAATGTTTCAAAGTTCATATTAAGAACTCCTTGAGACCTAACACCCAAAATTAAAGAAACACATCTGATGAAATTATCTTGACCCTTGCACCTCCATTCTCTGTATCTGAAATCAGAATATCACCTTCTTTTCATTCAATGACAACACCAAGTACACTATCATCATCACCTGACATCGCGTCAGAAAACAGATAAGCCCATGAGCATAAAAAGTTTCTATTCAGTGCAGGGCTTAGGTTGTTTGTGGAACATGTGGCACAGAACCCTACCCCAGATGACAAATGAGAGGCTACGGATTGGGCAGTCATCGCGTATGTAAAATGCTGTTAGAGGAGGACAACAAAAAACTGTAACTGGACGTTGTATCAGTACTTTTGTTTTTTTTTTTGTATATACGGTCCCTGCTACATAGTCTGTTACTTTAGCTACTTGACCTTGTAGTATGGACTTATTATTTGCATGCAATGATATGTACACTTATAGCATGTATACCATGTATCACGTCCTGTGCTTTTGGATACAGAAATTACATTATTTGTATAATATGGATGAGTAAAACAAAACATGAAACAGTAGAGTTCTACCCCATGTACTAAACTCCACAGCATTTACAATATTACATGATTGTGCGTATTATTCCCACCACATGTAGCCCCGTTTTGTTACCAATTGTGCAACTATGCACTGAGCATAAAGTTTTTTGTAAACTAAAATTAAAGGTGCTTTGCGCAAATTTTGATAAAGTGATACTTGGAGTACCCCAAGTAACAAAGATGGCATCCAGCATGCATTAAGGTCTATTTTAGCAGCTCCTTTCACTATCTAACTTAAATACTTGACACACTCTTGCTAATGGCTAGCATAGAAGGTGGAAGAGACAATCAAACTGCAACAGAATTCAATTCCATTTGAACCAATCCCTTGCACAAAACAAAATGACCCCCTCTCAATGCAAAACAGCCTCCGTTTTGTTTGGAGGAGGGATCCTGAATTGTGTAGGAGGAGATGGATGCCTGGAAACTGAGCAAGAACAAAACAACACAAATACAGAGGAAGAGCGTTTAGGGCCTCAGAAACCCAATAGGAAACTCATAACATCAAATTTCTCTCCACTTGTGAGAAAGCAGTTGGTCTTAAAAGTCAGCAACGGCAGAACCACCGCTACTTTAATCTGAAGATTTCCTGGTTTTCACATTGTAGCTTCAAGATCAGAAGCTTTAAGACTAGAAACGAGCTTGGTACAAGACCTCCAAACCCCAGTTATCTGCTCCTCATCATCCCTTGCAACCAGAGTAACCGCCGCGACAACCGGACCGCAGAAAAAGAGCGTTTAGGAGCCCCTACACGGATGACGGCGGGCAGGGGGACAGCCCCACGCCACAACACCCCAACCCGCCCGCAGCCAAAGGGAAACCACCGAGCGTGGCAGGCCGGCTCCAAGACAGCTCGCACCGTGGACTCGATCCCGCTGCGGGCGCCGGCGGAGCCTCCCGGGGTTTGCAAGGGCCGAGCTCCCCGTTCCCTCTCTCCTCCGGAGGGAAGACAGCGAAGAAAAGGACGAGGAGGAGGAGTGGGGGGGCCCAAGCGACCTCTCTCCCGCCACACACCCCACCTGACAGAGCCGCCGCCACAGGCACCTCGCCGCCATCTTGTCTCCGGCCAGACGAGCGCAGGCCGGAAAGATAGCGCGGCCCCNCCGGCCCCGCAGAGCCGGCCTGACCGAAGGGCCCCGGTGTAACGGCGCCGCCGTAACGGCTCTGCCCCCTCAGCGCGCGCACAAACCGTTTCTCCTCAGCGGCCGCCCGCCGCTCCCGCTCCCCTCACTCTCTCCGCAATTTTCCAGGACAGCGAGTGCTGCGGCCGAAGGGAAGAACCGCTGCCGAGGGGAAGAAAGAGGCAAACTGACACTCCTGCCCCCAAGCCAGGACAGGCGGCTTTTTGTGGCTGAAGGTGGGAGGAGGTCAGACTTCATCAACTTCCCACCCCCCATCCAAGAGTAACACATTCTACTGCATCTCGTTTTCACCAAAAATACTTATATCCACCCGCATGTATACAGGTGGAGACGTGGTTTTTTTTTTTTTTTTT
>VXAL01001202.1:44407-121260 GCA_013399475.1 Chauna torquata | reverse complement strand
TTTTTTTTTTTTTTGCCTGGAACGACTTAGGAAGCCATCAAAAAACAACTACACATGAACTTAGTTTTTGACATTCTCCCCCTCTTAAAAATACTCAAAAATGTATAGAGCCTGTTAGCAAAACCCAGCCAACCATATTTTACTAAAGTATAAAATTGACCTGCAGTAAAACCTTTTCTTTTTATACATACAAATAGCAATGAATAGTCTTTACACAGGTTCAGTACGAAATATTAAGGGGGGAAGGGATGTAAACAAGTATTTAACTGATGCCAGTAAGCCATCCTAATACACAACCCAGCAAGTAGTAACCTGAAATTAAGCTGTGTGCAAGTTAAATGCTAACAGCAGGAACCTGAAACCAGCATAGATCACAAGCTATATGAAATGTATACATTTTTTTATTTTGTTACTTCCTCTGCCACCTAAAATTAACAGTCTTTTTACACTAAAGCACCTAAAATATTTACAACCATCTTCTAATAAAATAACAGTTAAATATTGAAAATAAGATTTTTTCTCATAAAATATGTTTTCTGTATGTACAGGTTTTAGCAAAGAGGACCAACTTCAATAGTGAACAGTTTTCCATCATCAACCATCAGTAAGAAAACAGCTTCCCTGAAATAAAACTATGTCCGATTTATGTACAAACAGGCAGAACAGCAGCTGTTTAACATCAGCCAATGCAACACTTTATGAAGTCAATGTTTGAGGCCTGAACTGCGTACTGTGTAAGAAATGTGCGTTTTTTTTCTTTATGAATAACTTCTTTGGTTATTGTTGTTATCTTCTTGGCTGTAGAATAAAACAGCACCTGATTAGTATTACAGAACCAGGCATATATAAGCATGTATTGAGGTTTAACACAGATACCTGTCCAACAGTTGCTAGAAAAATTCCACTGTAGGTTCTTTGACACAGAGCTGCTTTTCAGAATCAAGCCCACAAGTTCCTACTGTACTTCACTCTGTTCTTCAAGCAGAACTTTCACTGACTTCAATTACCATTTTGCATAGACACTCAGTTTTCTTCCCATTACCAACAGGGGAATCTGAAAATGTTTCCATTTTGCCCATGCAGCAGCCTCTCTCAGAAATGTCCTTGAAGTTCAAAATGATGCAGGTTTAGAAGAGAAAGAGTACACTACTGGATGGTTTCTGCCACAGACCCCTAAAAGCCCACTCAAGTTACAGCTCACAAACGCCTCCACTTTGCAAACACTAAGACTTGTGCATTCCACCAAATTTACCATCGGTGGATTTAGTTGGCAGCATACAGCTGAACACCCAGTCAGTTGAACTTGGGTTGCACAGGCCCTGTAACAGTGATGTGCCACAGCATGGACAGGAACTGCTTGGGAGTGTGCTGACGGGCAGCTCAGGAAAGAAAAGGCGGCTGCTGCCTGATTCTCCTGAAACAGGTACAACGATTGAGAACATCATCCCTTCTGTAGCAGAGGGAGCAAAATTCCACCCGCGGGTCACAACCAACTAAAAAGCCTCTGAAACAACCCCCAAAACACTAAAATGAACCACATACAAAGGAACTTCACTAACCTGAAACTGAGAAGTGATTGCCATTCTCCTGCAGGGTTTTTCTTTAGTATCAGAACATTCGACCTGAAGTAAAAACTCAGGTCATTTGGCTTCATGTATTTGGCTTTGACAGAGAAGTCATCTCTGCCAGCGAGTCACACTGGTTTTGAAACTGTGGTCTGTCCAGGACTCCTATACAAAAGTAGCGTGGTTTACCCTCATTTTGCATAGTTACACAAAAAAAGACAGTAGAAAATAAGACCCTGCATCTCTCAGCGTCTGCTTAACCATTAGGAATGTGGCAAAAAGACCTCAGGAAAAAAAAAAAAAAATTGTAAACTGGAAGATCTGAAATCAGTCTTACAAAATATTTCATAAAATTAGCAATACTCCTCTACTGTGTGAGATTCACAAGAAAATCAGTGCTATTTGCTGTAAAAGTTCTAAAATCAGTGCTCTTGTTCTGTAATTACAGGTCCACTCAACCTAACTTCAATTCTTCCTGTGCTTCTAGATTTGCTAAAGATTCTGCGAGGTACAATTATTTTGAGATCTTACTTAAGTAGAGAACCAAATCCAAATTTACACACTTGGAGTTAGACATCTGGCATGTAGATCTGAGCCTACGGGAGGAGAAACAGTAATTAAACAGCAATGTCATCTCACCTTTGGAGTATGTTTTACTACATAAATAACATTTGAATTTGATGTAATGAGGACTGAAAATGGCACAAGAACATTTCATGTGCAGGAATAATAACATATGCTGAAGCATATACTCCATCAATCTCTGTCCCACAGGCAAGAATGTCTCCCTGTATTTGCCCAGTAAGACAGTAAGCTCCTGCGTTGCTCAAGCACACGTTCCTAAAACCACTGAGATGGCCATTCAACAGTGTGATTTATTGTCACAGCAAAATATATTTCCAGTGCAACCTGAATACCAAGGCAGTGTTCCTGATTCAGTGTTCCCATCAGATGATATGAACCACAGCACAATCATCTTCTTTCTTCAAGCCTTGAACTAGGTCATTTTAAAATCAGCAGATCAAAACCTTGTTAAAAAGGAAGCTCCAAAACGTACAGTGTAACCAAAACTTTTACGAACTGCCTAACATATATGCATTAAGGCAAGACAGAACTGAAAAAGTACTGTGAAAGTACAGATGATGCAGTTGCTCCTGTATTTATTTCACAGTTGAAGCAGATTTTTCCTCTACCTCCCTTAAAATGACAGCACAAAGAAAAAGAAGATAATCATCTCCTTAACAGAGATGACATTTAGTTTCTAGAAAATGCTGGATGAGATCCAGTACAGGCAAAAAAAAAATTCCACCAGAAGTGTGTGAAGATATTCTTGTAAGTGGGGTAAAGTGAAACTTGGAAGGGTTAAAGACTAAAGATCCTACTGTGAGTGTCTGGAGGAAAATGACAGCAGAACCGTGAACTTCTCTAATTAGTGGACTTGGAAGATATCAGCAAAATGAGCCCAGATAAAAACACTTTATAAGAATATTTGTACCAATTATTTATTTTTCCCCCCAAAACACAAATTAATAAAAAAAAGGGAAAAAAGCAGATTTCTTTTCTAGACCTGGATAAAAGAATTATCATTTTTCAACAGGTAGTTTACAATCAGTGGGGAATAAACGAACAGTCCAGGTTTCCTGATCGATGCATTCAGGGTGTGCTCAGTAGCTGTCTTTATCAAACAACTTTATTTACAACTCAGCATCATCCTGCAGTAGATCTGCATCTTCATCATCCAATAAAAGGTCAGCATCCATGACTTCATTCTCTTCCATGACATCACCTAACTCCTGAACAACATCGTCGTCAATGTCACCAACATTTTCAACATGTTTAACCAAACTCATATGATCCAGAGGGATCAAACTATGCCCAACCGGCCCAGTAGTTCTTGCAATAGTAGCTGCCATTTCTGCTGCCACTGCAGCTTTCTGAGCCCTCTGCCTCTGCTGTTCTTCTTGTCTGTGAGTCTTCATATGAGCATTGCGGCTTTTGATTTTGAAAAATACCCTAAAATTTTAAAGCAAAAAAAAAAAAAAAAATCAGATAAAAGTGCATTGCTTTTGATGAAGGGAGCCAAAAAAGACTCAACAACCTATCAGTACATTTGCTTCCTTGTCCTGAAATAGAAGTCAGTGAAGTCTGCAATGCAATGGTGAGAATTTCAGGGACAGACTACCAGATTTGTACATCCTGACAGTATCAAAATGGCCTACTCAGACTCTGCTGAAGCTATTTTGCAGCTCTCACAATTGCTTCAGTATCTGTGCACATCCTAATCCTCCCTGTACTTAGTTTCACCACACTCTTGCACAACAGGCAAAAAGTGATGGAATCCCACAATAGAATGGACAAACTCGAACACAGAAATAGAGAAAGCTGCCCATAGTCACATGCAAGTCTGTGACAAAGCAGGCAACTGGAATGTCAGATAAAGGAACTCTAGCAGAGAAGTGAATTCAGGAAAATTAGATTAAATGCTGCAGGAGAAGCATCCAAAACGTCATGCAAATCTACCTCTGAAGGTTTTGGTAAGAGAACATGACATCTTAGGGGGAAACTGTTCTTCTGAGACCATTACAGCAAAATAAATAGTTTGTTGCAACACTACTCATTTGGAATGTAAATAGGCAAATGTGGTGCAATACCACAGACAGTCATATTCACTTACTTGCCACACTCCTTACAAGGAAAAATTGTTGTTGGGTCGGTCTCACCACTTGTTGTGCTGTGGGCAGGTGAACTCTTGATGGAGCAGTATCCACTCTGCGTACCAGATTTCTGCTTAGTGCCTGGAATGGCGCATCGTGGTTTTGTCACCTGATTTGTACCTCCATGAATGCGAGCGTGGCCATTTAGCGCTTGTCGGGAACTGAACACCTGATGGGGAGTACGGTGGAGGGAAGGGAAAAAAAAGCATCAAGAAAGACTGCACTGGAACAAAAACTACAGAAATGCTGAATTCATATTATAAAAAAAAACAAAAACAACTGTACATGTCAGATATACATAAACAATCTACTTGGTCATATGCTGCTTGCTTTCAGCTATATCCCACTAGGGTTAAAGAAATTTAGTCATAATAAAAGCAAACCAATGAACTACCTTATTATTACAGTTCTAAAAGAAAAAGGTAATCAGAGCTGTTACTATATAGTGCTTGTCGTCCCTACATCATCTCAAGATACAATTTTATGTACAGATCAGCATAATGGTGTAGGATTTCAAAGCAGAAAAAATGATCTGTCCAAAGATATTCAGGAAGTATAGCAGGCCAGGAAGAGTCTAAACGCTTGATTTCCAAAAATCACTATTCATTAAACATATGAAGCCCCTGCTATTAAAGATATGAAACACACGTACAGCACCACAGTTTGGCATTTCACAGATGAAGGAGGATGAAGAAAGTGAAAGACTCTGAAGGGCAGGCAGGTCTATAGGTCCAACAAGAGGGATAGCTGGTGGGTCAGGAGACTTCTGCATTTCCCTTTCTTCCTTTCTGTCTTCTTCAATCTCCTCATCTTCCTCTAACACTTCCTCTTCTCCACTTGTCTGAAATAGATGGTGCATTTAAGAAATATGGCCAAATACAGACAGTACTGGATAGTAGACAGTACTGGAACCGGTTAGCAAAGTCTGCTTCCAGGCTTCAGTGTTTTTTCCCATCCTAGCTGAACTTCTGGTCTTGCTGGAACTACCACCCCTTAATGGACAAGCTACACCCAAGAAGCTTCACTGCAGCGCTCAAAATGCCCTCATACAGAGCCGTGGCTCCAGAAATCTACAGATGCCAAGGTGCAATACTCCCTCTCGACTTTTAGAATGGGGATGAACACTACATTCATAGCTGAATTAAATGACTTACTAAAAAAAAACCCCATGTCTCTCTAGAATGCTCAGACTACCTGTAATACAGACCTTGCATACCAAGAATTCATTGCCAGTCTGTGTAAATGCTAGTTGTAACAGAATGGCTGAGCACTCTTAAGGCATGTGGACGTGCGCGCGTGCGCACACACACACACAGAGGAATATTTTACAGATGGTTTACCTGCTTCATCAGCAGCAAAGCCATAATTGTTGGGCTACAGTTAGATAATGCACTGGTCAACACACTTTTATCCCGCTACAATCCAGGAACACAAAATCTTGGTGTAGCTGAGGTCACAGAATGCTCATATAGAACATAATTTAGAATTATGGAATAATTTAGGTCAGAAGAGACCTATGTCATCTAGCCCAACCTCTTGCTCAAAACAGACAAAGTTCAAAATTATCAAGTGTTAAACTTTCTTATATTCTTCTACATTTACCATGCATTCCTCTCTTTTTTTCTCTAAACGTGTTCTGTGCTTCCGTCCCAAACGCAGGATTTTCTTCCAGGTATAGTAGTATTCCACACATTGTGCAACCGTCTTAGACTTAACCTGTAGTTAGGCAATTGCAGAAATAGTCCAATCTCAATTTTTCATTTTAATTCAACACAACTTTAATATATTCCAAGAGGCAGGTTTTATTTATCAAACATTCAAATGAAGAAATAAAGACAATCTGAATACAACACAAATACTCTTGCAGAGTATTTTTTTTTTTAATTATTGTTTTTCAAACAAATTTGTGTTGATTGTTTCAGCTTCAGTACATTTCTCTGGGATTCTCTAGACTCTAGTCAGATAATGACCGAGAATGTACATTTATAGCTCAAGCATACAATACCACTGAGAATTAAGATTTGGTTCCCATAAACCCAAATATTTTCCAACGTTTTAGCTAACAGCTAGGGGATTTAATTCTGCCCTGGGACATATACAACTCGTCTTTTCTGCTTTGTGACAGAATGTGAAAATTAAGCCCAAACACCTTCTCTCTTCACAAACATGTTTCAACCCTTGCTGGCGCAAGGCTCAAATTCTGCGACCCAGGTAGCTTTTAGTGAACTGCTGGAGAACATGACGGCATTAGTGGAGCACTGTAATTGTCCCAACACACGCAATGCCGTGACCTGGATTTCAGATGTGCCAACTTTTACATATAATAACAAGAGGAACAGATTATTTTTATCTTTTTACTGGTGCTGCAGTTGCATGCATAGGTACACCAAACGGAAAATACCGCTCCTAACAGCATCCTTCTATCTGCTACTGGGTCTACGCCTGCAATAAGCTGGTCTGTCACTGGAGGGAAAATGAAGGGGAACAGAATGCAGCAAATGGAAAACAATAGTGGACAGAATGGAAACAACCTTACCATTTTCTGTACAAATATAAAATCTTTGCTGTAGGTGGACAATGCCTCTTTGAACAGCCTCCTTTCTTGATGGGTCCATTTGTCAGAGCCTTAAAAAAAAAGAAAAAAAAGAAAAAACACACAGTGAATTCATTATAAACAATAAAAACCTTCCACCTTTATGTTGATGTAGTATCTGGAACAAAAACTGGGAAGCCTCAAGCACATGCTAACAATTGCTGCTACACAAATGCAAGTATGGCTGCACTGACTCAGACCTCAAGTCCATCCAACCAGTACTCTGTCTCCAGCAGCAGTCGCAGGCAGTTGCCTAGGAAACAGTAAGATCAGGGCAATCAAACACAATGCCTCTCCCTAATTTTTCCTAACCTCTGACCACTTTCTGTTCAGGGGATTTCTTGAGTCTGTTGGAATTTGCTTATTTGGTAACATCCTTCCAAGTGCTGACCACTCTTCCTTTCAATTAATTAAATCTCTTGCACCCACAACATCCTTTGCCAAGGAGTTTCGCAGATCAGCAGACCCTCTGCGTGAAGAACTCAGCTCCTTTTCTTTGATTCCTGGCTCCCAAGTTGCTTCACCAGATGACCTCTCATTCTTAAATGGAAGAGTAAATGAACCCCTTCTCTACCATCATCTCCACGCTATTTTGGATTGCGTGTCCCTTCTGGCACTTTTTTCCCCCGCTCCAGTCTGAAGAGCCCAAGTCACTTCCACACCTTTGGTTATGACTGTTGTCTCTCTCTGAACCTTCTTCAGTACTAAAACCTCCGTTTAGAGATGAAGGGACCAGAAAGGCAGATAACGCTCAATCCACAGACTTGCACAGTGGTATCACCATGTTCTCTATTCTCTCAACATTTGACTTTTTTTTTTTAAGCTGTTGTAAAATACAAAGCTGATGTTTTCATAGAACTACTATCATACTCCCAAGGTCTCACTCTAATGGATAAGTATCACCACAGAGCTCATCATTTTATATGTAACGCTTGTACTGCCTATTCCCATATATGCCACTTTACATTCAGCTGCACAGAAGTTCATCTATCATTTTGTTCTCCAGACAGTAACTCTCAAAAGGTCCTTTTGCAGCTGTTCACTAGTATGGCTTCAGGTAAGACAAATTCTTTGTGATTGAGGCTGCAAGTAGATAGAGATGGTACAGCAGTGTGAAATACATGCAGAGTGCTTTCTGATCAGTTAATGAAGGCTGTATATAAAGCTTTCAAATATTATTATTCTGTTTGCTTCACCAGCCTAACTGCCCATGAAAATGTGAAATCAACATTTAAACCAAAATGAATTTGTGCTTCCTCAGTATCGGTCAAACAGAAGGAACACAAAATTGCTCTACCGCATCAAATACCAGTGTCCTGATTGTAAAAGCAGGCATTACATACATTAAAGGAAGGATATGCAAGAAGCCATAAAGTAAATGCCTTTTAAATGACTCTGAGAAGATTCTTCTACAGTCTGTCTGAGAGTACCTGAAACTTTTATCATTAAAAGAAATCCCTAATATTCCTGTCAACGTTATCATTCTCCACAGAAACGCTTGCCTCTGCACTGACCTCAACTAACTTGGGCTTGGCAGCATGTGTACTATTGAACTCTGCAGGTTACTTATGTCTATAAAGAATATATACATTTTTTATTAACTGCAAATATTTTGCTTCTCAGTGTCAATTCCCAAGCTCGCAAGCCTATAGCTGGTATCTCACCACTCCGTTATAAACTGAAAACTACAGAATTAACTTTTCTGCAACCTGTTTTCTGTAGGCTTTTCCAGTACTGGCTGTAAGCGTGCATTAGTTATTTCCACAGAGACTTACACTAAAGCTCTCTAAGTGTCAGAGAAAGGCACTGGCTTCAAGCCGCAAATTTTATTTATTGTTACCTCCCAAAGATCTTTTTGCTGACACACTGCCTTGCCATCTTTCCCATCCCGAACCAGTGTCACTCCCTTTTTACACAGCCTGCCAGTCATTTGCGCTTACCCTCCCTTTGTGCAGGGGTAAGTGCACTGATCCAGTCCAGGGGCCTGGTCTACTATGCCAAAGTAACATTTTAAAAAGCATGACAACACCAAAGGATGGATTTTAGTTTTCAGCAGTCATCTCTCCAGTCATCCTCTCCTGCCTCTACCTCACTCTCCTGAAATAATAATAATAAAAATCACTTCTATGAACTAATTCTATTGTACATCTATGGAAAATTCAGGCCTTACAGAGTTTCCCCAATAGCTATGGTATTAGCAGAGACCCTTATAAGATTACGAGGGTTAATTGGAAGTAACCTAATTAATAGAATAAATCCTGTGTAGGAAAAGAAACAGAAGAAAAGCTGTTTTTAACTCTGGTTGCTGGGAAACCGCTTTTGCTCTTGTTAGCTTGAGGGAGATATACTGAACGCATATAGAGAGATCTGCAATGCAGCAAGAAAGAATTTTGGACTTTGGAATACAGATCAAATTTTAAAGCTGATCTTTATGCTTAGACATTTATTATACATTTTATCTACCATATTAAAACATCGTTTTTGCACCGATTAACTGACAATAAATATATTCCACGGACTGGGGGGCTTCGGGCCTGATCCATTGGTTTCAAGGGAACTACACCCCCACCAAGACAGCCCCCATGAGAGGTGGCTCAAATTCATTACATTCAGAATATGCTGGGGCTGATCCACACACTATCACGATACGTATCAGAAGTTTTCAGACTGCCCGAAGCACACTATTTCAGAGACCACCTCTCCTGCAATTCTCACTGCAGGAGAACTTCAGACCTGAGAAATTCCACTGCTCAAATGAAAAATAATTCAAGCACCTGTAAAAGCACTCCTCTTGTATTAGGTATGTGCTCCCTCTCTCTTCTCTACTAATACACCACGCTGACAGGTGGCATAGAATTAGGATGTAGAGATTAGGGTGTTCTTCCAAGCAGCCCTAGGTCAACATGCCCAGGTCTCTTGGTGGACGACAGAAGAGTCTTAAGTTTTACAACTTGCTTCCCCACACAGACCAACAGGTTTCAAGGCTGAGCTATCACTCACATCCTTGTTTGAGGGCAATGCTTAGGATGAGTCTGGGTATTTATTGTTTGTGGCACCAGTTGATCCTCGTGAGTCAGTGTCATGCTCTGTTTTGGTCTACTACAGCTTTAACTGTGACTGTGCCTGATAGCTGTGATTTCTGAATACAGAGCAGAAAGCCCAAAGAGTTAACCAAAACAAATGCAACTTGAAGTTATATTAAACCATTCACACACTAGATTTTGAAAAATTCCCATATGGCTTAAGTGGCTTATTATCAACCACAAAAACTATTATTCAAGAGCTGCATGGTGCTAGAGCACAGCTGTCAATCTAAGCTGCAGTCATATGTTGCATTCAAGAGCACTATTAAGTAATGCTTTCTCTTGTTATTTTATGGTACTTAAATCCAGACTGCTGAGATTTTGCTTTTTGCTACAATAAGCAGAAAACTTCCTTTCCTGCTGTATTGGGTTTACGTGGTAAAGGTTTGGTAGCAGGGGGGCCACAGGGGTGGCTTCTGTGAGAAGATTCCAGAAGCTGCCCCATGTCAGATAAGAGCCAGCTCCAGCCGGCTCCAAAAGGGACGCACCGCTGGCCAGACCTGAACCAATGAGCGATGTTGTTTGCGCCTCTGTGAGAGCACATTTAAGAAGGGGAAAAAACTGCTGCGCAACAGCAGCTGGGAGTGAGAGGAGTGAGGAACAGCCCTGCAGACACCAGGGTCAGTGAAGAAGGAGGGGGAGGAGGTGCTCCAGGCGCCAGAGCAGAAGTTCCCCTGCGGCCTGTGGTGAGGACCATGGTGGAGCAGGCTGTCCCCCTGCAGCCCATGGGGTACCACACGGAGCAGATCTCCACGCTGCAGCCCGTGGAGGAGCCCACGGTGGAGCAGGTGGATCTGGCCTGAAGGAGGCTGCAGCCCATGGAGAGCCCCCGCAGGAGCAGGCTCCGGGCCGGACCTGTAGCCCGTGGAGAGGAGCCCACGCAGGAGCAGGTGATCCGGTGGGAGCTGCCACCCGTGGGGGACCCATGCTGGAGCAGTTTGCTCCTGAAGGATGGACCCCGTGGTACGGACCCATATTGGAGCAGCTCTTGAAGAGCTGCAGCCTGTGGGAAGCCCACGCAGGACCCGTTCGGGAAGGACGGCATCCCGTGGGAGGGACTCCACGCTGGAGCAGGGGAACAGAGAGCGACCATGAAGGAGCGGCAGAGACGCAGCGATATGGACTGACCGCAGCCCCCATTCCCTGTTCCCCTGCGCCGCTCGGGGGGAGGAGGTAGAAGAGGGTGGATGAGGGGAAGGTGTTTTTAGTTTGCTTTTAGTTTCTCACTGCTCTAGTTTGCTAGCTATAGTAATAAATTATACTAATCTCCCTATGTTGAGTCTGTTTTGCCCGTGACGATAATTAGTGAGTAACTTGCTTGTCCTTATCTCAACCCTTAAGCCCTTGTCCATCATATTTTCTCCCCCTGTTTCTTTGAGGAGGGGGAGTGAGCGAGCGGTTGTGGTGGAGGTCGCCTGTTTAGCTGGGTGAAACCACCACACCTGCTTAAGACACAGGGTTACTCTAATGTCCACAGGTCTCAGTGTTAGTTAACAAGGATTAGTGTCATCTCACGTGAAAGATGAAACAAAACAGCATCATGATAAAACACTTCCTGAAACTACTGTGAATTTGCTTCAGCAAAGACTATCCCTCCTCTGCCACACAGGCAGAAATTTCTCATCTGTTCTGCCAATTCGATCTCACACTGAGGATGAGGCCACTGGGATATCTCTTCACCTCCCTGCTCTCCTCCCTTGGACTGCATCACACACATGCTTTGGTGTTATCTCTTCAGACAAGAACCCCCAGCAACCCTGGTTACAGCTCCTGGCTGACATCCTTCTTCTCCACCCAGGTCCTTGTCCATCCTTAGGATTGCAACAGAGGTGTTTTCAAAGGCACTAGGCATCTCCCCGAGCCAAAACTCAAACCTGATCTTCACCTTTATTCACTCTTGTTATCAGCTGCCATCTGACATCTTTCTGCTCTTGTTCTCAGGCCTTAGCTAGGAGTTCTTTCCAAAGAGTCCCAGTTACGTGGGAATCTTTGCGGTGAGCTGCTACAGCCAGCAAGTAGCTTGTTTCTATACTTCTGTGGCACAATGACTGTAACAGGAAATGAGTATATGACCCTAAATATTGCGATTGACTGACTGACCACCAGAACATTCTTTGCTTGTTTCCAGTTAAGCCTAAACTGGAGATAAAGTCTGAAGTCTCTTATGTAAAACCCTACACTGTGTGTCAAAGCAGTTGTTAGTCACTACGAAACCTTGGGCAACAACATGGAAGGCTGCAGAGGAAAGACATTCGCTACCTTGAGCTACGCTTAGGTGACAAAACTTAAGTCCAATAGCTTAACATCACCTTGTGTATTTCACAGAGCACTTCTGCTTCATAACCAAAATGAGATTCTTGCTGTGTTTGTTAAAGTCGTCACCATCCCAAACGTGTTTCTTTTAGGCTATATCCATGCAAAGAGAGGCTCTATATTCAGCACTAAGACATGAGTGAGAGTTATGGCACTGTCTCTTTGGATGGATGCTCATGATTATCACATTCACTTATCATGCACCATCACATCAGAAGGGAAAGGCATGACAGCAGACATTTACACACCAGAGGAGGAAGACCTTACTGCCAGTAAATCAATCATCTATGAACAGTAACAATTTTAAAAGACCAACAAATTAAATTCTTGTTAAAAGAAAAAAAAAATACTCAAGGCAGTTTTAAATGTGCAGAAGCCTACACAGCAACGTAAACACAAGGTTTCTGTACATCATTAGTCAGGTAAAACTACCAGACTGGTAAACAAAAGGCTCTGGAAGTACCACTCAGCACTGTCCGCATCACCCTCTGTTAGAGGCTGCCATCCCTGCAGCAGACAGCAGAGAGTGCAGCGTGATCCCATGCACCAGTTTGGGATGCCAGCCTTGCGCTCGGTACACCAGTAGGCACAGAGATCCCAAGGAACCTACCAGCGTAGTGGTAATTTGCCAAAGGATGACACTTCAATCTCACTGGCTTTCTCAACAGCAGCTTCTCAAGAGTAACCTAAATGAATAAACAGAGAAAAAAAACAATTAGCAAATGCTGTCAGTTGATGCAGACAATTGCATTTAGAAGACTACTTGGTAGGATGATATGAAATAATTTTGTCTTTTTCTGTCATACAAAAATCACACCAAATTACTTCAAGGCCCATTAACACTGTAGTTCACATAAGAGTGTGCCCAGCCTTAATTAGCAGAAATGTGGCTATTACTTAGCGACTTCCAGCAATTCCCTCCCTTCTGCTTGCCACAAACAAATACGATTAAAGTGTTTAATTTGATAGCATTAATTAATACTAATATTTAATGGTTGATTTGGTAGCATTGTTTTAGAACACCTGTTTAAGTCAACATCTGTCAGGAATGACACAAAGTATAATTAATTCTTAACTCTCCTTTGGATCAGGGAGAAAGATGATTTGTGGATTCCTGAAATTTTTCCCCTAATGATGCATACCTCCATATAGCAAATTTCAAGTCCTGACAGTAAGGCTCAGTCACCTGTCTTGGAGCCCTCAGACACAGCTAATGGAGTCTGAGGAAAATGGGATCCAAGTTCTTTAACACCGTATTAGACAACCTTGTGAGATTCATTCCAGCCCTGCATTATGTTGCATTTTGTTTTAAATTGGCTTTCCAGGAACTGGGGCATGACCCTTGTCTTTCCTTAACACTGGGCAAAACAGATGTTTTGCCTTAGTTAGTAATGTTCCAATCACAAAGCTAATGTGATTAGCATTTGAAATGCATTATTTATATGAGAACTGTATGCAATTACCTCACAGTACTGACCAAATAAGTAGATGTGACTGCTGCTACAAAAAAAAGAAGTTTTTATAAGGGCTAGAAGAGGACTAAGCTCTCTATGACCAAATACAAAGCTTGTGAAATATCAGGTCTGGAGAAAGCACTGGGAGACAAAGCCCCAAGACTATAAACTAAGTAATCTTATCTATCTGAAATATACAGTAAGCCTTCACAGAGGGACTGCTTTGAAATTTAAATTTATTAAAAAATGAAAGGGAAAAGTCATTCCCCAAAAATGTTACAGGATGTTTAAAGCATCACTGCTAATCAATCAGAAATCTTTTTTATACAATCATATCTAAATCCATTTAATGAAGCATGCTAATTTATCTGCAAAGAGGATCATCTCTCCCTTTTCAGCTCATCTTACCATAATATCGCCTTTTGCCTCAAAGAGAGAGTGCAAAGCATATTCCGAGTTAGTTCCTCCACCAGGTAACACACTGGAACAGCTCATATTTAAGAGGTCTTCCACTGTCAGAAACAAGTCAACATTTTACTGCTAATACAGTACCTGTCCGTTAAACAACCTGAGCCAAGAATTCTGTAATGTCACTTACAGACAATGTAGTTCAGGGCAGCAGCTTTCATATTCTCCCTCCCCAGCACCTATCTCCTGGTTTTAGGATCACTCACTGAGGAGGACATGTGACTGGATTTCCAGAGTGCATCCCTGGGATGCAACAGGGAATTACAGAGCCAGAGGCAGAGACCCAGCTATGAGCAGTGGCTTGCACAGGTATATATGGTCAGAGATGCTGCTGCACCAAAAAAGCTCCAGCCAGGGCAGAAAAAAAGAAATGAACCACACTTGAGTGGGAACAAACTCTGCTCAGGACTGTAGGAGTCACTAAGACCATCAAATTTAATCTCTGTTACGGTCCCAGGACGGGACCAGGAGCCATCAGCTGCCTCTTGGCTGTGATCTCTGCCCTTACCAAGCAGTTCAGCACCCAAAAACCTCTTCCCAGCAATGACCTCTCCCCACTGGCTGCCAGAGAACACTTCACCCTTGCTTCACTTTAAAGGCCTATAATGTCACTCTGAATCTGAAACATGCAGTTCTGGTCTCTTGCCCTGTGTTCTCAGTAATTAACACTCCTGAACATTTTGTACAGTATACAAGCGAGAAATCAATGGGAATTTCTTCAGCAGGCATAGGGTGACGTATGAGGATCTAAAACAGCAAGTCGTCATACCTCTCTGTTGGAAGACTTTGTTCTCCAGTTCTGGCCATGGTTTCCAAACCAAAGTAGCCTTGTGCACATCTTTCTCCATTAGATATCTGTCCTGCAGCTCAGGAATATCAGCCTGGAACCTGGATCCAATATTGATTCGTCTGTAAAAACAAACAAGTATTCAACTACACAATGTGCAGAAAAAAACAGAAGTCACATTAGTGTTCACTTTGTTCCCAACAAAACTTTTAATACACTGGAGTGGCAGGAAATTGTGTCAGATTGCTTTACACAATGCTTTACTCTCAGTGGGATAAGCATTTTGAATATTAGAGAGAACTGACCTCTTGGGGGGAAAGCAAAATTTCCATACACAAGATAAACTGTACTGAGACACTGTACCTTACAGATAACCCAAGCTAGCCTACATACATGCTAACTAGCTAAGAGGCTAGATGCAGGAGACACTAACTTTCTGTTGCATAGAGAACAGGGCTCTGGCAGAAAGCAGAGACTTTACTGCTAGGGGAGTAACCTTGTTTGCAGACTGCCCTGGGGAACCTACCAGATAACACCTCTCTCCAAAACTCCACAGAGAATATATATATACCAACAAAAGTACTGGAGCAGCATACGATCTCCTTGTGGTCCTTTCCCCAGCCATCATTAACTATTTTCTACGTTCAGTGGCTCCCACCAAGCCTCTTCTCAGAATCACAGAATCACCCATGCAACGCTATAGGCTTGGGGCTGAGTGGCTAGAAGACTGATGAAGAAAGGGACCTGGGAGTGTTGATCAATGCTAGGCTGAACATGAGCCGGCAGTGTGCTCAGGTGGCCAAGAAGGCCAATGGCATCCTGGTCTGTATTAGAAACAGTGTGGCCAGCAGGAGCAGGGAGGTGATCATCCCTCTGTACTCAGCTTTGGTGAGGCCGCACCTCGAGTACTGTGTTCAGTTTTGGGCCCCTCACTACAAGAAAGACATCGACGCCCTGGAACGTGTCCAGAGAACGGCAACGAAACTGGTGAGGGGTATGGAACACAAGTGTTATGAGGAGCGGCTGAGGGAGCTGGGATTGTTTAGTCTGGAGAAGAGGAGGCTCAGGGGAGATCTCATTGCACTCTACAACTTCCTGAAGGGAGGTTGTGATGAGGAGGGGGTCGGCCTCTTCTTCCAGGTAACTAATGATAGGACTCGAGGTAACGGCCGCAAGTTGCGCACAGGGGAGATTTAGATTAGATATCAGGAAAAACTTTTTCTCTCAGAGAGTGGTCAAGCACTGGAACGGCCTGACCAGGGAGGTGGTGGAGTCACCGACCCTTGCGGTTTTTAAGAAGCGCCTGGACAAGGTGCTACAAGATATGGTTTAGTAGCTTAGTGGGTTGTAATGGTGATAGGATGACGGTTGGACTAGATGATCTTGAAGGTCCTTTCCAACCTTGTGATTCTGTGATTCTGTGATTCTCTTCTAGCATTTTAGAACCGTGACATCCACATCTCCCACCGGTACTTTGCTCCCAGAGTCCTCAGCCATCATGCAGAGTGCCCTTAAACGCATCCAGTCCAACATGCTTTCAGACAGCTGAACACTACCTGCCCAGTTCAAAATATTTCAGGGCACACACTCTAGGCTGGAGCTAGTCTATAAAAGCAGTGACAAAAGCAAACGTTGTTTTTCTTACGGTTCAACAGTCTGTTCTCCAGGCCCAGGAGTCACTGGAATGACACTTCCATCAATACTATCTGAAACAGAGATTGGAGTTCCTGCATTTAAAACACATTTTGTTAACAACTGTATCTCTGCTGTTGCTCCACCTCCCAGGCTATGTTGCCACCTTCATATTAACATCCTGCAGAAATCAGTGAGACATCAGGGTACATCTGGGACAGCTAGCAGCACCTGGGATGTGTTTGGCTCAAAATTACCTAGTTCCTGCATAATCAGGTGTATTTCTCATGTAAAAGAGTAATCAGGCACAATACAGGGGGCTAAGTAACAGCTGAGAGGTTAAAACAAGTTCACTTTTAAGTACATACCATCAACAATGACTAAAAGTTCTCTGTGCTCTGCTGGTCTGGAGGAGAACATTAGTCAGGACAGTAAAACAGGTGAATACAAAAAAGACACAATGCTTTTGGTTCCTTAAAGCAATTCCTATTTTGACATTTGGATCTGTAACAGCAAATATGGAAATCAGTTGTGTATATTTCTCTCTGGCATATAATCTGAACTCCTTTTTCCTATCTCTATAGGAAAGAGGTGGTTTTCTGCCAGTATGCCGTGAGTTTACACAGCTATGCAACAACTTCTTTGTAAGGCTCCTCTGCAATACCTCTCCGCCACCTTTGACTGTACCCATGAATGCTGCATCTTTGTCGTACCTTCATTTATAGCTACAGCATCATCTGGCTTGTTTGCCACACAGCCTTTCCTCCTTTTCAAAAAAGCTATTGCTTTAACTCATCCCCACTCTTTCCCTTGTCTGACCTACAGTTTTGTCCTGTTCAGTTCAAAACTGTAATCTCTGCAAGTCAGAAGTACTGACACTTTAACTATTCTGACAACACTCTTTCATTGAAGCACCAAGAAAGCTTTTGTGAGATGAAATAATTTTGTAAATAATTTTGCATCAAAATGCACTCCCCCCCGCCCAAACCCTGCAGTCAGGAGTTTCCATTTTGCTTCGGTTTTTGAGGAAACTAACAACTAGATTTTAATGAAGTTACAAGAAGATGAAAGATTTGTGCACAGACTACCTTCCTGCAAGAGAAGATAGCCAGTCCCAATTTCTAAACATCTCCAAGAAAGAGCAGGCAGGAAGGAAAACATAAGATATATCTGTGAGTCTAACATAGCCTGGAATCAATGCCTACCCCAAAGCATGACAATAAGGCTATGGCATTTAGGCTTGCTGCCTCAAACAAAAAGCCACCCAGCATGTTTTTTCATCATTTCAAGAGGACCGGTGTGGTATTGCAGCATAGAAAAGAAAACGGGATCAAAACCAAATCGGCACTGGTTACAAGAGTTTGTCACATGGCTGTCTCCTAAGCCAGAGTGGTTCTGATGAGAGGACAGATATAAGGTTGCCGGCCTCCAAGAGAGAAGTGGGAAAAACGACATGAGCTTCACTTTCTTTGAATTACAGGACACAGGTGGTGGTCTGGTAAGTAAGATTTTAACTTGCTCCTTGCATTTTCGTGCTAATAACCCGCTCATTTCACAAAGCTAAGAATGAGTAGAGAGAATTGCAATGGGAGTTCTAAGGCAGTGCTACGATAGCACAGGCAATTTATAACACAAAATACACAAGCGTCTGGTGACCAAGTCTGAAGTGACTCAGAGTGACATTACCATCTCCTTCCTACTGGGAGGATTCTTCATTCTGTTTAGGAAAAATTACCCTCTCTCAGTATTTAGACATAGAAGCAGTCTAAATTGTTACAGGTAACAGAAATGTCTTGCACAGGTTTCTATTACCATGATCATGTATGATTAGCCACCTTCTCTTGTGAAGCACTGAACAAAACATAACCTCATGTCTCACACAAAATCTATTCCCTCCACTTCAGAAGGCCTTGCCGTAAAGAGAGGCACGGCGGTCTTTCCTGGAGGCTGACCACACTGGAAGATCATAGCCTTACTCACTGGTTAGGCTTCTCTGTTCACTTTATGCTTTTAACACCACCTCTCCAACACACACGTAAATCCATCCATGTGACAACGCGTCAGCGGTGTTTGCTACATACTGTTACTCTACAAACATAATACTTACTGGACCGACACAGGAGCACCCGTGGCGTAGGTGTCAGCGGAGTAAGCGGCAGCTGAGTGTGCGAGGTGCTGTGAGATGATGTGATAACACTACTGAAGAGACCGGACCCTTGCCGAACAGGACTAAGCATCGGTGGCGGAGTGTAGGGGGGCAGCTCATGCGTTCGGTCTAGCAGATGATCTCCGAGGACACGGGGTGAGCGAAGCTGACTCTGGTACAGCATGGCACCAGAGTGGGACATGCTGAAGTTGAAGGAAGGAGGAGGTATGAAGAGAGGTTCAGGTCTGTGCCGATACTTCTTCTTGTCCTGCAATGGTTTTAAGTTTTCTTCCAATTTTGCAGCACTTTGATGAGGTTTTTTGCTAATTTCCTAAATGAAAACATACAGAACTTTAATATTTAGCTATGCTTACATGTGGTTTGCATTGCACACAATCCCCTACAGCCTAGGGCACAGAATACAGCCACAGAAAAGCTGTTACCAGGAGGCCGTTATTCAGGTACTGCCATAATAAGCCTGGTCAGTACAGTATCTGGTCCTACGCAGAAACCACAGGGGAAAGAGGAAAGCCAGGAAAAATTACCCTCACCTCCCACAGGAATCCCTCTGGGTCAAGGCAGGGCTGAGCCACAGGCACAGACCTGGAGAGGCTGCTGCTAGCTTTTGAAGGTGCAAAGAACAGCTCTCCCAGGCCATGAGTTTCCCACACCCTTCAGCTCCACTTGAACACCCTGGGCACTTCTATTTGCACTGAACGCACACAGACTATTGGAAGTTGCTTCACTATCCAGCCACAGTTTATTAGAAAGTTTATATGAGATGTTTTCTAATGCATTTATTTTGTTTGACTAGGAAGGACATATGAGCTCAGTGAAATTACTGCAGCACTCAGCAGCAGGAAAGGAAGAAAAATGTAATAAATTCAAATTCTTCGCCTCTTATCACTACATTCCCATCAGCTTGAGTACAGTCCAGCTGCAACAAATCCTAAACTTAACTCTCTCCTCATTTCTTGGAGGAAAAAAGGGTAGCAGATGACCATTAGGGAAATTCAGGCACTCTAATGCTCTTAGAATCTGAAGGTTAAAAATAATCTAACACTAAATCCCTAGAAATCACAGAAAGCAGAAGGTACAGAAGCTGTGCAAACCTAGAATCTGGATTTCCTGAGGGTGGGTAAGAAACAGGTTTTCAGGTTGTGCTTTAAAAATGTACAGAAGCTGGCAGATGAACACAGTAGTAAGTGTACTACTTTCAGGTGTTCAGACTATAGATCTTAGGATTAACTTGGAAAGCAGAAGAAAATTTTTGACAGAGAGGGTTACTCCAGAATGTCTGCATCATCTATAAATACTATTACTATATAAAAGTAAATTACTACGATGTCTGTTTAGACAATATATGTCTTTACACCATGTGTGGTTCCTGAGAATCACATTCACCCAATAAAAATCATGTTAAAGGAACATTGGTACTGTCACCCTTTATCCCTTACATTAATGAGTTCCAGCTTGTGGAAATGTTTTTGATTACAGAGGTCCTGTCCTCTCTGTTAGATCATGGCTGTATCCTCTCCAACAGCTGTTGATGTTTTTGCTCTCCAAAAAAGTTAAGTTTCAGAAAAATTTTCCTTTAGCAGAAAAAAACCTACAGCTTTACAGAG
The DNA here is from genome assembly GCA_013399475.1 of Chauna torquata. Taxonomy (NCBI): domain Eukaryota; kingdom Metazoa; phylum Chordata; class Aves; order Anseriformes; family Anhimidae; genus Chauna; species Chauna torquata. The sequence continues at coordinate 100,880 of VXAL01001202.1, read as the reverse complement.
AATTTTGTAGATAATGACCATTCAGAACAGCAAAAGGGTGAGGGTCACCTATAACCCTCATGCATAGTCTATCATGATGGTGAACATTTAATGTTCACAGGGGTGAAAGGGGAAAAACCCTAAACTTAAGAAAACAACAAATACAAACTAACAAAAAAACACCCCACGCACACCAAACCCCCCAAAAACCCCTAAGTCTAGATCTACGTCTTTGATTAAAGGCTGATTTTGTTCTGCTCTGAAAATGTGAAAGAGCTAGTATTCTTTTCTCACTAGCGTAAAATCAACTAACCAACCAAGATGATACGTTATACAGTTAAGTACACCTTAGCCTCAGTGTGGCTATGCCAACACTACTTTCAAAAAAGACCACACTGAATATTAACAGAGATCTCAATGTCCGTGGGTTTTCAATGCAGAATTACCCCGCCATTTTTCTGAAGCTCAAGGAACTGATGCCCATTATTCACGAGTTTATGCATCTACCCGGGCCCTGCTGCCCCACCCTGACAAATCCACTCTGGGTAGATCCTGGTGGACCTCACTTGACTGCTGGGTTCACCACACCTAGCATCAGCGTCTTGCTGAGTATTTACTTCCTTCCACTGTCTGACTTTTACTGATTCCATGAATTTGTGAGCGCTTTTCTGGACAGCTCAAAGCACAGCACAAACAAATGCAACATGGCTCCAGTTCTTTGGTACAAAAACAATTAGAGTCCCCAGTGGCATGCTCCCTTTACAGAAGAAAAGAGAACTGTAGATCTTCTGATCTTTGAATGTTTCCAATGCTACTTACACAAACGATAGGATCTAGAGAGGAAACTGTGCGAAGTCAGTTTGTTTGGGCAATAACAAAGGCTTGCAAGCATAATTTTGAGTGAATGAATGTGCATTTAGCCAAACACTGGCAGATTTAATCACAGTCACTTTATAAACGTCGCAGAAATACACAAGCCCAAGCCACCTACTCTGATGTCTCTAGAGAAGATCTCCCACTCAGAGCTCATGGATTCAGAAAAGACTGTCCCTTTCTTCTCCAGAAACTAGAAATAGAAAAGAGAAACTGCACTGGTGAGTTACATGCTAAGCACTGTGAGTTGCTGGCTTCCACAGTAGAGTGGAAGTTTATGTGTAAAACCTCCATCTGAAAGGGAGAGAGTAAAAGATTTTCTGTGTATTGAAATTAGCGTGCATGTCCAAGTGAAGGGTCAGGAGAGGGTGATAAACACACAAACACTACAAGGAGCCACCCATGATGGTATATGTTGTCCCCTCATTTAGCCATCAGACTCATGAAAAGAAAAAAAATCACTGGAGTGTTTCTCTCCATTATACAGATAATACTATACAGTACTTATACTCCCCAGTAATCCCCTATCATGGCGTAGTCTGCAAGCATGGGTTCGAAGGAATGAGCAGCATCTATTCCTGTACTGGAATGTCCTGCTTGCTTCAGGACTCTTCAAGAAAACAATAAAGAGCAGTCTCATGTCTTATTCAAGGGCTCATCAGTTCCTCATGCTACCTGACAATTTCAGTTTTATGAGCGAAATGAAAGCACTAAGCATAGCTATTTTTCCTGTGCCAGAATTCCCAGTGATTGACCCTTAGATCTGATGCATGCAGAGAGAAAGGGAAATATGACTTCACTGTAAAACTGAGTCGTCGAGCTTCATATTGGCTTAGAGCACACGCAAAGCACTGCGCACTGCCTTCCTATCTACAGCTGAAATGACAAGCACATATATCTGACTTAAAAAACAGGAAGAAATAAAACTGCTGAATTTAAGCAATAACATAAAAACAAAGCAGCCTGAAAAGGAAAAAACAAAAACAGTAAAAAGATACTAAATCCCTTTGTTCTAGTGGGATAAAAAGAATATCACGTTCCAATTTCAAATGGCTTATTTTCAGCTGAAGTCTCGATTCCCCAGTAAAGAGAAAATTAATATTTTCAAAGGACCGAAGAAATGATACGATGCCACAGCCTTTTTTGTTTATTAGGCATCATTAAGATTCCAGAAAATACTTTAAAATATGGACGTTTTAGAACATAGCAGCACTATAAGCAAAGGGATTTAACAAGCACAGCACAGTTAGTGGCAAGAAATGCAGCACTCACAGAGGATGAGCAGGGGTTGGCCACTTTTGGACTGCACGGTGGAGAGTAAGTCATCTTCACGAGAACGGGCATCTCATCATCTGACACAGAGTTGGCAGGCTTGTCTTTGACTGTGGCAGTGCTGGCAGAGGGCTGCGTGCTGGGCTCGGGTGACAGAAGCTTTACAGGGACAGACACTGGCATGATGATGGGCGCGAGGCTATCCACCTCTTTAGGCAGCGGCTGCTGTGGTGGTTTCTCTCCTTCATCCTGTACAGACAATTAAAGGCTTTCAGCCCGAGTGAGGGAGGGCTACTTCTGGATCGATACACTACACAACGTATGCACCGTGGCTGAAAAGAAGTGGCCAGGGTTACAAAACACACAATAGCCTTGCTTCTTGGACTCTGTATTTGCCTTTGAACCAAGTTGGCAGATTACTTGCGACTCCTACATAGGATTTAACCTCGGTGATAAATAATCACATTAAGTATCTTTACAGGGTAACTTGCAGAACGGGCAATAAACCCGTGCCCCCTCCCCTTTTTTTTTTTTTTAATCACTATAAAGGCAGAATTCCCCATCACCCACCTAAAAACAAAAAGATAGAGATGGTATAACTCTGGTAGCTCTTTGCCTTCCTGTAGTACTCCCCATCAAGAGAGAATTTTTAAAATATCAGGACACTGAAAAACTGGTTGATGGGCAAGTTATTTTTATTCAGAACAATTTAAACCCACATTTTTCATTTGGTATTTTTTGATACCTATAGAACTAAAATACTTGGGAAGAAAGCTGTCAAAGATTCAACAATCCTGCTCCTTCAATTAAAGCCTGGGAATACTTCCAATAAACATCTCTTAGTCATCTAAGTAGTCCAAACGAAAATAAGGAAGACTTCATGTTCCTGATATTTCTAATATAATAAACAAACACTGAGGGAAAAAATTGAGAAGCTTGTGCCATGACTTTGTAGTGTGTGTTTGTAATGTTTGTAATGTGCAGAGACACAAAGAGGCACAAACGTTCTGTCCTCCACCACTCTCTCTCACTTTTAGGCGAGACTTCTGGCCTGTAAATTAGTGGAATTATCTGTATTTCTACTACACAGGGTGTGACATAAAACAGCGCCAGGGAGAACAGGTTTTCATAGCAAAGCAAAGCGTGCAAAGCAAGCAAACATCAACATGGAAAGAAGAGAGTCAAATACTGAAGTAAAACGAACTGCTACCTGTTTGAAGTTAGGAGATGCTCTTACTCCTCCGTGAGATCTCATGTGACCGTTTAGAGCAGGCAAACTCTTAAACTCCTTCAAGCATATTGAACATGTTAGCTTGTTCTTCACATCAGCTCTCTCAGGAAGTGTTTCTCTGTTCTGGCCACTATTGGTTTGTTTGTTTGTTTTTAGCATGGAACAGAAGAAGAGACATCAGTTTGGCATGTTCCCTTCATTGCAGAGGAAGCTTTTTTGTCAAGGAAGTCAATAAGATTTTACAGCTAAATTTTTATGAAGCCACAAGTAAGCACAGGGTGAGTGCTGTGGAATGCATGGGTGATAATCAGCTGTTCCCAAGACAGGGAGAAGGAAAGTTTCCAGTAGGACACGCTTGTATAAGTGACCCTTCTATGGAAAAGTCTGAGAACCCAGATCTATTGTGACAGCCCTTCATTTCCCCACCGTGACAGCGGTTAGTGAGTACTTGGATGTAATGCCCCTACTCAGGGCAGAAAACAGTGCTGGAGGGGACAGCCCTGCAGAGGGGAGACCTTAAGAAAAACAGAAGGTCCCTTCTGCTGAAGATACAAATCTAAACTATACATCATCATCACTTCTCTTACAAACAACACTGAGTGCAGATTGCTCCCCTCCCTCGTTCTTTTCTGCTTTTTGTTTTGTCTTTTGGGGGGAAAGACAAAGCACTTCATTTTATTGCTTGAGGAGTGGGGAGTGGAAATCACACAAGCTTATATCCACGAAGCACAAAAAAAAAGATGTTTCTAGAAGAGCAACATCTATGACCTACCCAAAGAGCATTCCCTCCCTTTAAACTGCAGCACTCCTTCATATTTCTTATATTTAAACTACAAACAAAAAAAAATTAATACCTTTGTTCTGGGGACAACGGCTGCAGTCTGCCGTCTGACAGTTGCACCTGCCATCAAAGGAGGCGAGGGGTAAAGAGGGGAAAAAAGCAAAAAGAATTTTTCAGGAAATATTAATACATAAATGAAGGTCCTCACAGCTTTATGCTTGCGTTTTGCATATGATTTTACTAATATTACAGGCCTCTGAATTAAGGCCTTACATTTATCCAGCAAATCGGGGCCTCCGTAGCATGGCTAGTGCCGGTTCTGTTACACTCGCTGTTGGAAGCCTTCCCTCTGACCCAGCCGTATTACTTTTGGAAACAAGGAGCTAAGCCTTCATGCACATTCAAGCCCTTGGGTGTTGAGAAAGGAACAGGAGCACCTTGCTGTAACCGGGTTCCTCCTCCCCGAACTCGACTCCGAGCTCCCCAAAGCCTCTCACGAGGGAACCAGCAGCCTCACAGCAGTGGTTTTGTGCTGCAGCCAGCCTGGCCTGAAGCCAAGCCAGCGATGTAGACAGAAGTCTGTTAACACGGTTCCCCAAAACATCCAAGCAACGCCCACCGCTCACATCCTAACTTCCCGCTCTCCTGCAACTGTTTCATTTCCATACCCAGCTGCTCTTCTGCAAAAAAAGTTTGTCTGAGCAGGGATCTGAAATGTCACCTACCTGAGGCCACCCGGTGCTGGGAGAGTCCTGCTGAGAGCTTTTGTTGTTCAGATGAGCTCCCGAGGGTGGCAAAAGAGTTCGATGAGGGACAGCGTTACCCACAGAATTGATCTCTGGCCGCGCGGGATCCTCCGCTGTCTCTGGAGGAGTGAGGCCGACGTGGGAGTTCAGAGACGGAGCTCTGCTCTCACTTGGGTATTGCTTCTGCTGGTCGTGCTGCTGCTGCAGCAAACCCTGCGGGTACAAATGCCTGTACTGTTCGTGGGGGTCTTGGTAGCAATACTGAGGCACCGCTCCCAGCTGGATGAGCTGCACAGGATGACTTGGATCCTGAGGGTACTGGTGGGGTTCATGCATAGTCTTTGGATCGGGTTCCCGGTGATACGGAGGAAGCTGCAGTTGCATCTGTTGCTGCTGTTGCTGTAACTGCTGCATGACAGGTTGCGTCTGATAATACTGAGCTATTTGCATTGGACACTGCCTCTGCTGCTGCTGCCGAGCTGGCTGTTGCTGCTGCTGTTGGATCTCCTGTATTGAGAGCCGCTGATGTCCCTGCTGCGGCTGAGCGTAGTATTGAGTCTGCTGCAAGTGCTGCATCTGTTGCGGTAAGAGCTGCTGGGACTGCATTTGCTGAACGTGCGTCTGTCCTTGCTGAAACGCAGAATGCATCTGCATTTGCGATAAATGCTGCTGGTAGTCATAGTACAACTGTTGGTGCTGCATGACTTGCATTTGTTGCTTTTGCTGTGTGCTTGCAAAATTCTGGTGGGTTTGCTGTGGCACTGGCTGATATCTTTGCACACTGGAAGTTACAGGCTGTTGCTCAACCGCTGGCTTCTGGGACAGAAGCTGCCTGAGTGCACTGTCACCAGAATTATCCACCATCGAAGACTCGGCGTGCAAAACCTGAGCCATGTTGTTGACTTGAATTCTCAGATTTTGGTTAGCAAATACTTGTGTAAAGGAGTCCAATTTATGCAGGACCCCACTGGTAATTTTTTGCGATCGATTTTCACTGGGTTGAGAATAAGAATATTGGTATCCGTCGTGAGATTCCCCCTGCCCGAGGGGGCTCCACATTGCGCTTTGATTACTCAAATTGTTCCTCACTGTGACGTGGTTTCCTGAGCCAGAATGCGTCCATGTTTGTCTAGGTGTATCCATTGACCCAAGACTTTTTGAACCTACAGGCAAAGCTATACTGTCTCTTGAATCTTGGGGAAACTGGGGGGAGAGAGGGGACACCTGGGGAGCATCCATAACAGATGCCCCGTAACTATGATTTAGCGATGGAAGGGAGTTCATTTGGTGTTGTTGGTAGTACAAGTTCTCATTGCTGTTGGCAGTATGGTTAGTTTTATACAATTGCTGGTCCCCCATTTTTGGTCACTTCTGTTCCAAACTTACAGGCACGCGAACCATTGAAATCTCTATGAACCCTGAGATAGCTGAGTGAGGGAGGGGGAGGGGGAGGGGAAGAGAAGCTAGGATTACTTATAATTCAGCATGTCCGTGTGCATCACAAGGACTAAGATTTCCTCCAGTCTGTCAGTGTAATTCAAATCTCAGACCTGACGTTGCTTCACATCTTCAAAAAATGGACCACGGCGCAAATCTTACACAGACCAATAGGTTCAGTGCGCCAGATACCTGTGGAGTAAGAGAAAGAAAGGGTAAGTGCTGGCTTTCTACATAAACTGTTCTTGTTACTGCCTCAAAAAAACCTATAAAATCTCATAGTTCAAAGTACGTAATCATATGCAAAATTGTAGCAGCTGGGCTATTCCAGAGCAGTTAGATTACTTCATCTCATCCCATTTATCCTGCTTCTTCTCTAGTTCTCTGATAAAATCATTCTGCCAGACCCATAAAGTCAAATTCTTCAAAATGGTGCGTTTTTTCCTGAAGTATACGAACATTCAAGTAACAGGTGGCCACATATTGCTCTCTTGTGACTAGCTTTAGCCAGACAGTTAACTATCAAGCCAAATCGCCTTTTATAGTGTTACAGCTTTCTTGTCAGAAGCAACACACCTATTTTATAACATAAAATAACAGATGGCTCCACAAAGGCCTGAAAAGCCAGGCAGAAGAAAACCAGGGCTTTGAACATAGCTGACAGTACTCAGATTATCAGTATCTAAAAGGACATACAAAAAAACTAATTGTGATCCAGCACTTGCACAGAGCCTTCCACAGCTTCTTGCAACTTCCAGGGTACCTGCAGGAAGCATCCATTAGTGGTAAGAAAATAGAATGTCACTGAAGAATAAGATGCAAGACCAACGCTCATTGCTGTGACAAAAAAAAAAAAAAAAACCCACAACCAAAAATCACAAGCATTGTTACCCAAATGCATCTGTGCTCGTACATTTCTTTGCTCTTCTGTTTGGAATCTGATCAATGCTAAGAGCAAATAAGTTCTTAGGAATCTGTTATGGTTGCTCACCTTACATCAGAAGTGCTGAATTCCAACTTCTGTTCTCCCCTCTTACCCTTCTTCAGTTTGCATTATTTGAACAGACTAATTCATGCTAAATGCGACCATTTATCATTCTCACTGTATAAACTGCAATTCAAAGTAACATTTCACAGACGTCTGTACCGTTTTAAATGAATAAAACAACAACAAAAAAATAGGCACATTACAAGGTTGTTTCTCTATTCCATGATATGAAGCAATCGCTGTGTCTACAACCATACTCACGTGCACAGAGGCACAGTATGCCTACGCACACATAAGTACGCTTCAACACAAAAAGTGATTCTGAACTTTAACAAATGCACAAAAATATTAGACCACAACCTTAACCCTGCCCTTTCACATCTGCCTTTCTAAATGTAACGCTTTCCATCAAAGGCTCCTTTGTACTGATGTCCTTACCTTTTTAAACTTAAGAGAATCCTTGATCTGGATGAATAAATGTGAAGCCACTGATAAAGAAAATTTTAACCATTGCCAGATGCATTTTAACGAGTTCTGTGCTAGCAACAGCAAACAAGGGTAATATATAGCTGCAGGCACAAAAAACCTTTTCCGTTCTAGCATAATGTATGACAGAAAACCATAGCTCCCAATGAAGAAGGCTTTCAGTGCGTACACAGTTTTTGTGTAAACCATCCGCAAACATTAGCATGTAACGCCTTCACGTGACTAATAATGGCAGAGAATAATTGCCAGCTTATTTCCCCTTCCAGAAACATACATTGCTTCATATTTTCTCTGAACACGCTCCCTTCCAGATTTTTATAGATGCACAATTAAAAAAAGATAGGAGTCAACAATGAATGGTCAGGCTGCCAACAAGATTTTTTAGCCACAACCCGACTTCAAAGACTTCCTATTAAAAGTTATGAAGAGAAACTAAACAAAGCCTGTGCACAAAGCATTCAAAGGGCATAAAAATAAACACTGTGTGATATTTCACACTGAAAGGCCATCAACTTTTAGAGGAAGAGGGGGATCCTACACAGGAATATGCATCTCCTTTCATGCCTGCCAAGTTCAGAAAGCTCAGTAGAGACTCTGAACATCTTTCTATGAGAACAGGGCACTAGTGGATCTGGCTATATACCTTTTCCATAGGAGGTATGTCCTATTTTCACTTATTGACGAGAATATAGTTTACACTGAGTTCTTTCCGTTTTAGCCATTCTTTTTAAAGTTCGTTTGAAGTTACAAGGATTCTTCAAAGGACAAGAACTAATAGCGACACAAACCAGTGAACAAGAATAAATATCTTCAGGAGATAACTAAAAGACCACAAGAGTTTCAGGAGTGGGACAGTAGGAGCACTTACTCCTAAAAGGCAGCAAATAACATGATTTAGATATAAAAATGACCCAAGTGGCCAGCCAGGCACCTGAACCCCTACCCTTCCCACAGGCAGGATCACCGCAGTGGCAGATGCTTCCACCTGTACCAGCAGCCACAGCTAGCTTTGTGGTCAACAGAGAAAAGGCCAGCCGTCTGAAAATGCGCCGAACTCCGTTTACTGCACCATTTCACCCGGGGGGTTACGTGTCCCAGTTCTCCAGGTACTGGACAGCAGTCAAGAAGGTATTTATATTTGAGGCATAATCAGGAACAAACCAGACCCTGAGACAACAGAATTTTTTTTAGTGCTTGAACAGGCTTAAGTTCAACAGCATGATGCTGTATATGCTGAGCATCTGCAATCAACTTTAACAAAATGCCAACAGAATACATTGCTTGTTGGATGAAAAACTAACAAAGAGTATTTCAATGCTGTAGAAAACATAATTAAGGCTTTAGGGGCACAAAAGTTAGTCTCTAGCCAACTGAGAAGCCACTGGCAGTGTACTGAATGATTTCTATTTCTTCCAGTAACAGGAAGAAAAGGTTGTTTTTTCTCTTTTTTGTTAAGCACTCATGCCTAAACACCTCTAATTGCAATTTATCACAACAACAACTATTACTACTAAATGGTTAAATCAAACAACTCAACTTCTAAAAGCAGCAGGAGTTTTAAAGCAACAATGGTTCTGCAGTTGTATGTTTCTTTTCTTTCCAACAGTCACTTAACCTATTACATTTCTGACATTGCAGATATATCCCAATTACGCAATCATTACAAAGAAACATGAAAACAAATGTGAAAGGACAGAAACATTTCTGCAGACTGCCTAGAAAGAGAAATACCTTATTTAATATTATGGATGAAATCTAGACTCAAACTAATGGAAGTTCAATTGATTTCAACAGAGACAAGGTTTCACTCCACTCTTTCCTCATCATTTCAGTGTGGTCCCAGCAAGTTGCACAGCTCCATTCTCCAGACTGAAAGGCACAGACATTCTAAGCTTGCTGAAATGCCTCTACACAGTCCAACTGTCTCCCTCTTCAAAACACAGGCAACTATAAGGCAATACAAGTAATTGTTGTTCCTGGAAGCATGCCATAACTTAATTCTGGTATACATAAAATGGAAGAATATTCTGATGCTATCAGTCTTCAATAAAGATGATCTGATCTTACATCCTTCATAAATCATATCACTAAAGAGTCAGAAAATCTTAGAGAAGGCAGGCAGCAAAAAATATCAAGGAGATGGTAATTATAATATATAAAAATAGGAGCTCTATCACACAACATAGAACCTGAAACCTACAGAATTTTTCAACTCCAGTAAACAACTGATCAAGTCACAGTCACATTTTTGAACTCCCTGAATCCACATGAATTTCAGAGCAAGACAGCCACACCAAATAAGTCAGCGCTTGCAAGTTGTGCTGGGTGCAGGCTACAAAAACAGGACTGAATGCCAGCCAATTCCAGTTTCAGAACAAAGTTAATGGAGAGGCATGACAAAAGGCTGTAGGAGAGCACATGCTGAAGGAAGCAGGCTCATTAATAGGCTGTCAAATTATTATGGCACTGATCTAAGCTGTCCCAGTATGCTGCATGGCTGCAAATCAAAATGGAATTGGATCCTATGGTTTCTTCAACTTACTTCAAAATTTTCAGCAGTTACTTTAATAAAAAAATCTACATGCTTTTACAGATGAACTACTAGTTAGTCTGAAAAAGGAAGACTAGATAAGAAGGCAGAACCAAAAACCAAAAAACCAAAACTCCTCCTCCACATTTAACTGGCTTCTGCAGGACAGAGCACTTGCAGCAACTCACAAGCAATAGCCCTAGCAGATGCTAATTTGCTGGGGCACAATGTTGCCAGGGACTGCAACCCATCAGTTGAAGTAAGCTTAACCACCACTTTCATTAATCTAAAAAAAAAAACTTTGTCGGGTGGTTGTTTGGTGGTTTGTTTGTTTTTTTAATAATACTTAACTCAAGGCATGCCTATTTACAGAAATGCATCACTACTTCATGCTCTCCCTACACTGGAGACATGTTTTAATCATGCCTTATTGCCCTTTAGGCAGACAGGCTGAGACACGGCTTTCTTAGGTGGCCATCCTTTTGCTATTAGAACATAAGCTTCATTTTAGCCATGCATAAGTCAAAATCCAGAAACAGAAGTTCTCTGTTCCCTTCCTTCCTTTCTTTCATTTTTTTTTCTACCACTTAGCTTCAATAGAAACAAAACAGGATTTATCTTATTCAATTTTCAGCCTTATCGGAATGTTTTTACTGGCCTGCTTTGTAATTCAGAACTGTGAGTTCTTCTGCTATGCTATTCCTAGATCCAGTCAGCCATCATCCACATCATCTCTCTCTCTGATTTCCTTTAGGACAGACACAAATATACAGCAGTTCCTTCCCTGATATACTCTCTTCTGCTAACACGGGCAGCACCAGGAGCCCCTGCCACCCGGGGCTAACTATAATCCAGCCTTTAAGTAAGTGGTAGCACAGACAGGCATCATTTTCAGCTGGGCACTACCAACATGCAACCACCACTAAGAACCCACCAAACAGAGCAGCTTTAAAAGCTAGGGGAGAACTATGCGAGAAGGGACACACCTGCACTACTCAAACCCAGCTTCCAGGAGCAGAGCTGGCACTATCCCTACCTCTTCAGATGCGTTAGCTGTAGTAACGCTGGATGGCTGAGAAGCACAGCAATGGCACAGGAAGAGTGGTATGGTTCAGAGAGCCCTGTGCTCTTGCAGGCTGCTGAGATACCAGGTTTGCTTCCGTAACTTTGCTTAGTTACAGTTCAAGCCACAGCTCCAGCTTTTTGGCACAGGAAATAAGCATGTGAGAAAAGGAGCACAGTAGTGAAAGAGCATGAATAATTTCTAATGCCAAGCAAGGTGGTTGGGAGAATTAGCAGACAGAAAAGGAGAAAGAGAGGTGGGAAGATAGTAACTCAAAGATCTACCTTTTCTTCCAATAGAAATTCCTAAGATGCATCAGATATAACAATAAGGAGAGATAGAGATTGAAAATAAGGGTGAAAAGATACAGGATCATAGCTATTTGGGTTAGAACAAGCAGCAAAATAGCAATATGGATTTCAAGGACCAACAACAATTTATATAGCTATCTCAAGGACAAATACTTAGAGCTGGAAACCTTTTCACCCCAGTCCTGGATAAAACTGTATGTTTTGTACTGCATTTCAATTCTGACTATCTTCGAATGGCAGAGGTCTCAAATCCAGGCCCATACCTGCATATGAACCCAAAGGTTGGAGATGCCAGGCCAAAACAACAACACAAAGGCACTCTTGTATAGGAGAACAGACATGAATAAAGTAATTGCAAAAGTGAAAAGAAGATAGAAAGGAACCAAAATACTTAGTACACTGGTTTTATAGAAAGCTAAACATTCTTAAAATGGAAGGGGAAAAACAGATTAGCTGCTTTTTAATATTAATGCTGGTAATTCTTCACCAGTTGCACAAATCCTTCAAAAATTATCATTCCCTTTGCAGCTGAGCTTCTTCTGCACTGCAGTTGGAAAGGCTGGTGAGTCTCATGTGGCTGCGCATTTGAGCTGTTCCCATTTCCACTATTAAGAGAAACTAGAATGTCCTAATTCAGTTTAATAAAGAACACATTGGACTTGGGGGAGGGGAAAGCAATAACGGCATTGGGAGGGGAACTGAGCAATTTCTCCACTTCAATAAAGTTTAAAAAAACAACGAAAAAACAACAGCAAAAACAACAGTTGATCATCTCAGGAAAGTCTCTAGAAAAGGGGGAGGAGAGAGGAAGACAAACAAGCAGAAACATTTTCCTCTCCTTTTGATCTAAGTTATAAGTAGAAAATGCATTCTGAGGCACTGGTAATTTAATGAAAACTTTTTTCCTAAAACTAACAGAATTCTTGTTATTCAAGAAGAGGAGGTTGACTTCTAAATAAAGCCATTAACTCAATTTAGTTTAAGGGAAATAAAGTTCCATGAGTCCCAAAGAAATGAAGGCGGCTGCTTCAGCAACCCTGATCGTCTCTGCTGTCAGTTAAGCAGCGTTACAGTTTCGAGGTACTTTGAAGGTTTCACAGAACTGGGACTGAAGCAGGTACAGCATTATTTCATAAAAATGGCAAATATAAAATGATGTGATCGCCTCACAATACTGACAAAAAAATAAAAAATAAAATAAAATGCCCTTCTGGCCTCAGACAAGGTTTTGAATTGCATGTGCCAAGACTAAGTGACTAAAAAGCTTACAGAAGACAGGATTTACGAAAAACGGCTGATCACGTCTGATAAAAATACAATGATTCTTTAATATTCGCCAGTACATTATTGCATATTTGATCAAAGCTGAAGCTGCCTATGAAACTTTATTTGAAATGTCTTCAGACAACCCAGGTTTACTGACTGCTAACATGCAAGAAATTGTAGCACCTTCTGCTGAGTCCTACATCAAGGGCAATACTTCCACATGGTTCCTCAAAGATAAACATGTCCTATTATCCAAATTGCCTTCATATTTTAGTTTACTTGTATTAATAAATTGAGTGATTTGTTTTTCCCGAGCAAGACCATAGCTCTGCAGACCTGACAAGATCCCCCATGAAGATCATAGGGACACACAGGTTAGACTTTGCCCACTGTCACACATGGGTACACTACAATCTCTGGACACTACTGCTGAATTGGGAGAGAAGGGGGAATTTTTACGCCTTTCCACTCAAATATCAATCCATCAGCTATTGTTGTGGCCGCAGAAGTTGGCAAACAATATTTTAGTATAAGGTGAGCAACCTTGTAACACACTTTACCAGTTTCTTCCTGACCTCTACAGTGCTTAAGCTCTGAAGCTTGTAAGGTGATTGCCTTTTTCTGTAAATGCTATGAAACACTCAGAGAACATATGCTGGGATTTGCAAAAACAGGCAAGAAGGAAACATCCTGAGACAGATAAACAATTAGGGAAAAAAAAAAAAACAACAGGCAGAAGTAGTATGTGGGAAATAGCATATGGCTAAGCTTTCAGTAGGGAGGGAACAGCTATTTTGAGCCAGTGCCTCCCCCAAAAGAGGCTGAGTTTTCAGAAATGCAGCTGCAGGACCCTCTGAAAAGTCAATCCCTCTAAAATACATCATGTTGGTACCTAGCAATGGGGCCACATAAAATTGAGTGGCTATGCAGAACTCAGCACCACAGCTTCTTTTCTTTTAATTAAGGTAATGTCCATTTTGCTTGTACGAGACAATACAGTCAAGTTAGGCCTTTAAGACAGACTTAAATGCATGGGGATCTCCTGTGACATACATACTGGGATACATAAAAAAATGTTTTACAGGACAAAGCCAACACACAACTAGCCATATTTGAGAAGTCTACCAATCAAGCTACAGAGACTCAGAGGTGCAAATTTTGGGAAACGGCCAAAAAGCACCAAGCCCCATTAAACAAGCAAGCCTCAAAGAAAGTGGACATACGATGTTGCAACATTACCTGATTTCTGACTACGTGTGAGACTGCTGTATCTTGCTGTGCTGCCATAACATTTCATGCTGCTTTCATCCTGTGATCTCAAAGTGATGTATCTAAACATAAAGCAAAAGAATGGAAATTTATTTTTTTTCCCCGCACGATTACCTTATAAAATATCACCAACTCACCTCAAACCATCAGCAGACCTGCAAGAATGCGCATCCTATTGTAACACAACCAAATAAACTTCTATTCAATATGGGATCTTCATGCTACTCCATTTTTCAATTCACTGTTGCAGAGGACATCTATCAGCATGGTAACTCCCTTAAAAAACTGCAAAGAACTTGTTTTCCATATTGATAGGGAGGGATTGCTTTGTTGTCAAATCTCTGTGATTAATACATTCATCGCCCTTCAAATTACAGACTGAAACACAACTAAATTCATCTTTTCTTCTTACTCAGCTTGGCGTCTACTGCAGAACAAGGAATGGGTTATGTTGACTAAATAAACAAACAAGATTGTGCGTCTACTGCAGAGGCCAGAACGACTTCACAGCATCTTACCCTTCTTTGACAGAATCCGAAGACAGGCTGGATGCTTTCACAGAGAGTAGACCTTGCTGGCCCACAACTTGCAGATGACGAGCGCGACACAAACAAGAGAAGGTGTAGCATTCAGGAAGGGAGGGATTAATGAAAGTCAAAGGTGTGGGAGATACAATCAGGTTGTCACCCAGTTCAGAAGAGATATCTAGACAAGGCATCTTAAATTATTTAAATGAAAGCAACACATTTGTTTTTTAGATGCTGCTGCCAAGATGGCTTTTAGGGAAGGCCCTGAACAAAGCCAGCCTGGAAGCCAAAGGTGGGATTCACAGCTCGCTGACGGCAACAGGAAACTTTCCATTTGCATCAGGCCCTGCTGGTAGGTTTTGGAAAGTCACTCCAGCCCTAAGAGGCAACTGTATAAATAGCAGCTCAGAGGAGAAGGGCACCAGTAACCCCAGTGAGCTTGACTGGCATTTTCCTCCTCTCACCCACTGGCTGCTTGTCACCTCCGTGTTAGACCCACCTGCTGAAATTACTCTCTGAAGATCTCAGACAACAGGTTCCAAGCACCATGACATGATTGCATGCAGCAAGAAGGAAAAACCCCAGATCCAGCAGTTCCTTAAACAGAACAGCTGGCCTCCCTCGACCCCCAAGGCAGGGGAAACAAACCCAAAAGGTTCCCTCGCCCAGCCCAGCACTAACCTCTGCATCCCACCGCACGCTCCCCAAAAGCCAAAGGAAATGGGAGGGTTCACAGCACAGTCCAAGTACATTTGGTCAAAATATGCACCGCAGGAGGTAACAGAGCTCCTTATGAAGCCTAACCTGCCCAGAACGTCTTTCTTTTACAGAACCCCTCAGCTGACAATAAATGCCAACAGCCTCACACAGGAACACAAGAATTTTCTTGGATACAAGCGAGTTTTTGCTTATGAAGTTACTGCGTTGAGTCACAGTAACTACAATTTCTGCATGCCCATATCTCATTACGAATGTGAGCTGAAATGCTACTGATGTCCCAGAAACCAAACCATTCATTACCTGCTTGCAGCCTATCTGCTGACGGCTTTTCTCGGTAAATCCCACCTTTTAAGTGTAACTTCTTTAATAAATTTGCTTATATGTTGAAGTAAGACAGGTTTTTATAAGGCCACATCCACTTACTGCTTTATCCAGCTTGTTTTTTATACTGGTGTTTAACACCTTTGGATGTCCAGCAGGCACCTTGAATCTCAGAGGTGACTGACTACCATTGCTTGTGTTTGTAACAGGAAATACTCAGAAGCATATGGAAAATCCAAGGTTAACTTCAGTAGAGACAAAAGGGAAAAAAAACACTTTTTTTTTTCCCCCCAGTTCAACATGTCTGTTTAGAACTTGCCAAGATCTGTTTAAACATCATTAAAAAAATAACTGCTACATCACGAGCAGTGACCGCAGTCACAGTACACACTCTTACTTGCTTTTTAGTTTATCCATCTGCTTTGGAAGAACGAACACTCGTATTAAACCTAAAATGCCAAAGCATTCTGGAGACAGACCATCCCTGGCAGCTTCCTACAGAGGCCAGCCCAATGGACAGTGGGAAAAGCAACAACAGGAATGCCCAAGAAAACCCTTTCCTTTTTTTTTTTAATTTTTATTTTTTTAAATTTCTTTTGGCTGCTTTTCCCACTACACCCCCTTTTTGCTCATTTGTGTTCATTTTGCTCATTTATGCTGCTGAGTCATTCACCTTCACCAGCAGAGCTACAATAATACCCCCATGCAGTTGTATGTAAATTAGCAGGCACGTGCTACATAATAGTGCAGGTAAAGAACGAAACGTTGGGCATTTCAAAGCCAGAGGTAGTGAACTAATGACTGATAAAGACTGAAAATAGTCCCAGTGAAATTAATGCAGGACCAAACCAAACACTGCAAAAGCACATAAAATTTACAAATAATGTTTTAATTCCTTGACAGCAGCTTTCATTACATTTTCATCAGCATCTAGTTTTTGAAGTTCTGATTAAAAAGCAGTCTAACTTAATATTCCTTTGTCATATTCTTCAGGTTTTTTTCCTATCCCAGCCCCTAGATTCTAGATATAACCTAAGCACAGTAAGGAGAAAAGAAGCAAAGTCTTCAGCAACATTTACAAATGAAGAGCTAAGTCAGAGATCAGCTATCCCATACACACCATATAAATTCTCGTTCTTCTCTCTTCATTAGGATTGATGACACTGCTGGAAAATAAGAGGCACATAATACCTTTTATGGGAATGTAAAGCACCAATGAATTAGTACAGAGAGAATGCAACTAAATCAATTTCTCATCTCAAGATAGTAATGAAGGCAATTTCTTGAACCTGACTACACTCATAACATATTGATCAGCAAAGCTTCATGCTGAAAGTTAAACTAGGTATTTTTCCAGGGATAAAATGGAAGATGGCAGTAAACTCTAGACCAAACACCAAAGGACAAGGAGCTTACCCGCACGTAGATGAGCCACGTTAAACTTCAGAAACTCAAAGCTTCCACCTACCTGCAAGTTACTGCAAAACGTCACAGGAAGACATCTAAACAAAGGCTAAATTAGTGGGTGCAAAAGCCTTCACAGAACAGATTCAAGGAGAAGCAAAAAGGCATGCAGGTTCCCTAGAAGGGATCGCACAAACACCCGCATGAGTTACACTACTTGCGGCACTACCCTGTGGTGGCAGCTCAGGGTCGGCGTTTTTGCTGCAACACCTCCGCTCCCCTCAGCTAAACGCCGCAAGTGAAGAGCCTTCAAAGAGATCTTTCTGTCTCCGCTGTGACTACACTGTACTCCAAGATGTTGATCCCTCCTGAACTTCTGCTGTTGCTTTGAGGCCCAACAGCAAGTCGGGTTGATGAAGATGAAGCTCTGTCTGGAAGATGAAGATGCAACGCTCTCCCACCACGATAAGCAGCGACACTGAGGAAGCCAAGCAAGTACGCTGCGTGCTATTCGAGTTTGTCTAGCACAGGCCATGTGATTCTAATTGCAACGCTACAGCTGCCATTACATGGCAGATTGTAGACACTGAAAGAGCAAGGCAAATCAAAGATGAGGATACACATAGCCTCCACCATAGCAAAATGAATCTAACAACATTGGACAAACAACCTCTGCAATAGCGATATTTACTTGAACAGGATGGACTTTTACATCATTTGACATTAGGAACTTTACTGACATGTAGTTAGGAACTCAGACTCCCCACGTATCATCAGAGCATCCGAAGAGCGATTCTAAGAGAACACAAGAGTCATCTGTGATTCTCTTGTCCTCCTGCCCAGTGGCAGCCTAACAGCCATACACAAATACCAGCTGATAACCTTCCCACAAGCTGAATAAACCTCCTTTAACCCAGCGAGACACAAGAGTTTTCTCCACTGTATTTGCCATTATTTCCATTGCAACAAGGGTGACTGAGAGCATCCTTTTATCTGAATTGGTTGGTCACAAACAGTATTTAAATTATTTTTGGAAGAGGAAAAAAGGAAAGTAAGCCACCTTAAGATAATAAACATAAGAACAACAACAACAACAACAGAGTATATAACTTAAATGAGCAATACTGACAAAGATGATAACATCAAGTGGCAAAACCAGCAACAAAAAAGTTGAAAGTACCAGAACTAGCATTGGTTGTGTACCATTAACTGCATGAGAGCACAGTCTCATTCAGCTTTCTGGCTGCACCTTACTTCCTAGGGAAGCCCTCTAGAAATTCAAATTGTCTTCCGAGGACAGGATTCTTCATGCATGCAAAATCTTTTTTTTTTTTTTTTTTTGATATGCTCATTTCTACAACTTCTAAATGCTTCAGCAATATTGCATTACATTTATTTCCACAGCAAATCTGTTAGACAAGTGGCACATCTTACAGATGAGACGCTATGGTACACATAGATTATGAATTCCAAAACCGATTAGTTTTTCACGTGTAAGATCCAGCACTTCAAATAAGAGACACTGTAGAACAGTAGATTATGTTTAAAGCAGTTTTGACTTGAGCTACTGGTTAGATGCTTCCGAGCCACACAAAGCGAATAGGTGACCAAGGTGAAACCTGGCAACAGACCACCACAGACGTAGCTGATGACAGCCCCGGAGATGCCTGCTTTCAACGACTGTATCACGTGGCTGCTCTGTGGCACCAGAAAATAATCCAGTTCCCTTGGGCAGGGTTCAGCTTGTCCTATCCAGGAGAAAATATTCTTTACTGCAATTTCTTGCATCTTTCTTTACGTAACTTCAAACAACTGTAGCAAATGAACTGGAGATCCAACACAGTCTTCTTCTACAGGAGTTTAATTTATCGTCACAGCAAATTCACTATATGCAGCAGGCTGGGCAGGAATGTTTTAAGAAAAAAGTGAATGCAGTTTACAGATTCCTCATAAAGTACATTTATGTAAAACAAGGCTAAAATGAAGTTATAAAAGCATACTTCAATTCTGGTGTTTAATCTCAAAAAGGTGGCTTAATATCTTCTTACCTATGTAGTGTCACTTAAAAAAAGGATATTCCATTAGATGGATTGTCTGAAAGTTAGAACGGTTCTTCAGTCTGTAACACAGCCTCAGTGCAGACCAGTCAAGGCGAACAAAGTAAAATTATACCAGTAATAGGCTGTCATCTGCTGGGGGAAGGAGTGCTGGCACAATGCTCACCCAAGTTTGACAGGTGTTTGCTGACAGCAGAATCTCAGATTCTGACACTCCTGTTTCCGTCCCCAACTTGGAAGTGTGTCTCAGTAGGCAGAGGTTTGCCTGCCCATTTCTCCAACTCCTGCACTCAGTTGCTTCCTTCCTTTCCCTTCATGCCCGGTCCTTTCTCCAAAAGTGATTCTGCTTCCAAGATCCCCGTTCTTCTCCCCTTTCACACCAGGCTTCACTCCTCCGGTACCCAGCCAGTCTGCCCTCCTTGGCCTCGTCTCAGCTCTCTTCCAGCCAGCTTCCCTGTGATCTACAAACTACACCTCTTCCCACATGCCCATTTCTTGTCCTCTCCATATGGAATTCGGATAGTGTCCTGGTCAGCACTCAGGGCCCAGCTGCAGGCACAGGTTTCAGGTGTACAAGGAAAGTCCTCCCCTCGACCCGACATGACATTATGAGAATGCCAACAAAGTCTGGCTCCGCAAAATGTGGGGGGATGGAAGAGAGTCATTGCATGCAGAATGTTTATGAAATCCAGATGCGAAACTTCAAATTTTGCACATCTGACACAGCACAAGATTTTTTAAAGGGTTGCCAAGAGACCAAAACCCCACAAAAGCCCAGAAAGGGTGTGAAGGAATCCAAGTGCCATCATATTGGTAAGGTAAAGACCATCAAAACTACCTAGTACCAAAACCTGTCCCTAAAAGTAGTCAACACTGGATTATGAAAGGAGAGTAAAACCAAGGAAAACACACAGCCATACTTTGAACGAACATTTTAATAAACATTTTTCCCCAGTCTCCAACAACCTTGCAGCTTCTTCAGTCAAAAGTGGCATCTGTTTAATATAGCAGCCTATGAGCCTGTCCCTCAGGTTTGTGAACCCACACTGACGGCCAGCACCTCCAGTCTCCCATCACAGTTTCACAGCCCAATAGCTGCCCAAGGAACCATCATCCCCTTCTGTTTCACAGCTTTCTCACACTTGTTTCACCCCATGCTCCCTTGTCTCCTGGAAAGGACAGGGGACACTCACTCCCTGTTACCTTCTTCATGACATTCATGATTTGTGCAGGTCTCTTATGTCAGACACCTTCCAGACTGAGGACTCCTAGTAGCTTTTTGTGACTCCATACTTTAGATTTTCCTTCTTTACAACGTTTTGCGAAGTAAGGGAGGTGAGAGGGAAGGCAAGGAGGTACCAGAACCGCACACAGTATTGAAGACAGGTGAACATCACACATTTACACAGTGGCACAATCACGCTTTCTGTTTTGTTTTCTATTCCTCCACTAACAAGTCCTGACACTCATTTTACCGATAATTACGCTGCCATTTTTACAGAACTATTGTAACTACAAAACCTCTTTCCAGAGCAGTAACACCTGGTGCAGAATTCATCACAGCATACAGAGAGTTGTGACCCCCCTCCCCTTCCTCCCACATGCATTACTTTCATTTATCTACGAGCAATTTCCTCTGGCATTTTATCATCCAATCACTCAGTACAAGGAGTTCTCCTGCAACACATTTCTGTCAGCCCTCCTTTTCGTTATTCTTAATACCCTAAGCCTACACTCTTGCAAAAATATCAGTTCCTTACTTTAAACTATGAGGCGACTGAAACTGTTCAAACAAATCATCGCCGAGAACAATGTCAGTAAACAACCTCGCTTCCCTGAAAAACCCTCAAACTACACTTTCCTTTAGCAAAATTACTGGAAAACAACCACTCTCCTAAATGAAATTCCCCAATCACTCAAAATAAAAAATAAATCTTCAAACAGGCACTCCCCTTAATTAGCTTTAGCCCTAATTATTTCAGTTTGACAGAGTCAAGAGCCCGACAACCTAAGGCTTGGAGCTATCATGCCATGCCAGCATGCCACCTCTGCCCCGAGAAGACGGAGCAGAAACTCCACAGCTGAGGAAACAGCACTGATGGGATGGGAAAAAATAAAAATAAAAATAAAATTAAGCAGACAAACCTAAAAGTCTAACAGCTACTGCTCGGTTCCAGATCCTCCATGCAGAAGGTAGAAGGAGGAAAAAAATCCCACCCCTTTGCAGACAGACTCCTATGCAGTGCCAAGAATATTTTGAAAGACAAGATGTATAATAACTTTTTAACTGAATATTCATTTTTGAATTGAAGGGAAACATCTTAAGGGCGAGTGGGCGTAAAGAACGATTCCTCCTCAGAACCGTCGCACTATTTATTGAAGGCTGTGAATACCCACAAGAATTCGGCTTTGGCCTTCGTACTGTACACTAACAAGCTTAGTTTACTGACATTCACTTTGCATATGGAGCTCTGCTTCAAATGATCCCTTTGAAAGGGACAATTAAATCGGACAACTGGAGATGGAACAACCAACAGAGCTAATGAAATTCTTAAGTCCTGTTTGTGTATTTATCCAAATCTTCCTCACTATTCCTGCTGAGAAGTGGAATGGGCTGTCTTGGGAGGTTGAGTGAACAAAAGTCTGCTTTTTTTTCCTTCCATAGTTACAGATCTGTTTGGAACAAAACTCTAGGCACTAAATCAATGCAGCCAGTGGTAGAAGTCATCTTATTGTGACAGAAATATTCCATTTTCCCTAGCTTACATTTTAAATTGCTTTCTGATATACCAGGTTATTATTTTTTAGCCCCTTTGGTTCCTTACATAATTAAATGCCATGCCATTCAACTTTTAGAATTACTTTTACCATTTTCAGAGGAACACTGACACTCAGGAGCTTTCTCGACTTTGTGTGATGAATTTATTCCCCACAAGTATTAGCTCCACTGAGTATCTTTTTATTCATTATATTCAAAGCCCTTAGCCATCCCTATACAAATCTATTTCTTCCCCTTGTATAGACTTTTCTGTGGAGAAGTTGCTATTTGCTGATCCTCACGTTCCTCTCCTAGTATTCCATGTAACCAGAAGGAGCACAAAAAAGGCAAAAGGACTCTGCCTTCTGATACCATGCTGCCTTTAGCTTGCAGGCAAGAGAGAATGGCTAAGCAAGCAGAAGGTAAGGATGCACTATTGTAACAAATTCAGATTTTGTATTTAACATAAAATACATTTAATGCAAAAACAACAACAATATTCCCAAAAGGTCTCCTAGGTCGAGCTATGAATGTTTTGCCTGATTATCCTATTGGCATTGAGACGCGACCTCTGACGCTTTGAGAATGGGCTTCTACAATTTGTCTTAGACTGCCTAACTTTCGTAGCATACCTGTTTCCAGTCCTTCTAACTCAGCTCTCAAGGTATTTCCCACACTAAATGGAGGTCCAGCAGCACAACTCTCTCTCCAATTTTGTCAGCAAAAATTTTGTGACAAAGCACACAGGACACCTTGCAAGAATACTTTATTGATGCTGAAGTGAGAAAGTAAACGTATTCTGCAAGGAGCAAGTTCATCCTGCTTAACACCTCGGAAAAATATAAGCAGAGAAACACAGATGAGGGTAATTTCTCCCTTCCCAGGTAGGCTAAGGAGAATTATTTGGCCATGGGTTGTGTGGTTGGTTTGTTTTTGGTTTGGTTTGGTTTTTAACCCTTTTCTTTTGTGGGCAACTGAAGGAAAAAAAGAACAGGAGAGTACCCTAAGAAAAGGGCCTTTTAAATAAATTAATGGTTAAAATCTTATTTCTGTCAAAACTGCCAGCTAGTTTCTTAGCAGAATAATAAGACATTTCCAGAGAGCACCTAACAAGCACCAGGGAGGAAACCTTCTTGATAGCAGGCACAGCTCAACACCATCAGATCTTCTCCCGGGAATGAATTAAGTAGGTAACAAAAAGCCAATATTGATAAACTTGCCTATCATCCATGGCTCCACCTTACCTACCAGTTGACCAAGTCATCCTTCAGAATTACGGCATGTTACTAAGCATCACACTTTCAACTGGAAACAATATATGCCTGACCATTTCATACCAATGTTAGCAATATTACAAACCACTTGGCACACTGTCATGGATGATAATTCAAGAACCAAAAGGCTTTGCCCACATTTCCACACTGCCCAGCTGGTGTCCTGGCTCAGCGCTTTGCACAAAGGTGAGGAACTGGGGGCTCTACAGCAGGGAGCCCAAGGATCATCTCTCCTTTCAAGTCCCATTTTTGCCTGAGGTCACAGTGACCTGATTCTAGCAGGAATTACACATAATCGCCCTCCAAGCAAGTGGATCTGTGTCAGCTGAACCTCATAAAAGTTTTGGTTGCTAGGAGGTAGCAGTGGACGTACTTCGAAGTCCTGTTTACTTGAGACTGTCAGGTTCACCTCTGAAATAACCTTCCAGTCTGCTCACCAGTTTCTCTCTCTCTTCTTGAGCCATCAGACTTCTGCTAAAATTTGTGATTTCCCATCTGCTGTCATCTACAGCAGTCTGTACGAATTATCTCCTTAAACAGTCTGCAAAAGACCTCTAACAACATCAGAACAAGCTCCCATACCTTTAAACAAATTAGGTAACACGCCTAGCATAAATTCTGCTCAGGTAAGTCTTGCATTCAGACACGATGTTATTCGGATGGCCATGTATCATGTTCTGAGTCTCAGACTCCAACAGCCAGCACAGCAGACAGAAGTGTTCGTGAGGCCAGTGTCAGCCACCTCAGGACCACTTTACAGAGCTTGTTTCAACTTTTGAGCACTCTCAGAAAGTCTCCCTCCAATGGATACATGATATTTTTACATCAACATTTTTCATCAATTGTTTTGTGTGGATATTAAGTTTCAGAGTGTGCTATCTGGAAATCTAGGCTGCTCCAGATCATGCTTTTAAAGACTTACTCTGTAATTCTCCTACCAGTTTGCAGGAGATGCATTTTATCCTCTGATTTAGAAACGCATAAAAGGATTTTCCATGGTTATCTTAGCTAAGATTGGATTTATCAGAGTATTTATTTATTGCATTGTTTACATGTACTGCAAGGCATCTGATGAGGAAATGGAGAAAAAAATAAAAGCAACCTCCATCTTTAGAACACATTATTTCTGACACCATTTCTACTTAGAGACAAGCTCAGTTCTGTTTTTTTGGAGGATGAAAGTAAGCAAATGCAGACTTCAGTTTTTCATCATTTACTGAACCTCTGGGATACAAGGCCCATTTATCATCAAACCCCAGACTCAAGCTGAAATGCTAATTAAGGACACACAGAAAAGGTAATGCTGTTTCAATAATTAGTAAGCAAGCAATTCTCAGAACAGTGTTATCTGATTTATCACAGGATTCTGGAAAGAAGATGGTGGTGCTGACACACTCGTGGTTTCCCTTCTGTTCACTTTTCACTTACAGCAGCCTCAAGCCTCTCTGGAGTATCTGCCCAAGAGATCTGACTGGAAAAGTACTTTGTGACTTGGGGCAGGATGGATGCTAACCTCCCCACTGCCACATCCTTGGGAACTGGAACAGTAGCTACAAGCACCATGACCAGAGGATTGAGGAGTAATGCCACGAACCTCAGGTATTTTTAGTTCTGCCTGCGGACTTCTTCATGACTGATGTGTGCGACAGATAATGCCATTCTAACAGCCCTCACCACCACAAATACCAGCAAAGATAACTCGGGGCTGGAGAAAGGGAGGGAGGAGGGAGGACGTGTTCTGAGTTGATTTAAAAACCACAATTAAAACAGGAGGTAGAAACAACTGCAACAGAAATGAAAAGTGAGAGACTTTGCAATCCTGCTGAGCAACTCAGAAGCAAAAGCAACTCTCACAATCCCAACCAAGCACAAGCAGGCAGCGCTTCAGCCTCTCTTAGCCAGATTAAGCAGCTAAAGATCTCCCTGAAGGTTCAATACAGACATGAGGGAAGTTTGTGTGGGCAGGCATGCAGAGGCACAGGTCTCCAAGAACCTCTCCCTCTATGAAAAATATTCCCACTGAATGCACAGTGGCAGACTTCTAGGTGGATGCTGGCATTACCACTGTGTGGCCTGAGGCTCTCGACGAGATGCGAAGTCATGACTTTGTTCCCCTGCACTTAGTTCCAATGGCACAACACTAGCATCCAACGTTACAGAAACACCATCGTTCCTCTTGCTAAAGTCTCACGGTCCTCCGCTTCGGTCCATGCTGCAACACATTCTCTTTAGAGCACTGAGGTGTTTTTCAGTGCTGATGTAAGCCACAGTAGCTCAAGAAAGGCATCTCTTAGAAGCAATCTCAATAATGAATGGAATAGTTGCATGAAAACGAATCCAATGATACCAAAAAGAAAAATAAAAGATAAAAAGAATTCTCTTAAAAGAAGTATACAGGTCACATGTACTGCACTGCACTACCTGCAAGTCACGACTTACCCTCACGAGCAGCAAGGCTGACGGTACGCTCATGGTGTCCGAACCCTGCACAGCGCTGGGGCGTTCCAAAATAGCCTCCCCCCAAGACCTTATCTAAAAGATGAAAGCATCAACCTGCATAAGTGTCAGGTAAATGTTCAAACAGTGGTCATATCTGACAAAGATGTCAAGCACAGACCTCATGGGGAGGGCTACAATATTATTTGAGGATTTTCTCCAATGTTTCTACAGACTACAGCAATACAAGCGTTCTTTCATCTTGCAACAGAGAGTTCTTATTACCATGCTTCAGTTAAACAGATGAGGACTGTTAACATACAAGAAAAGTATTGCACACATATGATTTAAAGTTGCCTCCAAATACCTAATGTGCAAGCATTTATTTTCCTTCAGATGCTAAGAATTAGGCCAGAACAACAGTAATGTTATTTCAGCTTATGCAAAAACAATGCTTTCATTTTTATTAAGCAATGGACCTACCTAGAAAAAATAAAAATTGCAAAAATCAAATTGTCTTTATGGAAGATTCATAGATGAAGCTTCTTCTGGATAAAAAGTTACTGCATGAGACAAAAGATCATCGAAAGTGTACTGTTTTTGACCGTGTTCTTAACATTCCTGGACTGCAAATTCAAGCTACAGATATTACTAGTAACTGTCTCCAGACAACAGAGGACTACTTAAGTCATGAAATCCTGAGATGGATAGACCTTAGACCTCTCTAATTTGAGGCTTCTGATGAATTTATTGAGGAAGGCAAGATTTGAGAATGCTCATTTTTCTTCATCCTTTTCACAGCCCAAAGAACAGCGAATGCGCTCTGCTCACCCTCTCCATTGCTAACAGCCACGCAGCTTCACTCTACTTCACTCTGAGGTTGATCGCTATTTTTACTTCTTAGGGGGATTATGCAGTTCATTTAACCTGGGGAAAAATTAATAGTTTAGCTCTGTGGGCATGACTTTACTGGTGTGCTGCCCAAGATATAGGTTTTTCACACATGCAAGAGACTGGCATATTTTAGATGCCCCCAAGCATAGGACGCCTAGTCAGTGAGGGGTTTCTGGCTCATACCATCTAAACATTTCCAGATACATTCAATCACTATCACCTACTTCTTCCAGACCTCCTGTCTGTTTCTGAGCTTCTTATAGGCTCTTAACAACATGATGATACTCAATAAAAAAATAAAATCATTAGCAAGACAGTAGACTCATTTCTGCTCTCACTTCAGCCGTGTCCTCAAATGGACAAAGTCTCCTGAGCATTGGGTTAAGATCAGAAGGAACTTGCTCTGGAGTTCAGAATGTCACAATTTCCAGTGAGTTCAAGTCTTTTGGAAAGTCCTAAACTATAAGAATTAAATAAGATGGAAAACCCCAACACAATTCCGGGTTTTGACTCCATTCCCATGCCTAAAAGCTCACCAAAGAGGGCTAGTTCTGGCCTCACATGGCTGTTAGCATCTGTTAGTTTGTAACAAGCAGGGGGAAGGAAAGATCCCCATAGCTCCTATTCCTGTATCTGGTGAAGTAGCAAGAAAGGAGGTTTTTCCCCTTTCTCCCCATGGTGCTTTAAAAAAAGATCATCCATTTGAATCAAATAACTTGCTGAATGACTCACGACTGTCATATCTGAACAAAAAAGTACCACTCCAATAAACAGAATCAAAAAATTCAAAATTCTATAACTTCAGATGATTACAGCAAAGTGTACGAGCATTACGAATTCTGAATCTTAAGAATGGATGACATACTGTACGTCCTTAACTCTGGAACAAAACAAAACAAAAATACATACATATATTTAGTGGCATAGCACCTGCCTTTGAGAAAAATAATAAAAATGACATTCATCACAAGAGGCAGGAATTCAACACATTAGGTAGTCTGTGATGAAAACTCTCTGAATAAAGCAGATAATACCAAACTAGTTAACTGAAGAACAACAAAACAGTCATTTACAAACAAAAAGAATACTTGCCTATGTTTCCAAATTAGCAACCAACTGGAATTACATGTATTTGCTGTTTTAAAGTAAGCAAGGAAGCAGATACACAAAGAGATCTGGATTCGCCCACCCTCTCAGATAAATTGGGTTTTAACATTTAGTGAGAACTGAAGAAAATACACTACCTCTTTTCTCTTGATTTGATGTTACATTTGGCACAAACCTTCATGTTCAGAAAGAGATTTGGCTAGACAGCAGATGGAGTATTCCATTAAAACACAAGTGGCAAAATGTGCCCACCCTCCCAGTCAAAAACAGCAAATCAGTTCTCAGTAACATCTGCCTGCAGATCACAAGATGCTCACACGGATGCTTTCCCACAAAATACCTATTCCTTACTTCTGTCTGGAAATGTTCTTGTTTATAAGTGAATTCTGAAGTTAAAGAAAAAAAAAAGGTGAAAAGGCAGCCTCAGGTATGCTGCCTAGCACCACTCAGCTACCCAGAGAAGCGAACACAAACTTTAACAGCATCAGAGGCAGGCAGATGTACAAAAGGTTACAAGTGTCCAACAGAGCTCTGGAGTACTTGGTTCAGTAACAAGTGACTGTTTCAAGGTAAGCCTAAGCAGGAGGAAGAGAAACTTGGTTCACTTTATAAAAATATATGTGGTAATATTGAAAAAAAAGAAAAAAAAAGAAAAAACAGCACATTAATTACAACGCGTCTGTGGTTCTCCTGTATCTCAATTAGAAACCACTTTATTTACGGCTCTCAGTTCAGCAGCAGGCAACCCAACAAGAACGTTTTTCATGGTGCAATTTCTAAAGCAAATAAAAGTAAAGGTAACCCTGGAGTGTTTTGTTAACTTATATAATTAGACAGGAAACAAATGGTACAAATGAGCAACGATCATGTTGGATGCATTCAGAAAGACCCTGTGACAAAAAAAAAAAAGAGGTTCTATGACAAGTACATTTACTCCAAAGAACTATCTAAAATAGTTCTTTTTTTCCATAAACATAAGAACATTTTTCTTAATAGATACTTAGCATTTTCACAGTAATTTATAAAATTAAAAACACCCTCCCTGCCCTCAAAACCAAGAAGTAACCACTAGAGATAGAAATCTGTCTCTTGTGCTCAGCAAGTCCACTCTCACTGATTTCAGACACATTGAGGAAGAGCCCTAAAAGGCAACAGCCGGGGTCTGCTCAGCATCCTTTTTACTATTTGCAGCTAGAGAAGATACGAGAGGTGCACAGGAGGAGTGGAGAATACAAGTGGAAGCGCACATGTGAGAGAAACCAGTGTACCCAAGCAGGTCACGAGCAATTAACGCCTCCCAACGGCGGCTGAAACACCTCCCTGAAACCAGAGCAGCTCACCAAGGACTGCCCTTGCGTCTTCAAACAGCAAAGCCCTGAAGCAGGTGCCTCGGATTTGCAGCTGGATTGAGTCTGGTGATTGGTGTAAGGTGCAGCTCCTGCAGACCTCCTTGTGCAGTCCTCAGGTGACCAAGGCACAGGCTGGACTTGCAGCGCCTGCATCCTTCTCCCCTCCAGATGAGGGACCCACGAGTTTTCTCACTATTGCTGTCAAGACAGCGATAAGCCATGAACTCCAAGAAGAAACAGCAGACCTGCTTGTTCAGTAAAAGGGTTTTATATAAAAAAGTAGAATCACACCACATTATTTCTCCCAACCTCTCTGCATGAGAATGATCTCATACAGGCTAAACTTCCATCAGACAGCTACTAGCCCTGTCCAAGATGTTACACTTTTACTCAGAAATGTAACATCACAGGGAAAAACTCTTAGGGCAATTTTTCATTTCATTTTTAAAATGGAAACAAAACAAGTTTTGCCTCTTAGCAGCATTTTTCCAAATCATGCCAGATCCAAAACTTACCATCTCTTGAAATTCATGAGGTTGCATCAAACAGTCACACACTATCTCGAATGCTCTCCTCTCTGGTTTGTCAGTTCACTTAAGAAAGAAATGCGTAAAAAACAAACAAAGAAACAAAAAAAGAAAAAAACAACCCACATTTTGGGCATTCCTTTGGCAGAATGTTTTGAGGCAGTTTCTAATATCCTAAAAAACGCCTATCAACAGCTGTTAGTGGTGCAGAAGGGATCTGTTTATACAGATGCTCATATGCTAGCAAGCACTTGAGCGAAAAGAGTAAGTGATCTCTGTAACTTTCTGCAATCCATTTGACTGAGTAGTTTCAATCTGCATTTTGCTCTTAACAGTGCGTAGATTTAGGAGCTGATCTTGTATCGTTACCAATTCACAAAGGCCTATTGCATTTACAGAAGAAAGAAATGCAGGGACATATAGCTTTAAGATGTAAGCACTCCTTCAAGGACATTTCTTTGCTGTAAAGAGTATTTTGCAGTGGGCAAACTACTTAAACAGTATTTCAGACCAATGCCTTCATTATTCTCTCTAAAGATGTCCCACTTGACAACGCTGGGGAAGAGGTATCAGTACCACTGCCAACTTGGTTGGCTTGTCTCTCCAGGTTCCCCATACGGCCAACGAAAACAAAAAAGAAAAAGTTCCCAGAAAAGAAGGTGACCTGGAGCACTGAAGTTAAGCTCCTGCTGAGCTGCCCTAAAGAACAGCCCCTCTGGCTTTCTAACGAAATTAGTTGACCAAGCCAGAAGCCTAAACTTAGAACTGTAACTCCTAATAGCTACTGTTACCAATACTGCTGTCTTTTGCAGTTTATACCATAAACTGAAATGACAGCAAGTTCAGCAAAACCTTTTTTCTTTTTTAAGCTAATCAATATCAGCTTTTTAGGGGCCAGACGTTATTTGGTTTTCGAGATAGCCAATGGGTTATTGTATCTCAGCCTAACGAAGACAAGTGACAGCTGCAGGTTACAAGAAAGCAGGCTGAAACTAGGCAGGTGCAATTGTACAAAACACAGAGTAGGTAAAAGCTTCTGTAAAGCAAACAGCAAAGATCCAACGCTTTTCTGTTGTTACGCTGGAGAACCACGAGACAGCCACTTCTGGAATTTTATTTAACACTAAAACAAACAAAACCCACCCACCCAACTGAAAACCCCCCAAACACGCCCTGCGCCCAAACACCCAGACAAGCAAGGCTGTCCACCCACCCCAAACCATTAAATTAGAAGGACCTCTGGACATACCGAAGCGCTGCGTGCGCTATTAGACCATCGTCGTAGCAAAAGCTGAACGGCGCGTAGGAAACGCCTGAGTTGCACCTCCAGCCCAAGGTAACAAGGCACTGAGCGCCCGGCCTTTCCCACTGGGCAGCGCCGCAAGGGAGAATTTTTGTGAGAATCTCAGCAGCCCGTAAAGCTGCTGTCGTGTGTCTGGTGAAAAAAATCCTAGCACACAGTACCACTCCCACAAAAAAGGGATAGAGCTTGTTCTTATATAAGTATGTATATTATTTAACACTCAAAAACAACAGCTCCATCACATCCATGCAAAACCAGAAGTGGTGAGGAGCCGAAGGAAAGAAGAAAAAAAATTCTACTCTATTGTATCTATCCATTTTGTTTATTTGCCTCAGGGCAAGTCAAGGGCCCTCAACACACTGCAGAACAAGGACCAACATCCATTTTCTTTTTCTTCCTTTGTTGTAGCACAGGGTAGACTGAGGTGAGTATAATTCACGCAGTATTTGCATCTATTAACTGTTATCTCCTAGGAAATTATCTTTTGGATCTGGAAAAAAAGTGATTACAAAACACCTTACAGGTGAGGTAAACAATTGTGTGCCACCTTTTTTCAGGCAAACAATTGTTCCTGCTCTTGCGGTCATCTGAATGAGTTTTGCTCTCCCTTAAATTAAACAAACACACACTGCTGAGATGCACGCATTGCTTCTGAGGTGGATGTGAAGGAGAAGGCCTAGGTGACAAAAATAACTTTCAAATAGATGTTAGTATATTCATATTGCAAAGAACATAAAAGGAGGCAGGAAGCAGGGGAGGGAAGTGTCTCTCTTTCATATCATATTTAAGTGACAGTATAAGTAACAGTGACTTTTTTTGCTCACAAATATGGGACCATTGCATAATCTTGCAATAATCTTGTAAATTCTATTCACATTTTTTCTGAACATTATAGAAATTCACAGAATTAAAAGCAAAAATCACAATTTTTTTTCACTCATCACTCAAAAGAAACAGATGCAAAATAGAGCAAGTTTTCCTGTAAAAACAGCTTTGTCCTACTTTATGAACTAGTTACTCCTAACTGTAGCAACCTCCCCTCGCACAGAATATTCTGTAGTGCTAAGAAGCTCCTTCCATCTCTACAAACCAGCCATGATAAACAAGTAGGTTTACTGCAAACACAAATCCATACACACAGGAGTGTAACAGCTGGCTGATGAAAGCAGATGTATTTGTCTATCCCAAGCCTAAACTCATCTGGCCAAGTAGCACTAGGAGGAACACCCAAGGGAAGGGAGAAGAGGCGCAACTTGGCGTAGAACTGAGAAAAGGGTGGAGGGAATGAATGCACACATTTTTGAGATTTCTCCCTGGTAAAAACTTGGACCAAGATAAATTTCACTGACATTTCTGCAGATACAGGGAGAAAAATCTCTGGAGATTCAATGTGAAAAGTTATTTAAAACATGCACAAACTTCATTTGATAGTCAGCCCTTCAGTCAACCTATTTTCTGCACTTCACTGGAAACGGGGGAAAAAAATGATTTAAATCCTTACAAAATAATATGGAAAAAGCACGTTCAATTTCAGAATGTTATTCTTAGACCCACAGGGAAAACAGCCTTCAAGGATCTCTTGGTGGCATCTTAGATGGTCTGCTTGAAAAGCATGCATCCAATAAGCAGATAACTCAATGTCAACAATATAAAGAAACAACAAAGCAAGCCAAATTCAAATTCTACTTGAAGATGTTGCTTTCTAAAATACCACAGAAGAAAAAAAAAAAGCCATTTCTGCAGTAAAAACAAAACAAAACTGGAACTTTGGATGGCTTACTTCAGAACCCAGAGTTTGAATCAACAAACTCCATAATCCATCTCAGGGCCTCTTTGCTGTCTGTCATATAGGTACTTCCTCCTTCCAATCAGTTTTCCTTAGCTGGCCTACGCTAGTCTACTGTACTCCATTACACAAGTTTCTGAACCTACCTTTAAAAACTCTGCACGGCTGTTAGATGTACCAATCGCAATGATAAGCTGTCCTGATTCAAGACAACATACAGGAATGAAGTGCCTAGAACTGCTGTAGTTAACACCATCCCGATGAGTTTGGAAGACACTTCCTTGTAATTTTGTAGGAAAGCATGTTGTATCTTTCTTGTGCAAAAAATTTGTAATTTAGAAATAATATACACTGGTAAAAGTCTTTTGAATGTGTCTGAGTATGGTTTTGAACACATACAATAGGTACAAAAGCAAAGAAATCCATGGTTTCTGAAGATAAATACAGGGTGTCCAGCAGTCTCTGATCAGATCAGCCTGGTGTCTCTCCCTCCACATTCTTACGCTCTCACCACCCTAGGCTTTCAAAGTCGAACTAACGAGGCTGTTTGGTTGTGTGCGCTCACATGTGCGCCTGCGCTTGTCTGTGCAGCATCATCTGCAAAGTGCCTCTGAGAAGGCTTGTTCACTTCTTCTAAGGGAAAGCTATGGACTGGAAAGAATAAGCTCCTGCAGTATTATTTAATACTTCAGTACTGTAAAAGATATAAAAACAAACTAAAAACAAACCTAGCAAAAAGAACTTTTCCTACAGTGGTTTCAAGGCCAAACCAATACTGGTTTACATGAATGAAACTCTAAGAGCTACATGACTCGGTCAGAAATTGTGTCTTGGGAAGAAAAGTTGCTATGACCTAACTCCCAAGCTTCAAAAAAACCCTATGAAATCTTTTACATGTTTTATGTAATGTTTCCTTCAACAGATCTCAAACCATCCTTAGATACTACCATCCTACACTAACCCCACCAGACTGGGATGCTACAAAAGGGAATAAAACACCTCCTAACAACCACAGATGCAAGAGAGTTCTCGCTACTACTTGTCTTTGTAGTATTTACTTGAAAAAGATAAACTGGCATTATTCAGTAAACTTAACTATAGTCAAAAGCCTGGTAAGCCCCACTTTATGGGAAGGAGAGAAACATACATTTACAAGCTAGGGCAAAACAGTGTCTATGTTAAACCCAAGAAGAGTCGAAGTCTATCTTAAAAACGGTAACAGCACTCAGCGGACTGATGGCCAGCTGCAAGGAGTATGACATTTCTTCTAGGATTCCAGTATTTTCGTAAGTGGTCTAAATATAAATGTCCTGGATTCAAGTGACGTGTATGGAAAGGGAGTCTTCTCAGGTGAAGGCAGAAGGCTGGGGTGGAAAAGCTGATGGACCTCCTGCTAGAAACAAAGAATTCCCCCCCACCCCACCCCACCCCAAATAAACCAAGCCACAACTCTCCTTCAGGTAGACACATAATAAAGCAGGACAATTACCGTCATTGGAAATAGTCTGAAAGATGTAGAGAAACAGTTCTCTGCATTCAAAAAGGACTGATCATAAGCAAATCATTTAGTATAAAACAAAGAGCAATGCCAGCAAAAGCAACAGTGTCCTGAAGGCGGACGAGCTATAGACTTGATGCACATATTTAAGTATTTCCACCAGGATATGATTTTCCAAGCCTAGCTTCTCCAACATAGATAGACTTCCTACTCTTCTCTTTACTGTTCATGAGTATTTTGGACTTGTCAACATAAGTATGGAATTTAAAAGGCTGTGAATTTGACTTGCAAACAATAGTTGACGAAATCCTTTTAGGCTACTAAGAAAATTGAGTTTTATTAAGGAGAGCATTTATGTAGGTTAGAAAGCAGCAGAGAGACAAAGAAAATACATGAGAACAAAAGAAATACCTTTCAGTAAGGAAAAAAAAAGATCAAGGGAGGAGCATCCTCAGCTCTATACCAGGGATAGCAATGTTTCATATATTCTTGAATGAACTAGAAAGACATGAAGGCAACACCTCCTCCCCCCCCCCCCCCCCCCCCAAAAACCTGAACAGTTGAAACTCCACAGATGACAAAGTTATTTACAGTTGGTCAAAAACAGAAGACTGGAAAGAATTCCAGATGAACCACACAAAGCCAGGCCAATGGGCAAATTAAATCTACTACAGATCAATAAAAAGCAAAGTGCATTTAAATGAAAAAAAGTGGAGCACTCAAAACTCGTTGTTAGGTCTAACAGTTCTGGAGCAACTCAATATATGAATCAAGTTTTCAGCAAATAAGTGAAAACCACTACTAGATATGCCAAGATACAACTGAGAAATATTCTTTTTTTCCATTTTAAAGACAAAAGCATTTACATGATTATCTAAGGGATAACACTGACAACATTGTTGTGCAACAGCACAAGTCAGTAGCATGTTTCCATCAGAATGCTGTGTTCACAGCTCTTATCATTTGATCTCATGAAGAGACAGCAGATGTAGTAAAAGGTTCAGAAAATGGAGACAAGAATAATTAGGGACAACGAAGATTTCTGTACAGAAAGAGGCTGAGAAGTTTGAAGCAATCACACTAACAGGAGATGGATACATTATCAAGGATATACAAAAACAGAGCTGTGGAAGAGACTGCAGTGCTCCTATACACTCTCCTCATATAGAAGCAAGGGCATCTTTGAAATGGCAATACGCTTACAGCTGCTAAAAGGAAACGTGTGTTTGTTTAGTTGGTTTGGTTCTGTGGTGGTGCTCTGTTGTTCTTCATTTTATTTTTATTCAGTGCTCAGTTTGCACCATCTTTTGCCGCAAGCTATGATGAAGACCTCAAAAACTCAGAGAAAGACTGCAGTTTTATATAGCTCATGACAATGAGCAAGTTGCTTTAGATAGGGCAAAGATTTGCAGGGTATAAGACTTTCATGGTCCAGGACCAAACACTAACAGAACAGGTTCAGAATTTCCCCAGTGGGGCTTCAACATAACTGCTACCTCAGGACAAACATCATCTTAAAGTAGCTGGTACTGCCCTCCCGAATGGTAGGCAAAGGGGAGAGACAGGTTGCAGAACTGGTCCATTAAGACACCTAATCCCCTGCAGAAGTGTAGAGTACTGTTTCCACACGGTAAGGCACAGGAAGCTAGGAACAAGAGGACACAAAGTTTTGCTATGAGGCACCAGCCTAGGGATGCTAGATCCAGGGTAGCTGATTCAAAGATACTGCTCTCTTTGCTCATGAGTGGTCTTCACAGTGTTTGCAAAACAAACAAACAAACAAACACACAAACAAACAAAAAACTCCCCCCAAAAAACACGCACTTATTTCACAAGAGATGGCAGATGCCCTGAAGAAGCAGCTGGGTCGCACCAGGGCACTGCTGCCATTGCAGTGGTCTGGCACAAACGGCCTCCTTCAGACACTATCCCTTTGCAATGTTCACAAAACTGTTCACATACAAGGTGTTTACAGCGGGAGCAAGGTATTTTTGTCGCTAGTACTAGAACGCACATTCTTCATCAACTTATTCCCGAGTGTACAAACCCCGTGTTATGCATGACAGCATGAGATTTTTGAATCTTGAAACCACACCAGAACTAGGTTAGCCTGGCAGGCTTGCAGCACTTCATTTACATATGAGTCAATGCTTCTGCAAAGCAAACATTAATGATGCATTCCCCATTGTCCTCCTATTTATACTCACTATTTAACCTGCAGGCATCCCAAGTTAATTAAACAAATCAATCCCATTGAGATAATTGTGTCTCAAGCAAATTAACACAATTATCCTTTTTAAAAGAAAATCCAAGCAGTATCCACTGTATTTCTTCATACAAATCATAAGCTTTTCCCTCCGATTCTAGTTTCACGGCCATCTAGGAACCTGTCTTAAAATGAAAGGTATAATGACACACAAAACTGGCTACAGATTTGCCTGCTACACCCAGCAGCTTCTCTGTTTGCATAATTCACTTGTGCTTTAGTCAGAGGTGCCAGTCAGAAATAAACGTTCTTGAGGGAGAAGGAAGCAGGGAGGGATCTCACTGCACCAGGCATGCTGCAGCTGTATCACTCTGAAGACAGTCCCTGCTCCAGAACAGCAGTGGCACTTACAACCTCGGCAAGATAAGCAGTGAGCTAGTTAATTCAATATACCAGGGACTACAGACGTTCTCCATCCCTTATTCCTGCAGCTCAAACTTACAGAAAACACTCTGGAACAAAACTGAAATTCTGCAGATGACATCTTGGTGCACAGACAAGACTAATCTAGACTGGGCTTGTTTTTGTTTGACTCCTGTCCAAAGGCCAGAATGGACCAGCGCCATGGGAGATCCTGTGAGCAGTTCTTTAGAGGGGAAGATGGGAATGAGGACGAACTGGGAAGACAGGATGGCCAGTCCACTCCAGAGAGGACACATGAAGTGCCAAATCACAGCAAGCGCCACAAAGGGTGGTAAGAACCGCTGGCAGAGTGCAGACAGGCTCGGGTATTTCACATCCTCTTCAGGAGACCTGCGCCTCCATCCCTCTCATGCACCGAAGCCGCTGTGGGCATCTAGCATACACCATCATCCTCAGCTGCCCACTGTTCGCAATGGTACGGGCCGAGCCCTGGCAGCTGCCAGCTACGGTCGCTGCTTTACGCCGCACGAGGCCGTTCAGCGCTTTGTCCAAATGAGGGAGACTCCATCTTAAAGCTTGCGAGAAACCACAGGGAAGAAGCCGTCGAGCAGAGGCAGCTAACAGTGCTCATGTGAGGGCATGCACACGTGTACGTGCGTGCGGGAGAGAGAAGGAGAGAGAGGAGGAAAAAAAGTTAACGAGCGTAACCAGTAATAACTGTCTTCTCGTGTCTCTTCGCAGATGATTCAGCGCGGGGCGAGCGCGCTCCTCGCCGTGCCTCCCGCCGGCTGCTAGGCAACTGCAGCAGCGCAGGGGCAGACCAGCATCAAGCGCTGGCTTGTTTCTCCTTCTGAAGGAATTAAGGGGCTTAGCAGTGCATAAGCTGCAGGACCGAGTGACTGACAACCAGTAACCGGCGCTGAGTCTCTGGGAGTCCGTACGGGGAAAAATGAAGAGGGAACAGAAGCGGCGGGTGGGAGATGGTAGGACGGCAGGGCACCGGGATCGCCTGCCGCTGCCCAGGCACCTCGCGCTGACGGAGGAGGGGGGTACACAGGAGGTGATTTAATGGAAGACCCCCTCCCTCCTCCTTGCAAAAGGAAAACAATGTGCTTCTTTTTTAATTTTTTTTTTTCATTATTATAATTTTTCACCAGAGAGGTCCCTGCCTAGACCCGCAGCTACCTGCTCCCCTTGCCCAGCTGGCAGGGACTGTCCGCAGGCCATGCGACCAAAATGGGCTGGGTTACAAACCAGCCTTTTCCTCAGGGAAATTTTTTTTTTTCAGCTTGGATCATTTCCATGACTTGGTTGACAGGACAGCTGGCCAAAAGAGTTGGTCAGTGCAGGCAAGGGTGGCCCCCCTTCAGGGACCCTCTGCTGGGCTGCGGAGCCGCAGTCCCCCAAGATGGCAGCTTCTCCTGTGCCGCCAATGCCCTCCCTGGACTCACGCTGGAGATCATATCATCATAGAATTGTCTAGGTTGGAAAAGACCTTCAGGATCACCAAGGCCAACCATCAACCTGGCCTACCAAGCGCCATCACTAAACCATGTCCCTTATCACCCCATCTACACATCTCTTAAATACCTCCAGGCATGGGGACTCCACCACTTCCCTAGGCAGCCTGTTCCAATGCTTGGCCACCCCCTCCATGAAGAAATTCTTCCTAATGTCTAGTCTAAACCTCCACCGGCACAACTTGAGACCGTTTCCTCACATCCTAAATCGCAGACGGATGGCAATGCAGAAGCCTTCACCTGCGGAGGCACCTGCAGATACGCAAACACCACTCACTGGCACTGTGCTGGAAAATGGCAGAGACAGGATCAGGTAAAGCAGTCCCTTCTGCAACCCCTCAGCAAGGAGTAATCAAGAGGGATGTTTAAAGTACAATAGTAACGTTCTACAGAGGGTACGCAGGAGGTGGTATACACTCCGAGCTTCCACCAACTATCCTAAAAATCCAGAGCAGTTACACTAGTTTCTTGTTAGGTAACTCACTGTAGAAGAGTCCTACACAAAGAGAGCCTTCAGATAAGTCCTATTCAAACTGTATTGATTAGCAACTGAAGAGGTTAGTCCCAAAGTTGCACAGTGGGACAAACAGGCAATTCCCCCCATCTTTTTATGGCCATTCTGAACTGCCCACTACATTTAGCATCTTCATTACCTCAAAATAACCACTGGCATTGCCAGAAACTTTTTTTTTTTTTTTAACTTAATAAGAAGTAAACCAGTCTTATAAAGATATGTACTCTTCAGAAAAGTTAGAAGCAGCAAACTTAATTTATATGGTGCGCAAGTCTTCCACTAACCTGATTTTGCACAGCACAAAAAATCGGCATGTCTAAAGATACCTGGTGCTTATTATAAAACAAACTCAACATCATGCCAACTCTCAACAAATAGCATAAACTTTTATATATATATATATATATATAAAAAAACAAAATTTATGAGCCAGAGTCAAAATGGATAATAAAGCAAGAATACAAAGTACTTTATTACAGGGCAGTCTGGGAAGAAGGACAGCTATCTTATCATGAGGCATATTTAGAAAACCAGTTCTGTAACACAGAATCCACAGAGCACAGACACAGATGTCCTGTCATAAAGAATTCATTATTTACAAATATACTACAGAACACTCCATTTGCAATGAAGTACCATAAATAATTCATGCTAAATATGCATCACAAGCGCAGACAGTTCCACAAAACAGTGGCATTTTCTCTGCCATTTCCATCAAGATCCCTACACTCAGTGAAACAAAAGCTATGCTATAACATCACAAGTGCAACAGGTACTGAATTTTCATTAAATCACACCACTTCATTCTCCATGAAAGGTCTCCCCACCAACACAGGCTTCTTAGACAGAGATTTCTACACAGGAGTTGCCACTGTGGGAACAAAAAAGCACAATTCGTTTAAGACATTAAATTGTGCGTGAGTTTTATTTTCACCACTGTAAATAATAAATACCGAATTGACAACTCCAGCCCACTGCCTGCGTACAGTGTTGCACAGCCCTACCTTGTGTCCTCTGCTCTGACCTGAAGAGGAAAACACAGGAGAAGGCAGGAAACTCAACTAGCGAGACCTCTGCCTTTCTGTGAAAACTCAGGGCAGCAGTTATTGCACAAACTGTGCCAAGGGTCTGACACAGTGATGGAAACACACCTCTACTTGAGACTAGATTAAGACAAACTTTCTTTATGTATGTAAACAGTTACCATAAGAAAAAAGTCGAGTTGTGACTGACATAGAATGAATCTGAATAACCTACCTAATAGGTAGAGGGTTCCTAGTACATTAGGTTTTCATTTTCCAAGACCCACGCAGATACACGTATTTCCCACAAAAACAAACAAAAATTACACTTAGCACTTGATCATAAGTTCGTCTGAACAGTTGCTGCTTTACAAAGAGTGTTTGGTATTTCATTTTCCTTTCTATTCTACTTGGACAGTTCTTGTCCAACACGACTCCTGTATGGATGCAAAACTTCATTCGTCTGACTCCTTTCATCCTTCTGAAAAAATACAATAGGAAAAAAGAGGCAAAAAAAAACAGAGAACTCATCCTGTTCTAACCACAGATGCCCCTCTCCACAAGGACAGGTAGGCACGACAAAGTCTGTTTTCTCCCTTTTGAGTCATAAACCAAGCTGCAGCAGATTTGGCGAAGAGAAAAGAAACAACAAAACAAAGAAACGCCAGCCTACTCTAGGTGGTACTGGGAATAGATAAAAACACATACACAAACACCAGACTTGGATGGTATGTCATTTTGCAGCATCAGGTGGTCTCTATGCCTCTCTCACAGATCCTGAAAGCAGAATAGACCCCTGTGACCACCTGTCTGACCTTCTTCCCAAGGTAGACCATAGGACTGTATACATATATATTAGTGGCTGAAGTCCAGAACATATACATCAGCAATAATAAAACTTTTATTTAGTTCCAAATTCACAAGCAAGTGATCAAGAATCCATCACATCCAAAGGGAGCTGTTTCAGCGCGTAATTTATGCTATTTAATAATTTGTGTGTTACAACTAGCTCAGATTCATCTGGTTTCAACTTTCAGCTGTTCAATTTCATTACCTCTCTTCCTACTAAACTGGAGAACTTTGTACTTTCTCTCTCCTCTATAGGTATTTGCAAAATACAAGTTATGTAACAGTAAAACAGGTTTTCCAACTGTAACCGATCTCTTAGCTCCCTGAAAACATTTTTTTTTTTTAGCATTTTTTTCTAAAGCAGGCACATAAGTACTGGACTCAGTATTCAAGTAACGATTTCGTGCTATTATACACTGCTAATACTATATACGCCTACCGTACACATTTAGCTTTTGCGCCCAAAGACTGCATCCAGTCTTTTAGTAGCATTACAAGGAGTCTGTATTTTGTTAGCTTTTTTCTATCACTCCAAATCCTTTCCAATGTAAACAGCTCTGCAGAATGTAGTTAAGTCCTTCCCTCTGCATAACAGAGGTGGACTGGTCTGTGCTAACATACTACTCTAATAAGTCTATACAAAAAGGAAATTAATCCCATGGGAGACAAAGGACGTCATTATTTACCATACCCCTGATTTTTGGTGGCATTTTCAAATTTAACAATAAGTAACTTTGTTTAGCTTGATTACTAGTGATCCTGAAATAAAATTATCTCAATTCTACCAACAAAAGGCTTGTAGTTACTTCTCCCTTCCCTTTCCAAATAATTACACTGCCTCATCACCCATTTATACTCACTGCCATTATTTCTCTTATTTGTGTCATACATACAGACATACATACACATGATAGAAGTCCTGGTCTAATATTTGTTCCTCTCTGCATAAAAGTGAAGAGCACTGAATATATATTTGATGTCCTCACAAGCAACAGTATGGCATACCGTTGTATACT
Source organism: Chauna torquata (assembly GCA_013399475.1). Taxonomy (NCBI): domain Eukaryota; kingdom Metazoa; phylum Chordata; class Aves; order Anseriformes; family Anhimidae; genus Chauna; species Chauna torquata. Next base: position 59,137 of record VXAL01001202.1, on the reverse strand, counting down.
GGTCCATATATAATGGATATATATACTGGTCCATATAATACTGGATACAGTATTTTAAATGCAACCTTCATCTTCCCTTCATGGAAAACATTCATGAGTTAAAATATATCCTGGTTAAGTGAATGCAGGATTGTGGTTTGTTGTTTCTTTTTTTTTTTCTTTCAAGTATCTAATAAAGCATCAGCAACATTAACATTATGGTTATTAGTTTACTTAATATGATGATGTTCCATTAGACAAAAGATAATACAATTGTAGGCTGGAAATTAACTATGGAAACATGTTGATATAGTTATATGGAGTCATGAAACTTTTTCAAATGCAGGAGCACTGTGTCTACAATACAGTTTAAACAAGTTAACTTATCTCATCTGTATATGCATAATAAACTTTTGCTCCTTGCTGTCATATCAGATATTCATTATTCCAGTACAAAAATGTTTTGTTTTGTTTTTTATATACAGGAAAGCATTTAATGAATATGAAAAAAACTATCATTGAAGTTAAGGCAGCACAACTTGTTAGAACATAGTGCTTCTCATGCTTTCAGCTCAAAAAGGAGAATTCATATTTATAGACAAAGTACTAATACAGTTATACTTTCAACTTTTTTTTTTTTTAAGAATAAAAAAAAAAACACCTATCTTTTAGACAAATGGCACCAGCATTGTAATGCTGTGCTAGAAAAGCAGCATGCACAAAGAGGAGCAGGGGCAGAAGAGTCTGAACCCACTGTCACAAAGGAGCTAGAAGTCAAAAGATGTTACAGGCTCAGAGATGATTCTCTTGAAAAGCAGGGATTAACTCAAAACTCAAGTACCCAGAGCTGTTCAGCGCACCTGGATTTATTTAGGGCATGGAAACAATGTAACATAGATCTAAAAGTGTTCATTTCCTATGCTAAAGTTTAATAGAGCTTTAACTTTTTTTTTTTAACTAAGTCAACAAATTTTCAACACATCTCCTCAGGTTAGCATTGCTTAAGTAAAACCAGTAGAGCTATTCGTTGAACCCCAGATCAACAGCAGAATTAATTACCAGAATTAATCATCAGTCACAAAGCCTTCCCTAGGATATTTAACTGATTAGCTAACAACATACTTAACAGAGCTCATAAAAAAAAAAAAAAGAAAAAAGCTTCATTAGAGCTCAGGAGTTCAAAGGATGTTCAAAGGATGGCCAACTTGCCAATCAGAAGAACACCGAGACCACCATTTAGCTATTCCTAAACAGCCAAGCTGAGGACTCGCTTCTCTAAAGAAGAGGTTTGGTTTTTCTGTTTTGATCCCCATCATAAAGTCAAAGGGTAGTAATTTCCTCATTTCTGAGTGCGCTAGTATCCAAATCAAGAAAAAGGCAGGGCTTTCAATTCTCACCTGCTCACAGGAAGTTCACACCTCACTGTTACCAACTAAAATAACTGAAACACAAGACGACGCTCCAGCCATCTGCTGATCTCTCCCATTCTCTATGAGCTGCCTTCAAATGAACCAAAGTATTTTTGCAAGCATCAAGCCTGTGGGTGCAGAAGGGTAGCCTGGGCAGGGCAGAGAAACTCTTGAGAACAGGGACAGCTCTGCCTCAGAAGGACAGCAAAGATTCCTCCTTGCTACGAAACATGCCTGAGCCTCATTTCCACTGAGTGGAGCAGATAAAGTCATCACTTGAAAGGAGAACACTACTGTGGATATGCAGCTTAAAATGCTGCTAGTTGTTATGCCGCTGGCAGGTTACATATTGGCCTTTTCGCAGCTTTTCAAGTATGATCCAAATGACAAAGTAGGCTGAGAGACTGTTTCTTTAAATGCCGAATTTCTAATATAGGTTCCAGCCAGTCACTTATCGCTGCTCTAGTCTTTTGTGGTTGCATGTATTTCCTATTTAAGAAAAGGACTATAGCAGTTCCTGGTTTGTCACATTTTCTTCAAATAAGTAGTTTCAGCAGCAGCTTCCTCTGCTATGCATTATTCTGCATTGGTGAACGCTGCGTTCCCTCTCACTGCTCAGAAAAACAGCCATCTACAGAAAGGACTTAAAGATGTGAGGGAACAAGATGAAGGAGTTCAAAACCACATCTACGATGACAGTCCATGGGATTTTTCCTTCATACCTAGATTCAATCTTCCCTTCTCCATCTGTACTTTCCAGCTCCTTCAAAATAATGAGCAAACGTTTCTCCAGCTTCACTGATTTGGCACATTTCATTTTCCTTGTCATTTAAGAGAAGCACACAAACTATTTGGTATTAATAGTAAGAACACTTTGCACTTTGTAAAGCTTTATTCAAAGCATTCTGTGGTCTTTCACTGAAAGCATTAATTTAGCACCTTCACAATAGTTCTGAGGCAAGTATTATAACGTGTTCCACACAGGTGGAAGCTCAGAGGCACAGTCAGGCTGAAGCAACTTGCTGTTGGTGCAACCACCAGAAGAACTCATGTCTTGCCTCCCCACATTCATTCTGTATTTCAGCATTTCTGGCCTACACCTACATAAATCTCTGGCAGAACTTCCCAGACATCTTTATTTTGAAGGATTTCCTGAGATTAAGTATTTAAACCATTAAGAAATAAGTTCATCACCTCCTAAGAAAACCACTTATACAAACATTCTCATCAACAGCAACCTGTATGGCTATGTTTTTACATCCCAGATACCAGCCACACTGGCTGAGCCTGAAAAGCTAATATTAACCCCTTCCAAATGAAAAGAATACTCTCAGGGTCTGGTCTTTAAAAATAATTTCCCTGAATAAGCAAGAGACTGCTAGTAAAATATCACAAAAGTCTCAATCTGTTTTAAACAGGAGAAAAAGAACATAGAAGGTCAGTCTGTCTTGCTCACCTTCAACTACTCTTCAGATACGCTTTTTATGTAATTGCATAATAGTATTTCTTTAATAAAAAGTAAGTACAAACATATACAAAAGAGGACAAGCAATCAGAAAAGGATTAACATTTTAATACTGTGGTAATATCTGAGCAAGTAAGGACATAATTTCAAATTTAATCAATAATGAAAAACAAAATCATGTATAAAAAGGCGGCAAGCCAAGTGAACATGAACGTGTCTTATATGACAGACAGCACAAGAGCTCCTAACTGTACATGACTCACTAGTGCTTAAAGAACATTACCTGTTTTGATTCTCACACTAGGATCCATCACCATGACATCTGGACACACCACCCTCTTTCTTGTGTCAAGAAAGTACTTTAATAATGCAAGAGGCATTGGTCATTAACCACTGCCAGCTATGGTTTTGCTGAATTATAACCATTACTACTTTTACTCAAACCTCAGGCAACAACAGGTCTCACCAGAAACTGCTGGCTGAACTTCAGATTAACTTACAGACGACCCTCATGTATCTCTTGAAGCTAAGTAAAAAATAGGTTTCACCTCCTTTTTTCTCTCAAGAAGTCTTGGAGCCACAAAGTGGCTCAAGATTCCAGTCTTCATTAGGGTATTCAGAGCATGCTATCCTATCCCTTTCATTCCCTCACATCATATCCAGAAATTGGAGAAACAAGAACACACTCACATATGGCTCCAACCCTCAAACCAAAACTCAGAAACGGCTGGTCTCTCCGAGTAAGCAACTTACGGAGTGTGCATTTATCCACTGCTAGAGAGAGAATGCAGAGAGAACGCAACCCTCAAGGGCTATATAAGAGCCTCTCCTGGTGTAAGTGCAAAGTTTTCTAGGCAGCATGGTCCATCCAAAAGCCTATCAAAGGCAAAAGTCACACAGGAAGCTGCATAAGTACATTCCAAGAACATTTTTCATGTTTTTCATTCAGTAAAAGCTTGTTGGATATCCCAATAGCATTATGTCAAAAATTCTACTTCAATTGAGTTTTGTTAGTGGGACTGATGGTATAGCTACTTCTACTTCAGAGGGCACTTCTAGAGAAGACTTCATCACTCCCTCTTAAGGCTACAAAAGGAGATAATATTTTAAGCTGAAAGCCAGCAGAAGAAAGCTGAGAGAAAGAGAACAGGAAATAATTTTTTCTTCTAAGCTGTCTATTCAAGAAGCTTAGAGGAAGTTTAAGAGGGACACAGACAAGTCTACTTGTTTGCTTGTCTTAAATAGCACAGAGTAGGATAAGGGCCAGTGAGTATATACTTTTCCTTTTATAAAAAAAGCATGCAATCAGAATAATAGTCAAGTTTTCAAACTAGAAATGCACAGGATCAAAGTGACACCACTAGTATTTAACAAGGGTAAAAATCCATCCAAGCCTACAGAAGACAGACTCAAAGAAGAGTATTCCCGGGCCACAGTTTTGGTGGGAGGGTACCATCCCTCCAGCTCCCAGACTTCCTGGGCTGCCCTAAGTAGATTCCTCAAGTCAATTCACAAATGGGCAGTGAGATGAATAAAATGAGGCTGTGTACAACATCGCTGTGGAAACAAAGGTCTTGACCTTTTTCATCTCTAAGAGGTGTTCAAATACTGTACTCACAGGCAACCGTTAAAACGAATCATGAAAGCAGCACACTGTTAAGGCTCAGCATTTGAAAGCAAAAGGCTAATGAAGTACTAAAGCAACAAGCTTTTTTTCCTCTTGATAAAATGGAAGAGGAAAGAAGATCCCAACCCTGTTTGCACACTTTGCAGACAAATTCCTTTTGAAGGGTATTAATTTTTTTTCTTCCTGTTTAACAAAATTACTTCAACAGTATAAAAGTTGGAAATAACACTATCTCAGAAATAGAAAGTTGCTCTATTCCTTATTGGTAAGCGGCACACAGACACAAAAAAAGAAAAACCCACAGGAAATTGAGAGCTATTCATTTAGCTTTAGTCAAGTCTTTGCAAGACTGTACCTTTTGACTATTAGTTGATGGTAATGTGCAACTGTCTGGTACTCAATCACATAAGAACTAGACCAAAAAAAGTATCAACATCAAATTTTACCTTCAAAAAGAACACAAGTGGTATGAATACAATTCTCTAGAAAAACGCTACTTAGCAAAAACAAAACAACTACTCCCCCACATATGTGCGATATTTAAAAGAAGGAATTCAAAGTTGTAATTATGTTCACACAAACCCAAACTGCAAAGTACAAGCAGTTCAATTTAGGGATTCAAAATCCTTTAAGTACTATCTCTAATGACACCATGTACCCCTCTTCCTCTCATATTTTTTTCTTTGGTATTTTGGGGTCCTGAGGGGATGCCTTTACCAAGGATCTGAAAGAAGGTATGATATCACTTGTCGTCAGCACAGAATACATAACCTGGAGCAATGGTAAGCAAAAAGTGAATCAGGTTACTTTCTGGTAAAGGCATTTTTTTTGTTTGTTTGATAGCTATAGTTTACATGAACAACAACTAGTTTTAAATACAGCAATGACACAAAAGTTACAAGCTTACAGGAATAAAAAAGAATCACGAGAATTACCCTTGGGAAACTGCATCCTGGAAGGCAACGATCCTGTAAAAAGTCTGGGGGTCATGGCAGACAATCTAGACACTGAACTTCCGGCACGACCCTGCAGCTAAGCAAGGAAACGTAGCCACTGGATGGATAAGAACATTATTTTGTATAAGGTAGGGTGGGAGGGAAAGTATTATCTAAGAAAAATAACAGCAAGAGCAACATGTATTTCTGGTCTATTCGCTGGAGAAAAGAAAGTACAAGAACAGCTAAAGATTCAGAAAACACATATCAAGAATTAAAGAGTCAGCGTATTTCGCTTATCAAAGAGGATAATGGTTATCAGTGACTTACTGACAAAATGGCTAGATGTCTCTACAAAAATTTACTCAAAAGATAAGGAATACATTAGTCAAAACTAGGCCCAGAAAAGATGCTGCTGGGCAGAAGAAAACATTTTGAAGAGTTCAGAATTAATCTCCTCTGCCTGATAGTACTTAATTACAATTAACTGATATGATGTGCAGTACGTTCCGAAACTCATCGACAGCAAGCTGCCAACATGCAGCATCCACAAGAAACACTTCATCGTACCCAGCCAATTAAAACTCTGTCCCATTCCTCCAGTGTTTACACCTTCCCCACTTTGCTGCAATGCTGAACGTACATTCAGAAATACAGACCTCTGCAGCAACTCCAACCAGTGGAGCTCTCACAGGACATCCTCAGAAGTACAGGCTGCTCCCCATGCACCATTAGAATATTAAAATCATAGTTCATTGTTCCAGGTCTTCAAAGGACTCCATGGACTCAGTTCAGCGTATCTAAGGCTTTTCCCAGCGCTCCAGGACAGACTGTGATCCGCAGCTCTGCGGATCTAGTTAGTGTTATTAAGTGCTGGAGACTCAGACTTCTGTGCGACTAGATGAGGGACATAAGCGAACTTCCCAAGGAATTGCTCGTGGCAGACCCGAGCACCGAAGCTTGTCATATTCAGATCTTCTTCTCCCCACTTTTCAGCTTTAATAGCAACTTGCATTAAACAAGGACAAAGAGACGAAAGTTTGCCCTATTGCTGCATTCTTGGCAAAACATTCTACTATTACAATCAAACAAAATACGCAAGAACATATATAGCACAAAAACCAGAATTGCCTAAAATTCTTCTGGAGAGAAATGAATGTAATTTACAACAGCAACATGTTGCATTCTGTCATTTATAGTCAAGAGTGGGCACCTCTGCAAAGTAACAACAGAAGTTATGGGCTTTCTGTAGAAATTACCAAGCAAGAGTTCATGATCCACAGCTACTAAGTCAGGATGAGCAGATAACAGAGGCTCATTCTGGGGACAGACATCTGTGAACGTATTTCATAGAATAAATGTTTTCTAAAACTACAGCCCATTTCTTGGCGTTTATGGAGCCCACAAATCACAAGTAACCCCTGTCGTTTCAGGGCATGCCGGATGAGTATGAACACAGCAGCCTGGCAGTAAACAAAAGTCACAGTTGGCTTTGCCTCTTGGGCTGCAGGCAGGTTGCCACCCAGCAAATAACACCGACAGCTGCCTGCCCTTCCCATATCCACCGCCCAGATGCATGGCGTGGGGTGAGCCCTCAGCTCCTCAAAGCCTCAGCTCTTTCAGCGGGAGCAGGAAATTATCATCGGCAGCTGAGGGTCAATCACGAACCAAGAGAGCACATTTTTTGTGGGAGACTAACAGCAAGCAAGCTTCTGGTGTTCTCAGAGCACAGCCACCAGCTCAGTCTGGGGACCTTAACTAATTTTTCCTTTAATTTAAATAGCTAGGTTTTTTTAAAGTTAAGTTTAATCTCAAATGTGAATTCTGCAAGTTTTCACTCACTGGGCTCCCCGCAACATTTTTAGAATTTTCTTTCTTTTTTTTGAACCAGTGAGTTACTGGAACGTCTCAGGTTGGCAACAGAAGCCAGAGCTTGGAAACTGCACGGCTTCCACCCAGAATGAGTTTTAGAGAAAAAAAGCAGAACATTTCCCTACCTCCCTACATCGGCAGCAAAGCCTTAGACTCTCTACTAGGATTTCACCTTCAATCTCAACTAAAATTTCCCTTTTAACTCTCCTGGCACCCTGTCTTTAACTCATTAGGAAACTGTTGATATGAAGAGTGGAAAGCCAAGAGAGGAGGTGTGGGGAGGAAGAAGAAGGGGAGGAGAGGAGGGCACAATCCAGATGGCTGATACTGGTGGTTAGCACTTCAGTACTGAGAGTCAATCTGATCAGTGTCAAAAGTTAAGAGGAAAAACAAAAAAACAGACCCCAAAACCTTTCGGATGTTTGGAGCTAGGGTTTCTGAACAAAATTTGAGACAGGCCTCTCCATACCCACGGTAACAATACATGGCAGGACCTTGTACACAGTGCTTCAGAAGGCAAAAATTAATCATTTCAGCAGTAAGTTATAAAGGAGTATTATCCCCTTGTTACTGACAGGGGAGCTGACTCAAAGAGGACTGAGGGAGTTGCCCAAAACCACAGGCTAGTCATTAGCAGAGCTGCAGTTACAAGTTCCTGGCTCCCAGCACTATTTTCACGCGCTGGCGGCCGCCCTGCATCACAGAGCGGGCACACAGCAGGCTCCCCGGGTGGAGGATCACCTGTTCTGCACACATCTCCCACCTCTGGTCGAGCTTCAGAGCTGCAGATGTGCCCAGCCGGGGCGGTGGGCTCAGCGATGAGCAGCAGCGGTGATGCCCACGTCGCCCCGCGGACCCACACCGCTTGCTGGGCTGTGCCCCCCAGGTCTGCCCTGATGCTCCCCTTGTGTCTGTTTGAGTCCAGGGACACAGGTCAGAAAAACAATCCTAAGGAGAAGTAAGAGCTAGTAGTTGTGTCAGGTCTCGTACTCTGCGTTGGCTCACTGAGCAGCCAGACAAGGGGCAGAGATGGGGGGGGGGGAGCGGTGTCAAGTGACAGGCAACGTGCATCCCAGACACTGCAATGCCAACTGCACTCCATCCTCTTCGTGCTCACATACTCAGAGGGGAACTGCAGATCAGTTCACTTCTCAAGCAAAAACTGAAATGGGTCTTTCCATTTTAGCCCCATAGCTTGACTGTGCGTCTTACAGTGCTGATCTCAGCTTCTCTCAATTGCTTGGTCAAGAGTGCGGACAAAGTTACCTGCATCTTAGAGAAGCAAGCAGCTCACACGTGGACATTCTACAGTGAAAGGTCACCTTTATCGTAAAGATAGCTTGAGAAGTATTAGGTCAATTTTCCATCTCAATGTTTACAGAAGAAGCACAATTCCTAATAACAACAAGCTTGGGAAACCTAGTGTGACAGAGATGGGAAGGGGGAAGTGAGTATTCCACTTAAAAAGCAGAACCACAGAAATTTGCTTTTCATAACATGATTAGTCTTAATTTTATACATAAACTTATATCTAGGCCTCTGTTACATTAGTTGAACGTATTCCCCCACTTTCTATCTTCTGCCTAACATTAGCCTGTGCTGAGCTCTCCAGACATTCCTTCTAACTCAATTCATCCTTTGAAGCTGACAGTTATCTACACAGTCAGGCGCTGAAGTAATTTATTCTTTCAGAAGTGTTAAGCATTTACAACTTGCAACATCAGATTGTGCAAATATTCAAATTTTCTGGAAGAAAAAGAAAAGGAAAAAACATTTACCTTGATGTCTACATTTATGTAGATATTTTCTCCCCCCCAAACTTTGTTATCTAAAGGCTTCTCCTTATGCATGAGAGATTTCCCATTTTCCTCCCTGTACTTTCCAGGTACTTTCCACATACTGCGACAAAACAACTAACCAACACAAGAAAGGGAACTCAAAATACCTGTTACTCTTTTATTCAAATAAGCTTTCTTATTTTGAAAGTTTTTCTAAGATAACTTCTGTGGAGACAAAAATATTCATATGCAATGTCAAAGGAAATTAGTAAAACTAATCTAGCAGCAATGCCAAAATTTTGCACATACGTGCATTAACACAAGAAGAAACCACAGTGCACCAGTTTAGACAGAAATCGTTCTTTGACTTCGCTTCAATCTGGTCTCATCAAAAGCAAGTGTTAATTCCAGTAAAAAACAACAACAAAACACTCAAAATGTAAAAAGAACACAAATACTTCAGTGAGATACTGTACTTCTGAATGTATTAAACTAGTGTTTTCACTGCCAAGACTCATTTAAAAAGAACAACCAGAAAATGTTTGCAAAACAGATTGCCATTATAAAATGCATGAACATAGCATGCCCCAGCTATTAATAACACAATATACATCAACACACTGCTTTTCAGATAATCAATATTAATTGGCAATCTAATTTGGAACTGTTAAGACAAGTGACATTGGAGCAGCAATCCATCAGGTCTAAGCTAACGGGGTGAAAATAGGCCTGGTAACAGTTACTTCCTTGTCATTTCCTTCCAAATACGAGACAACGCTGTCTCAGTGATCAGAGTCACTCATCTCACAAACGTACCTCTGAAACTAGATTAGGTCTGATAGAACGATTTTATGGTTCTGATCCAAATTATCAGGCAGACCCCATGTGAAGCCTGACTTGTAGTTCATGAGCCCCCAGGCTCCTTGGAAGGAAGCGAGATAAAGGCACAGGGAAATATTGGGGAAGGAAAAGAAAATGCTGGGTGAGCTCTGGTACCCATCAACATCAGCGCAAGCTCGCCACGTCTCATGATGCTCTCCTGAATACTCCATAAGTACTACTCCAGAAGCAGCAGCAGCAGGGGACGGGTCAGGAAATATCTGTGGAAACTGTGAGCAACCAGGAGAAAGCTTGGACACAAGGCACAGACAGGACGTGAGGGCAAGTTTGGGGCAGGATCCAGATGCCTGTCTGGAAGGATGGAAACCCAGAAGTAAATGGGGAAAGGGAACACAGCAGGTTAAAAAAAAATAGTAACAAGGGATAGTTGTAAGAACTAGCGACACCTGACAACGGTGGCCTTGAGCAAGAGTATGAACAGGACAGCCACTTCTTCCCGAGAGATGGGAGGACAGGGAGTGGGACAGTGGCACTTCTCTGCCCCAGGCTACCAGGGAAGGAACAAACAACGCCTCTCTGAAAGCCAGGAGACAAGAATGAGACACACATATTCATAGCTCAAGATTAATTTCAACCCCGAAATGGTATCACACGAAGTGAGGACAGAATCTTCTCTTCTAGAGGTGAAAGACGAGAGCCAGTGGGAAGTGTTAACTTCTCTCTTCCAGAATCTCATTTTAAAGCCAATCCTGTGATTTCTAGGGACCTGACTCACGATTTGTACCTGCCTGGGGCTGGCAATAAAGCCATGGTTAGAAAAGGCGTTGAGGCCTCAAGCTGCAGAACACACTCGAGACGCAAAGCTCCTTCGGTGGCTGTTTTATGAGGTAAGGAGAGAGAGAGAGCTCGCCCTGGGAGAGGCGATAGAACAGAAACCGCCCATGTTAAAGCACATACATTCACGAACACCCGCTTCGTGGTGAAGAACAATACTTTAAACAAAAATCAAATGAACGAGTTAGAAAAATCAAATAATCATGAGGAGCAATGTCTTAGGAAAACACCAGCAGCTGAGCGAGTACTGAGGTGCAGTCCCACCTGCATGTCAAAGCAGTGCCCGGTACTGCATTTGCACCAGATAAATACAATTTTTTTTCAACATCAACAGAATCCGCTAGAGCAAACCAGCCTGAACACAAGCATTCATATTTAACCCATACTGGCCAAGCTCAACTCCACACATTGGCTCTGCACAAGCAGTGGCACCACCATGGCCACCATTGTGGCCACCACAGCAGCAACACTGGCAGCAGGCACACAAGGGGACAGCAGCTGAGCCGCCTGCACGGTCAGGCTGAACACGCTCTAAGAAGTCCTGAACGCAGCTGTAATTAGCCGTTCTTGGAACACAGGTAGGCCGGTTCCAACACGTGCGAGTGAAGGAGATCGTTTACATAACAAGCGAGGTATGCACTGAGATGCTTTGCATAATAGCGCTGCAGATTGCCAGACCTCTCACCCGAAGAGCTGTATTCTACCAGCTATATACATACAGTCTACTCAAAGGTGGCCCTGTAAGCCATTAAATAAAACATTCATAATGCAACTCAATGGTGGTATGAAAGGGTGTGGTTTGAATGGACAAGGAAAAATGCCCAACACTTGCAGAAGGCTAAGAAGCAAGTGAGCCTTTGATTCTTGCATACTCTATGCTGGGCTGACAGGCCCCTAAAGTTTTCAGTTCTCGCTTGGGCAGCCACCCTCCAAAACAGTAACTCCACTAAGAAAACAAAGCTGAAATGGAAAAAACAAAAAATCAAGACCATCTAAAAGAGCTAAATCTCTGAATTGAAGGAAAAAGGCTTCCAGTCCTCATCCTCATACAATGACATAATGTATTTAGCTGTTTTCACTACACTTTCCAACCAACAGCCTCGAAGAACAATAGGGATTTCAAGGCCCCTGAGTTACACAGGGCTCAGGACAACAGAGGAGACAAAATGAAATATGCAAGTAAATGAGCTGCATAGTGACAGGCTGGACCGCGGGTTGAAGTGATAATTCCTGCATCATATTACTACCATGGTCAGCTGTTTGTTGTTTGAATATGGTTATTCCAACACCTTTAGTTTTAAAGGCATCTACACTTCTCTGCCAGTGGAAGCGTCTGGACCAGAAACTGAAAGAGAAAAAGTATCTGTCCAAACACTGCCTTTTTAAAGTGCTGCTATTAAAAATCAGCAAACTTACGGCTTCCTTCAGCACATCAGTGACAGCAAATACTTGTTTCAAACTCAGACCTAAAGGTTTGCTACTCGTATGCATTCTGTCCTACTAAAAACAGTCCACTTCTGAAAATATGGCAACAGGAAAAACAAGTTTTAAAGCATAGAAGCTAAAGCAGCTCAAAGATCTTTTCACTTTTCAAATGTCCCGGGGGGGAGGGGGGAAATCCCAAACCTAAACAAAAAGGCTTTTGCCTCACTTGTAACTTCTAAAAAGCTCTACTATACTAAGATAAGTATGACCGATCTGGGTGTGGGCTAAGCCCACACCTGAAAGACTTGCATTTCTGTCATCTAGACTTTGTACATCAATTCACCAGGAGAAAGGACTGGGACAGAAGCTGTTTAGAACCAAGATGATCTCTGCTCTGAGGATCAGAGACAGACATAACATATAAATAAACACCTCAGTTATTTGCAGGGTTTTGCCAGGGAATGAAACAGTTGTCTTCAAACAGAACATGAGACCAAGGAGACTGTTTTGTGTAAGAACATGCTTATCTTCCCCTCTCTCTTACCTTATCAGACACATCTCCTTGCCCTATTCAGAATCCAGCAAGTCACAAAATTCCATCTGCAACAAAAGGAAAAGTCCATTAATACCACCCAATAACCTTATACCGAAAGGCTAGTAAGTAGTTCAAGAAAAAAGTTAAACTTCTACTCCCATTCCAGTATAATCTACACCCCAGGCAAGTCGCCCTCCTGTCTGCAGCAATCTGGGAAACCTGGATATAAAGGTATTAAAGATGTTGTAACATGTTTTGTAAGAAACATGCTCTTCCTCCTTCAGAAAGGTTAACAGAGGTGGCCAAAGTGTACAGGTTGCCCTACCGAGTCATAAATAAGTCTGCAGCATCCTCTCATTAAATTAAATGAACATCAAATTATATAATGTGCACGGTTGTAAAATGAGACCAATGGTAATGGCTAGAAATAATCACAGCAGCCTTATACATTGTGGAGACAATTTTCTGTCAGTGCATTAAACCTGGGTACACTGCACGTTTTATCTGCACGCCAAGAAACTGTCAGCACACACTCTTTCTTAAATATGGTAAAGCATGCAAGACATGGATGAAACAAAGTTCCCATGCACAAGTTTAATGATGCCTACCCTGATCAAGAACATTTAATTTCTTACCACTTTTACAAACCAACCTCTCAAGGAAACAAAGAGTTTTCTTTTAGGTAAGCATAATGCAGTTCAGCATACCTGTGGTCACAGGAAAGAGTACCATGCACCTAACTAACAAAACTGCAACCTCGGAATTAATAAAATCTACAATCCTGATAGACTTGGGCTCGAACAAACGCTCTTTCACAACACCATTAAGAAAAGGAGACATGACCTGCAATCCAACCAGTTAGCAAACCAGCAGGGCAGAAGGGAGACCTCCCGTTTGACACTTCAAAAAGCATAAGAGCCTGCCTAGAGAAGCGTGAACCAAGGATCTAAAAACCCACCAGACAAACCCCTCCACACATCCTGGTAGCATTTTCAGCACTCTGCCCACCAGCACTAGAAAACTGTTAGTCCATTGCCAGGTTGAAAAAGAACAGAAATGTGCAAGTGGAATGGGACACTATGAGAGAATAAGGTTGGTCGTGGTTTTTTTTTTTTTTTTTTAAAAACCTAATTTCTCAGTCCAGTTACCTGGGGGGAGATACGGCAGGAATGGAAGGATTTAAAGCGAATTATTTTCACATTTACTTATTTTTCCTGTAATGACTCCACAAAGAATGTTCCTGTGCCTAAAGCACAAACCTGGATGCAAGGAAAACACTGTTTTCTAAGCCTGGATCTGACGTGCCTGCTTTGCATGCTGGCTTGGTTTCCCTTGGGCACTGAGCACCCTCGGGAACCGCCGGGGCCCAGCGCCACGTGACAGGGAAGGTGACATCCTCCAGCGCCCCGTGCTGCCGCCTCCCCGCCAGCGGGACAGGAACAGCGGTACCAACCAGGAGGGCTGCCTGGGAGCCAGGTCCGGGCGCCCGTCTGCGGTGTGCTTTTCTTTTTAAAGTGTACATTAGTGTAGACTTGTAGCGCTAGAAAGAAACTTGTCATACACTGAATACCATTTCCTCATCTTTCACTGACACAACTTACGCCCTCTTATTTCCTCTTTTCAATTGCCATTTGCTTCATTCAGAAATACTTTTTATTCAAAAGGACACGGCTCATTTTGGCTTTGGCATTACCAGAAACACCTTAACAACATATTTCACTATGTTTTTTTATCCTGTGAAGAAGAGATTTTTCGTCCACAGGACAGAAATTTTTGAGGAGGATGAGAGCCACTGACCAGGAGCCCAACTGGGTACCCCTGCACTCCCATTCCCTGCCAACCCAGTAAATTCCTCACAGCTCAACCTCTTCCTGGCTATTTTCAGAGAAACTGCAGCAATCATACAAGAACAATGGGGAAGTTTGTTTTACTCAAAGAGCAAATGTTTTGCAGCTTCCAATGTAAATATTTTAATTAATGGATTTTTTTTTTTTTTTAAACTCTCTGCTTCCCTTTTAGTGTTCCCCTTCA
>VXAL01001202.1:17940-44372 GCA_013399475.1 Chauna torquata | reverse complement strand
CAATGTAAATATTTTAATTAATTGATTTTTTTTTTTAAACTCTCTGCTGCCCTATTAGTGTTCACCTTCACCCAGAGCTATGAGAACAGAGTCAGCACTTGACTTCTATAATAGGGAGAAACAAAGAAGTACAACAAAGAAAAATGAGGCACATTGACTTCAGAAAAAGCAACTTCAGAAGCAAATCAAAACTGACTGGGCATTTGCTGGGGGTAACTGGGATGAAAGAATGAAAGAAAAGCGAGTCTGCTCATTTCCTGCATCAGGCTATGTGCTCATACGAGCTCCCATCAAGATAGTGGACCTATTTTAATAGCCAACTTGTAGAAAACCGCAACCTAAACTGTTTCCAAAACAACATTACGCCCAATGACCAGGCAACAAGAAAAAAAATAAAGCGATGACTATCTTCTTGCCTCAGTCATCAGTACGGCAGCTCCTAACCATACCAACACTCATGTCCGCTTCACAGAAACGCTCAAATCTCTTCTTAATGATTCATCAGTAAAGTGTTGTGGATCCTGTCAGCAAGAAGGGAATCAAATTCACTGTTGCTGGGCAGGGCTACTTTGGTACCAAGGAAGGTGGCAGAAGAGAGATACCAGGCCGTACGGTACCGCACGTGCTCCCACAGTGCTTTCCGGATCCAGCAGCACGTCCAGGTGTGGCCAGCTCTCCCACCGGACTCACTGCCTCCCTCCTCTGCCCCCGCCTAAGGGGATACAGCCTGCACGCTATGCCATCAGCAGATGGCTGGCATTCAGGATTTTATTTTATTTTATTTTAAATGAAGTGGGACACAGATGGTGCTGTTCCGACTTCCCCAAAGCCTGACTGGAACGTGAACGTAGATGCGTGTGAGCGGGGAAGCTCAGCCCCATGGTACGTTTCTGAAGAGCTGCAGAAAAACTGCTTGGACCCATTCAGACTGAACCAGTCCCTCACGTGGCAGCACTTCCCTCGCCCTGCCCTTATCTGAACGGGAGTTTTTGTTCCTCTTGTACTGACCTCACCACGTTTGATGCCTATTAGCAACACCCTTCCAAAAGTTTAAACAGCAGCTCCGTAAAAATCCCCCTTCGCTGTCAGCGATACCCATGCCAACCCCGGGTAAAATCCTTACCATATCCATCCAAAAATCCCGCACTCGTACTCCTCTACCACCTCAGGCAAGCCGCTCGTAAGGCTCCCCAGATCCTGCGATTCCACAGCGACCGTCCAGGCCAGCTGCCCCACGGCCGCCGGGCTGCCCCACGGCGGGAGGACGGGAAGGCAGGCCGCCCGCCCGCCGGGCTGCGGGGCCTGCTGACTGGGCGAGGAGCGAGATCTCCTGATCGCAGCGCGCTGAGAACAAACCTTCCAGATCCCTAAATTAGTAAATGATAACTATTAACCACTCCTCATTAGGATGGGGGGTTGGGGGGCGGGGAGAAAGAATGCCTGGCTGTTAATTGAGAGAGATACTCTAATTTGGCAGCAACAGGAGACCCTGGGGACCACAAGGCTATTGCCGTTTCTGCACAGGCAATTCGAGTGCCGGGGAGGCTGGTGCTTCTGAAGAAGGAGGCAGACGGTGGCAGATGCGTCGCCCCCACGGCGCGCACGCAGCGCGGTACCTGCCCCCCGCGGGGAGCGGGAGGATGCCGAAGGGAAGGCTGGGTGGATGGATGGACAGACACACGGATGGACGGACAGAAGCTCCCGTCGTGGCGGGGCTGTTCAGAAGCATGCGCTGGTGAGACCTTTCCTGTCCCTACCAAAGCGAAACTAAATCTCCTGATCCCGTATGAGTGTTATCAGTCACCACTGTGACTGTACATGCATTTGTAATCT
Source organism: Chauna torquata (assembly GCA_013399475.1). Taxonomy (NCBI): domain Eukaryota; kingdom Metazoa; phylum Chordata; class Aves; order Anseriformes; family Anhimidae; genus Chauna; species Chauna torquata. Next base: position 42,539 of record VXAL01001202.1, on the reverse strand, counting down.
CGGCTTTAGTTTCCACGCCAGTGAAAACTTTTTTTTTTTTTAAAGTCATTTCTCTTTCTGAAATATATTCCCCATCAGTTTTTCTGGCTGTACGTGCAGCACTAAATGACAGAGTAAGAATCGAAGAAGTGTATCTCTGCTCAAAGGAGAGCTCTGGCAAAACAAACTTCTGCCGCTTTTCATGAAAGACCGAAGCAAAGAGGCAGGCTCTGCATTAAGCCCTCAACATGCACGAGCTCTGGAAAAGGAGATCTCCTAGATCTCCTAGTGCCCCCACTCAGAGAGTAGCCCAAGGCTTGTGCTGGTCCTTCCATTTCCCTCTCTGACCAGGGAGCCGCTGCGCTCGGATTTTCCATGTGCCTGTTTAACCAGTGACGTGAAACTCACGCAGCCGTACCCATTCCTCTGCAGTCCTCTCATCAGGGCAACGAGTAGAAACACTCCCCGGAGGAGTGGCACATTCATAAGTCCCCTGTGCCCACGGGATGGAAAAGAGAGAGAGAGAGAAAAACAGATGAATGTTAACCGCCCCTCCTTGCCTCCAGCAGCAGTTTGTGCTCTCCCACGCAGAGAAAAGGGAGGCTGCATCATTTGTGGAGGCCAACCTGTCTGGAAAAACGTAGACTGGGAACGGATGGCAAACTCCCTTCTATACCGATCCTCTTACAGTAAGGAAAGTGAAAGTCAGCCATGGCGTTGCTGGTGGAAGATCAGACCACAGGGCCTTTGAGGGGCTGCTCTTACACAAACAGCAGAGCTAGACTGCTCAGGATTGCATCAGTTCAACATATTTGCTATGCAAAATATTCTGCTCACACACTACTTGCACTGTGTGATATTTCTTATGGCTATTATTATTACTTCTGACAGAGTACATTTTTTGTCCGATCGCAGGAACACAGAAGTCTCTGCAACATGCACGAAGCCGCAAGACCACTCCATTTGAGATGTTAATTCACAAACCTAGGACTCTTCTGTAGCCTGACTCCAAACAGCTGCTTCCTAACCACGAGTAGGAAGGCAATAAGCGCATCACATACAGAGCTCTGAGCAGTTGCCACCACACACTTCTTTAATGGGTTGTCTAAAAGGTGTCTCAGCACGCGGTACTGTACACACGCCAAACCAGAGCCGGGGGGAGAAGCTCGAGGCAGGAAACTGAAGTGTGTCTTAGATTAGCACAGCTCACTCAAATGTAGTGCTATGCTCAGATTTGGTTTTGATCTGCAAACCTTGCTGGCATTGGCTAACAGGCTGTTTGAAGTTTTGTTAAAAAAAAAAAAAAAAGGCCAAAAAGAAAAAAACATGCCTTTTAGCCAAGATGCTAAAATAAACACCATGACACACACGAAGTTGCCCTGGCAGTAGCCGGTACCTTTCAGACCCTTGCAAGATGCACCCTTCTCAGCCCCGGTTTCACGGCACCCTGTCGGCAGCCCTCCCACCTCCCCCGGCACTGCGGGCGGCCCCAGCGGGATGTGCAGCGGCAGCGCCCGGCACGCCTCCAGCCCGGGGCAGCACCAGCCACCTCCGACCTGCGGAGTGCCTCCCCACCACCCCCAAAGCACTCTGCTGCCCACCGAGGTGCCTTACAAGCAAGCGAAGTCCAGCACCAACTTGGTTCCAAGAAACTGTTCAATGGCACCAGTTCTTCCAGTTCAATGCACCAGGCTTCCAGTTCTCGCCATTAATTCCAAATGAATGGACCCGGAGTCATCCCGCTGCCCCGAGACGGCAGACGTGACCCTCAAATGCACACGCCAGCAACTGCAGCCACGGCTTCGATTACGCTGATACCTGCCTGGCAGCAGCCGCTCTGAAAGGATTCGCTCCCTTGCCCTAGCTCCAGAGAAATCAGGCAGCAGAGATGCACTGCAACCAGCAACTCCGACAGGGGCGAGGTGGGAGTTCTCCTCCAGGTAACACAGAGGAGAAATCTGAGCCCTAAAGGGAGAACTCGGATGCAGACTGAGGGGAAAAAACATTCTATCTAATGTTAGTATTTATTAATATCTGGGCTTCAACAGGATAAACACACAAGAATCTCTCTGCCTGAGCACATATTTAAAGGACTGTTTACACTTGAAGTCCAAAAGGATGTCCTCATTTTATAAATAATTTGATCCAATGACTACATCAGAAAAAAGTGCAATTTAAGGCTACACAGAGAGGCAAAACACTTGGCTACTGATGTCTAAACAGGGGGGACAAAAACAAAACAGCAGGGTCTCTAAAACTCAGCAAACAATTTACAGTGAAAGCTAATCACGTAACAGCGCGGATTCAGCGCACACCAAACTGTGACTGTTCCAACTTAAGACTTCCAAAACTTTGCTTACCAGTAAGTCATTCTAAACATTCAGTGTTATAAGGCTCCCCCAAAGGTAAATGCTCGCTCTGTTACTTACACCTGACCACACAAATCGCCCGGCCGCACTTTACTCGTCCCGTTCGGCAGGCACGGCGCACCAGAAAGGGCACTCGCGGAGCCACGAGGCAAGCAAGCCGCAGGCGGCGTGGGGAGAAGTTCGTGCTTCTCCCCTAGGAAGGGGGAGAAAATGCTCCCAGAGGATCTGCTGGCTGAGCCTCACCCGTGCGTTTTGTTTTCCTTTGTCACATGCTCACTGATGTGTGCATATATGGTTGTAGTTACAAGTGTATATGATTTGCTTAAGATCAATCACTTTGCATGCCAGAGCAGTGGGAGAAACAGAAACCCTGCACACAAGAAAATCGGTACTCTATAAAGAAATACTATTTCCAGCAAAGACTTGCTCTCCACTGCAGTCAAATGTACAAACTTAGTTTGTTTGCAGTTTTGTTTCTCAGTGGGGAGAATACCTGTGATGAGCAACAACAGCCCAAGCAATCTCGAAAGACGTTCAAAGAAGTATATGCCACCCTAAATTCTGAGCAGACTTAGAAAACATTACATACTGTTTTGTTCTGATGTTCTTCTCGACAGTCCGCTGCAAGCCATAACACCAGGTCATACGGAGAACACACTGCACAAAGGTATGTTTTGAGTTTACAGGGAGAGACGATCTAGAAGGAAGGAATAAGGCTTTTTGTTTTGTTTTTTAAAGCAGTATACACATAATTTTGTAATTAGCTAGATTTTGTGTAGCTGCAGACACACAGCATCAGTATCTGATGTACAGCACCAGTAAGACATATCCGACATTAAAGTAGAACTCCATGCTTTTAAGAAGACCTATGTTTCTGGTCCAGAGAGGCAATGAAGACTGCAAGCATTTAACTTGAAATCAGTGACCGCATGTGGTAAGAAAGGCTTGCCAGGATGTGATCCTTGATGATGACTTCATCCTGCACAGCTCCCTTGAAAAAGCATCAGCTGAGACATCTTGCCCAGAGCAGCTCCTGCAGAGCACAACCCAACCAAAGAGGAGACAAGGGTGCCAAAAATAACAATAAAAGTTTTTCCCTCAAATAATGAGGTATCCCTTATAATTCAGCCCTATAAAACCAGATTTGTCAAGTTCTAAATTGGGTTACAGCAATATTTCATTACGGCATAAATCTTCCTTACACCCTAGTAAAGATGCCTAATAATTTAATATGCTATAATTTTATTTTTTTTTAATCTGGAACTCATCAAAGATTGCCTGAAATAGGCTCCTTCTTTACAGTCCATTTTCCATATACATATAGCTTCCAAAATGTAACTGGCTCACATTCTTTGCATGGAAAAACATTTGCAAAGTGTGCTTGTATGTAGACTAAAAAAGGTTGTAATTATCTCTCTTGGGTTTCTTAGATAGGTCAGTGCACATCCTACACAGGCTTCTGTATTATCCCATGATATTCACTGAGCATCATTTTTTTTCTGAAGGCAGCAGAACCCCTTGAAAATAATTACACCAAGTAAAAATTACAAAAGAAAAAAAAAAAGATTCTAGATCCAGAACTTTTAGGACATTTACTTTTAAATAATAGCAAATTTCACAGCACTTTTTTGTTGAAATGGATTACACAGGATTCTAAATTACAACTGGCCCATATACTAATATTTCAGTGGATAACATGCAAATGAAAAGAAATAAAAAAGGAAAATATATTTAAATGGGCAGAGAAAAAAAATGTTGCCAGTACTTCTTGTTAATAGAATTTGTGATTCCTGTTCCCTCCCAGCTAACAAGGTCTTCAATAAAACAGAAACCATTTCAAAGTAGTTACCATAACATGTCTGCATAAAACAGCACTGTAAAAAGTTAAGAATATGACCACATCAGCACTATAGAACACATACATTTTCATCATGAAATGGATATGGTGAGAACCACTACAAAAAGTTAAGATTGCTCAAAGTTTGAAAAGCAGTGATGTCATTTTCTTTCTGCTTCTGAGAAGCGCGCAGAGTTTACGTCCTCACTTCCTGCTGTCTCTCTTTACTTTTCTTAAAGGCAGCAATATACGACCAGCACCGCAGCACTTCAGTGCTGGAATAGCTGGAGAAAGGAGGGATGAGACTGTTCTAAATCTTATGAAGCTTCTTTAACAGCAATTCAGTAAAACCTACACCACCAGTAGTTAAAATAGAAGGCGGGCTGCTCTTTTATATGCTATATCTCTAGGAGCACGCATGCAATTTTGTTCTTTACCCTGCTCAGACAAGGGTCACCGACAGCGCATTGAGAAGCTCATTCACAGTCCTGATCCCACGAAAGCCCACCACAAGAACACCCCAGAAAGCATCTAAACCAAGTGTGCGGCAATTGGATGTATCTGATCGGTCGGCTTATCGCAGGACTGCGCACCCTGGAGTGGAGCCCCAATGCGGGCTTACGACAAGATAGCGAGTGTCATAACCACGTCACCGCTAGCTGCCATAGCTCTCCAAGGCAATTTTAAAGGAGGAAAAATTAAAATATAATAATTATATTTACTACATATATGCAAATATATATAAAAGAGGGAAAATAGCTATTTTTTTTTTAAACTGCAGTACTTTACACTGGGGTAGGGCTTTAACAAAAATGTAATTTTAGGTGACTGACTCACTTTTCCCACAAATTAAATGATATCAACCAATTCCTAAAGAGCGAGGCAATCCCAGACGTATTCACTGGTGGGGGGGGTGGGGAGCCAGGTTCCTACCTTCCCAGGAACTCGCTAACCCTGCTCCCAGACTAGCACACAGCCAACCCCTCCGCTTCTCCGGCGGTTCCCACATGGAAGCAGCAGCAGCCTCCCCCCGGTATTTCAGTCTCCAAGTGCTCCGGCCCCCTGGTCCCGCTGCTTGCGCTGGGGCGGCCGCGGGAAAGAGGACGCTCTGGGCAGGATTCGCTCAGCCTTCTGAGAGGCTGGGGGCTTACCTTCTGAGGTCGCTGTGGTTTGGTTTTCTGGAGTCAAATGCTAGGACTAAGATTGCTAACAGGAAGCTCCTCAGTTCACCATTCCTCCTAGCATTCCTAAGGAACAATCTGTCTGAAAAAGATTTTTATTATTTTTTTTTCCCTACACAAGAACCCGGTTATCTATGATTAATGCCCAGCCAGTTTCCCCATAATTTTTTTTTAAGAACCGGGTTGGCTTTTCTGGCCAATGAGGAAGTGAGGCTCAACTGATAGCTGTTGGGCTGATGCAGATCTGTAGCAACTCCACCAAATACAGCGAAATTATTCTGCATTTACAGCTCTGTCAATAAATGCAAAATCCAGGAAAAATGGTGTTCAGGTATTGAAACTGTACTGGCCGTAAAACCATACTTTTATCAGATTTCTGCTGACCTTTGAATTGCACAGACCAAGGATGGACCTGTCTTAATTCCCATCTTTTAAAATGCACTTCCCCCAGCAACTCAGTTAATCCAGGGCATATCTACTACTGTTAAAGTTTACTTTTGTTATTCTGCTCAGTGCTTTGTATTTCAAATCTGCAGTTGTATATACACCAAGTGCATATTAATATTGATCTGGTTTTAAACAAGTGGCACACAATAAAGTAAACATAAATACCTGACCCTACATTACCAAATCACTAACATCTCAAAGGATTTTTATTCAGTTAGTATTCTTGTTTAAAGCACACGTACGTACACACACACACACAAAACAAGAACAAAAAGCACAAAAAAAGCAAAACTCTCTCTCTAGAGTAGCAGTTACTTGCTGAGAAAACAATTATGTTTTTCTTTACTGGAGCATTTTTATAGCTGGGAAAACAATATACAAAGAATTGGCCAAATCCATGTGCTTGTACGTTTATTAAAATACTTCTTCAAGGAAGTTTAACCAACAGTTATGTCTAATACACATAGTCACATAAGTGGTGCTGTCCACAAAATACTACTGACAAGCATCTGTATAAACAGCAGAGGAAGGACATGAAAGTGCTTATTACACAGGTGGATCATCTCACAAATAAGGCTCAGAGCTTTTATAGATTTATAATTAGCAGTATAAATTTTTAATGATTACAGCCTTGGTTAGTTTTCATACCTGGCAGAGTTTACATCTACTACTCCCAATGCAGTGAGTCTCGATTTTGAAATCAAGATACACCAATTAAATTATTAAAATCCTGAACATTCACTACTGCCCTCCCTTTTTGTGCGTGTGTGATTTGAAGAAAAAATAGAAAAGTCTCCAACACCTCTTCCCAGAAGTATGCTTTCTAGGTTTTCAGATACAAAACAGACTGGAGCTTGCACCAGCTGATCTGTGCAAACTTTGATGACTCTGTTTTCAAAACAAAAGCCAGGAAATTAGTCACGGTAGAGTAGCATCTCTAGGGGACAGTTTGGGTGGCCACCAGCAAGATGTGCATGGAAGGATGTGCAAGAGAGGAAGACTGGTATCTACCACTTCCTCTCTTCAGCCCAAAAAAGAAAACAAAGAAAAGACTAGAGAGTCCTGTCTTGCCTGCTGCAGTCGACCCGAGAGGCAGGAGAGGGTCAACCCTGGCCTTCATGCACCACCTGGAGAAGCAGCAAAGCCAGAAGATTTGGTGGGGAAATTCCCCGAAGCCAAACACACGCAGAGTTACATCAGTTTGGTTAAATAGTGATCTTGTTACGTGTCTCAGAGAGGGAGTGCTACCAAAGTAAGACCGTGGCTCTGTAAGGCATCAGACCTTCAGAAGGACACCAGCAGCCACCTGACACCTTTTAGCTGAGGTCAACAGAACATCCTAGAAACACACAACCTCCCTATGGCAAGCCCACAAAAAAGGCTCCTTCCCCCACCCCACTCCACCATGAAGAAAGGAGAATACCACCATACCCCAAATCACTGGAATCGGAAAACGCACTGGGGGAAGGCTCGAATTCTTTAGGAGCTTGGCCATGCCCCTTGCATGAAACGCAAGCAGCCGGTAAGAGGCAGCGCTGCTTCCAAATACATTTTAGAAGCTAAAGCAATCAGCAACTACCCCTTAGACAAACCTGAACAGCTTATTTTGGCTACGAGCCAGAGCTAAATCAGAGCTGTTCAGCTCCAATCCAACAGATTTCAGCGATTACAGGAAGCATGTGCTGGCTGTTCGCAGCGCCGGCTCAGCGCACCTTGCAAGTCTTCTCTTCTCAAGGACAGCACCAGAAATGGCCAGTGCTCAACAAAAAAAGCGTTGACCACTACCTGCAAAAGGCCCACACCACAGGTAGGGAGACTAGCACCGAGTTATCCTCCACAGACCATTCTGCTTGTCCTAGCACCTTGCCAGACCTACCTGACTCTCCAACACGCGCGTACATGGTAGATAGCATTTTTTTGGGTCTCGGAGGCTGCTGAGATTCTCTAACCAACGTGTCCCACATCCTTCACCACAAGTCCTGCCAGAGACGCCAAACAGATAGGTGCAGAAGGAAAAGAAGGTGTGATGGCAACCCAGCATGTAGCCCTGCCCGTTGAAAGAAGAGGAGCTAAGCGAAGCAGCAGCTCTTACTGAGAAAGAGGACCCTCTCCACAGCAGCAGCGTACCACCAAGACGCAGGACCCAGCAGGCCTACCCTAGTGGAAGCGTTTTGTAAAAATCTGCTTCTCCCACATTTCCATACCACTCACACAGGATGAAAGAGGAACAAAAAGACCCTCTGTGAAACCAAGAGAAAACCACGCAAGAAAGCCTCCTGTGAGGATAAGAACATGCCCACCTCCAGGAGAGGGAAGAGAAATGGATGGTTGGACTTGATGATCTTAAAGTTTTTTTCAAACCTAAATGATTCCATGATTCTATGAAATGGGAACCCACATAGAAATGGGAATCCACGGACTGAACCAGCTCGGCTGGACGAGCAGCCAAGGAGCAACTTCCACAGCAGCTCTGAGGGCTGCAGGATAGCTGGAGGAGAAGAGGAGACCCTCACTTCCCTTCAAGGGCACCACCCTTCCTAAATTACCTTGGGCAATCACCACACCATTGCAGCACCCTGACCTAACGAATGCCTTTCAAATACTTCAGCCTAATACTTTGCCCTTCCTCACTTTCCTTCCTTTGCCCCTTCTCACACCCTCCATCAGCCTCCCAGCTTCTCTCCGGGCCTCGTGGCTTTTTGCATGGTCCTGGGCACAACAGCATTGCACAGCACCAAGACATGAGGAAGCCAGTTTGCTCCCTCCCCAGGTAGAGAGAGCTGAGGAGGAGGAGGAGAAGGAAGGGACCAAGCAGAAGAGCCCAAGCCAACCTCAGCTGGCAGCAATCACAATTTGGCTAAATCCAATTAACCCACCTGCAACTCTGGTTTCTGGCAGACTGGTGACTCCAGACTGCAAGGGCTTTGCAGGAAACTCTATTTTCTGTACTGATGCTGTTCTCCTTTATCCTCATTAACATTACTTGCTTATTTTTTCAAAAGCAGGGAAGCTAACTACCATTTATACTCGGAGCTATGTAACACAACCGAAGTCTTTCCTTTTCACACAGAGAAGCACCTTATGAAACAGATTTTAGTAGCCTTCACCTAGAAAAAGGGACAGAGAAATACTTTTTTTTTTCCCAAGCTTTAACGTTCTCCCTGTAAAGCCTCCCCTTTCCAAACACTTAGCATGAATTTTCCACAGATTTCTAACCACATGGTAATTACATAGGCTAGCTCCTTTGAAACTTCAAATGCTACTTAACAGTAGAGGGGCAATGTTAATAGTCTTGGGTTTTTAAGCTTTCTGGCATCATTACTTTACTCCAGCTTCATACAGCCAGGAAAGAGGAAAATGTACACAAGCAAAGACAGCAAGAAGTAAGGTAGAATGAGGCTGTAGTTTAGTAAGAAAAGGAAAATTTGATGGGTGAATAATGCAGGAATGATGGATTGGGTTATTCAGTTGTATGCAAGGATATGACTGTGTGACAGAGCCCCCATTTATACCACACACAAATGTTTGGTGAGTTGGAGTTTCTCTTTCGCCTCCTGTCACATTCATTTACGCAGCCCGTCCCCCCAGCCCTCACCGAGCGCCAGGCTACCCAGCGCTCTGCTCTGTCTCCGGGAGATGAGAAGCCTGCCTTTGGTCCAGGTCCACGCAGTGCCACTGCCTTTCAAGTCACACTCACTTCCCTAAGGGACCAGAAAACAAACCCCGCAACACACGGACCCTTTCTTGTCCAAATAAAAGTTTACCATTTTTTTCTGGACATTTTTGGAACTAAATAAACGGCATTTCCCTTAGAAACAAATCTTCTCATCCTAGGAAAAAAGATGACAACATAAAACGTTCAACATCATTTGTATTTAAAACTCAACAGATTCAAGACCAATCTTCTTCAGCTCTTAAAGCAAGTCAGGAAGATGTTGTGGGGAGGTTAAGCATACACTCCAAATCCACTGCTTCTGATATCTGAGAGGTTTAATACGGATACTATCCCATAAACCCGTCAGCATCACATTTATGAGCAGAAGGACACATTTATTTCTTTGGATAGGAAAGATGGAGTAGACGACCAACACATCACTGGTGAAAACTGCTATGCAATAAAATAACCCACAGCCACCTGAATTTATAAGTTCCTCTAACAAAGTAACATGTGCCAAGCCAAGCAATTCTGATGAATTACATTAGAAGCACATAGACTTCTCTGAAAAAATTAACTTGCACAGAGCTGCATCTGCACAGACATACATACACTCATGCTTCTGAAGGAAAATAAATTGTGACTTCTTACATCCATGTATTTGCACTTGAGCATAAACCTGTAAGATTATTAACTATAATAAAGCTCTAAAATGGATGCTAAAATGGTGTTTGAGGGCCGCATCAGACATTCCAAAAACATATATAAGCTGAGTTCTAGTGCACTATATAAAGGCAAGTTTCAACTAGAAAGCTTTACTGTGATTTGTGGGACTTTAAAAGCACTCTTGTAACAATTTTAATAGTTTAAGATATTGGAGCTTAGTCCCAAAGAGATATAGCTAGCGCTAAACTGCATTTTAATGGAATTTTTGCACCCTCTCTCTATGCTCTACTTTATAAATAAACCTCTAGACTTTTTATTGATTTTTTTTTAACATGATAGATTGAGCCTCTCTGGCAGAGAGGGCCGAAGAACAGCCCATGAAAAATTACAGGTTCACAATTTGTGAAAGGGACAACAATAACAAAACCCCCAAGGAAAAACTATTGCAATATAACGCATATATGCGTATGCTCATTGCTTTCCAGCTCTGCAGCGTATACACATATAATACATACCAAGAACGCATATAATACATACCAAGACCTCTTTACTAAGTTTACTGTCAGAAACAATTAAAAGAATATCATACACAGTCGTATCACGTGCTGTACGTCTTTTTCAGTTACAAAGCACGAACTCGATTCCACGTCCGACTTGAGTAACGCTTGCTCTGAAGTGGGGTGGGTCACGCCACCAAAACTGTCTCAAGGAGGAGGAAGTTTTGTAGTAGTAGCTCAAATTCAGGAGATGCAGAAGTAAAATCATTCAAGAAAGTTTTCATGGTAAATACAGCAGCAGCCAGCCTATGTTACTACAGTTAGCAGGTGTTAGAGTCTCCAGGGTCCCGCATCAGAGAGCTCATCAGGATACTGCCCTGCTGACCCAAATTCTGTAACTAGCTCTGCCTGGATGAATGTCACCAAGCGCGTTTGTGGTCAAGCTGTGAGATCACAGCTCCTCCTGCAACTGAGCTGAGCAACATACTGCAGCGGCAGATTGAAAATTTACTACTCATATGCATGGATGGGAGTGTAATGGATTCATAACCTACCCACATGAAAAAGATGCTGTTAGTTTTCTGACATGGAGAGGGACAACTTGGCTCACGTGATCCAAATTTCAGTTACCAACATTTTGCTAAGGATAAGCAGAACAGCTGATAACACAAGTTATTTTCTTACACAGGGAAGAACATGAAGGACAACCAAAAAAAAAAAAAAAAGGTAAACACAACAGAATGCCAATAGCAAAACCTAAAATCACAGATATTTTGCAGTATTTTGTCTTTATCCCATTTGGTTCATCTCTCCTTACTACAATGTATTTTTTTAAACCTGGATCTATTCACTATATATATATATATATACATATATATATGACAAGATTCTGTGAACACATGACTGTACAATATTGTTTGAATTCTTTGCAGGATCCTGCAGACTCCTTAACGTGTGCTTAATTTTAGAAACAAGGACAACAACAAAAAAAATCAAAAACCCAACAACGTCTGCCATTTCCATATGTGTTCTATATTTTACTAGTTCTTTACCAGAAATGAAAACAAAACAAAACAAAACACAAAAAAAAAAAATCACACAAAAAAATGTTATGGGCATTATGTCTTCCCTGACACTTTTAAATACAAGGTACTTCTGAATTTCTGGACTCCTAGAAATCTGTTACACCCAGCTGAAAGTTCCCCAGCTGATATGCAAATAGAATGGCAATTCAGAGAGCTATTTATGGGGATGTGAAGATGATGTGACAGAAGTACCTGCGATACTGGGGGATTCTCGTCATGCAATGCCCTAAAATGATTTTCAGCGGACACAGTTGCATTGTTCCAAGTCCAGAATGACTACAAGTCTCTCCACATCTTCCTCTCGGTTGTTGCTCTTCTTCAGATGATGGAAGGAGAATCAAGGTCAAAAATGGCGATCATGGTAGTAACCAACGGTGATCTTATACACAAGCACTTAACACAATGGCAACCAGCGGTACAACAAACATGATGCTCAGCAATACATACAGGGAAAGGTGGGGTCAAAGAGTGGGAGGCAAGCAAACTAGGGATTTCCTTTCAAGTCTCCCACCAGCCGACACCACCAAAGCCACCAAGCAGGAGTGCAGCACATGCCCAGCATAGATCCTGTGGGCTGATGCACACATCAGAAGGGATGGTGCATTTTCCCAGATTCAGCCAAACCAGATATGCAGACCCCAAACCACAACTACTGACTCCTCCTCAAAAGTCACAGCTCTGCAGTTGAGCTATGAAGCTGAAGGACCAGCACTGCTACCAACCATTGCGTTGCCCTGCGAGGAACGTGAACTTCAGAGGCCAAAATTTTCAACCAGACCTTTTCGCTGGTACTGAACTCATGCAATTCTTTTTCCCCATTTAAGGTCTAATTTTAAAATACCGCTCTGCCTCAGCTCACAGGAACCTCTTACTGACAATTATCAGAGAACATATGTAAGAGAAAAGAATAGCATATGGCTATACGAATAACTACGTTGACGAAGTGCTCCTCTCAAGCTCTAAAAGGGACATGTAATTTCATTAGGTTTTTCTGAGCAGCCACCTCCCCAGCGTGCGCGAGCACCTACTGCTCCGGCACACATGTAGCGCAACGCCAACGCGTGCCCCAGATTTATCCCCAGGCCGCGCCCAGGCATGGCTGGTCAGAAGCACACGCGCGCTCCTACTCTCTGAGGGCATCCCTCTGCATTCCTCCTCCAGAACCTTCCAGAGCACTGTTACAGAAGAGCTGAGCCAGAAAGGCATCAAAAAATACAAAGCGTGTGAATGGGTATCCATAACTTTCACATGCCGAGAGCCCGAAGCAACACCATTGGTGCCAGCCCTCTTGCTGAACGTGGCCCAACGGCCTCTTCGCCTTCCTCCCGAGGCAGTAGGCGGCCGATGAAACGCAGGAAGGGAACGCAAATCTCCACATCCATTGTGGCAACAGATGCTTTTGTTATGTCTTTTTTTTTTTTTTCTTCTAAGTAACTGGAATCGGCTCTTTCCCCAGTCTTAGACCTCCCAAAATAGCAAAGATAAACAAAAACATTCTGCATCATAGAATATTGTGGCTGGAAATTTAGAAAGAGTCTGGATGATTATCATCCTTTTGCTTTGTCTCTGTGTGTACTTGGTACCATCATCACCACAGCACCGCCTGCTACATGCAATCACCTGAATCCAATGTCACGTTTCTCTCCCTTCTCTTCTGAATGTATTTATTTTTCCTCTGGGAAGTGACTTAAAAATTGCCTCATGATTAACAGAGGCAGCAATCAACTTTCCAAAATGTCAGCTTGAATCTGATTCCTGTTTCCCTCCTTCCAGCTCCTCAAACCACCGTGGCCGCGGGCACCCCAGCTGGGCAGCACCGGCTCGTGGCACTGCGGCTTTCTCCCAGGCCGGGCTGCCAAGCTCGGCCTTGCACGCGGGACACGTGGGCAACATCTGAGAGCTGTAGGCCCCGGACCTCCTCCACCTCGCAGGGGCAGGCGGGTCACCGAGTCTGGTCACGCACGTGGAAGCGAAGTAAACTGTATTCCCATTGATTTCAAAAGGCTTTAGACCAGATCCTTATTTCTCACATTTCCTTGTACCAAAATGCAGTCACGGGTCTCTGAATTGAGACGAAGTTATCAGCGTGCCACGGGCTGTAGGGAAAGACTCTCACAGCATCGAGCTAGCACTCAGTTAACAGCCCAACAGGGAGGAGAAAAACGCCTGAATGTAGCACGGCTGACATAAGCTGTGATGTCATTTCCATACAAAGGCTGATGAAAAAAAAAAAACCACCTTTTTTCAGATCCAAGATACAGAGATATGTAAAGCGTCTGGCCTCCATTTCAAATAAATGGTGTGAGATAACCCAAAACTTAATAACTCTTCCAGCCTTCATTCCTGCTCTTCAGAGGGCTCGAACACCACTGCAGGATCAGACCATTGGGAGAGCAGGGAGCCAAACTGCTTGTACAGGCAGGCAGCTTCACGGCAGTCCCGCCCTGCGGTGCCAGCGCTGTCTGGTTCTCACTCTTCAGCACGATGTTTGTTTTTTCTTTTCTTTTGGGAGGAAGTAATTTTAAACAAACTATCAAAAAAAAAATCTTGCTGTAACAACTCTAAAGTAATTTTGGTACAATCATGGCTGAAATTAACAGTTCTCTAAGGACAGATTAAACAAGCCAACCAAAACAAGTTAGGATCAGAGAGAACGGGCATCTAAGAATTATAAAAAATACCCAGCTAAACTAAGAAAAAATACATTTCAGCCAAGCAGAAAAGAAGCCATTGAAAGAAAAGTCTTAAAGTAGAAAAAAAAACCCACAAACTTACTGAATTTGGGTAATTCGGAAAAGGCTGCACTGGAAGTTAACCATTTTTTTAAAATACTTTCTAATGTTACCAATTTTTTTAAAATAGAAAAAACACCTTTTTCCACAAAAAAGTAACTCCTTAAATACAAACTTTGCCTTAAGTGCTATGCGTACCTATTATGCCAGTAAATAAGTTCAGAACTTGAGAACATTTATGAGAAAATTCAACCTGGAGGGTAATTTTCCTGAAGTTTCTACTTGGCAAATGAAAATAGTGTTTTTCACAGATGAATATCCTTCCCTGTAATTGTTATTCTGTTACCATCATGTAAATTGGTGTTTCACACAAATGCAGCTTGAAACCTACCTAATGAATCAAAAAATCAAACCAACCTGCACAGGACAAGGCAGAACAGTACTAATAACATGTAAGCACAGGTTTCTAAACAAAAAAAAAAGTTGTTGCATAATTTATTCACTTTCCTACTAGCTTCACAGATTAAGAAAGATAGCAACACTGTGAGATAACAAAAAGATTTCTTTTGCCTTTAGCTCAGTAATTTACAAGTCTTCAGGTTTTGTGTTGTCTTGCTGTTGCTGTTGTTCAATGGGAAAATACTGTGGAAATAACATTTACCTGAATTCCCAGCCTACAAAGCCCGCTCACGGCAGCTTGATACAGCCGCTTGTCCACCAAGCACCATAAAGAAAGACTTACAGTAAGTGGTGACTAATCTCTCCATATACTGTACGCGTATCACTGAGTCAGCTTGAAAGTTCGTTCATTCACTCAAACGCTGCTTCTTCCATCCCCTTCTCTCTGATCTGCAGGCAGATCTGAAATCTGGCTCCACTTCATTCAAGGAGAGGTTCTTATTGCCTTAATAGGCAATAGGTGCAGGTACGAAAACATACTGTTATGGAACAGGACTGACCTAAAAAACATGGACTCGCCCACACAGCAGCAAAAACAAACAAACCAACCAAAAAAGGTCCCACACTTGCGATGAGCACGAACCTTTGGTGCACATACAGAAGGAGCCCTGCAGGGAGGGACTCCCCAGAGGGCATAAACTGACCCTGCTACTGAAAGAAATGCCCAGTTCCCATCGTTGGCTAATAGTCTGACCACTTGGTTGTGCAAAGCACGTGAGACGTGACAAGTTTAAGTGAACTGGCCTGTTGGTGAGAAAAGCAGCAGCCAAACAACACAGGCACATACTACAGACAGCTAGAATGGCCACCTATGACTTTGCATTTGATGGAACCTAAAATAAGATGCCCTGCTCTTTTGTTCTCTTTTTTCATTTCTCGTAATTTACATAATTAGCAGTACAGATTTTCCAGAAATAACCTGAAAGTAAAAGTTCGACCTGAAAAAACTGTTTGTGCTAAGTATAGTGTGGGGTTTAAATTTAAGGATTTTCTTCACATAATTGAAGCACATAGTCTGCTTTGTAATTACAACTCCTCAACTAGAAGAATACAATTATTACAGAGCAAAGTAACTACAGCTAAGAGCTTCCTTAATACACTGACCCAATCTTTTACCTTCCTTCAGACAGTCACACAAGTAGTTCAACTGACTACAATACGAATAGACACTGCTACAGATGACTAAAAATTGAAAAATTTGGCCCAATACGGAGCACAGTTAATCCAGTGGAAGCCTCTCCACCAACCAGCTTTAGGCAGTAATCTACGTGCCATTTCCACAAAGTCTGCGCTGAAACCTTACGAGTTTTGGACCATCGCCTACTGGCTGAGAGCTTGTCTTTAAAACCAGATGAGCCCATGTTATTTTAATGAACCCCTACTTTAACTAACGATAAAGTAGTTAGCCTAGGGATCGTATGCTAACATACTCTAAACATGAAAGTATTGTTCCCTTCATAAATTACTGTAATTCTGCAGTACTAGGCTACCATTTGTATCTGCGTACTCAATATTCAGATTAAAATTTCTTCTGAAAGTTGGAAAGCTCTGAAATAAAAGTCTGCTAGCACCTTATTTTATCACCCCCTGCTCATGTTAAGCAGTACCTCACTATGCAGGCAGCCACAGTTGGCTTAACGTACATACTTTTCATTAACAAAACAGCACTTAACCCAGTGTCTTTTCTCTGTTTGCCTCCCTTTTCAGGCGTACTATTTCTTTAAATCTAAAGCTGTTTTTAACTTCAAAGACTAATTCTTACTACAAGCAAAATGAAGGGTAAAATTCATCCTCTGCAATGCATTTTTGGTTTTCAAGCATATAAATGGAGAAGCCTTTTTTCATTTTACCTGCAAGGCATATTCTCTTATTCATGCTTTTTGATTATAATAGCAGCAACTTTAGAAAAGTATTAAAGTTCATTATGATCCAGCTCTTTCAAAATTTCACAGTCCTGGAAAAAAAAAAAAAAACTTTTCTTCAAGTAAATTTTGCTTCTCATTTTCTACTTTTATCAAACACACATGTAGACAGCAACAATACTTTTTTATCTTGATCCATGCAGCTCAGTTACCAGTTTACTCAACTGACAGCATAAAATAAGCCTAGCTGATGAAAAAATACAGAGAATTACTGTCCATCACATCCACTGAGAAGTTTCTTCCAGTTTTGGAAACGCACAGCATCAATGAAAAAAAAAGAGGGAGAAGCTACCTGCCCACGCTTCTGAAAACATTTTGGCTTAGAAGAATTATTGCCACCTTAAATGGAGATATGCTCCTATCGTACTCACGAATACGGGTTCAACGTAGTTATGAATATCAATCTCACTTTTCCATCCATAAACTGACTGCTAGTTCAGCAACCTCCGTTCCCTCCTCTCTGTACCTGATGCTTTGCCACACAGGCTTACTGAATGAAGCACGTGTGGATGCTTCGCAGGGCATTCCTGCAGATGAAGACTGCAAAGTAATGAGCGCTTCACTGCCCGCACTCAGAGACACCCTCTAACAAAGCAGGTACCCAGTTCCTACAACCTACCCTATCTTGGCAGGATTAGGATGGTGAGAGTCCTGGACAGAAGCAAGAATGCCATTGCTAACGCTCAAATGCGTACAAAAATACTGCGTCCTGCCCTGCTTGGCGTGCTACTGCTCGCATCAGTTGTGTTGCCAAAGTAAGTGCGAACTTCAAACATCTTTACTCAGTCCTTTTATAAAAAGTGTCTTGGTTTAGCATCTCATCACTAAAGCATGTCAATCTCTGAGATGGTTCTCTGCCCTATTTTTGCCAGGAACTCATTAGAATATCACTGCAAGTACTTGTTTATTATCTTTGCTGTGACGCTGAATTCACATTTTTACACTGATCAATAAAAACTAAATCAACACACTACACACCCGGCCCACACATGAAGAAAATTCATTTAACAAGGAGATCAAAGTTGTCTACCTTCTGCTGCTGTAAAATCACAACCGGCCTGTTGGCTTTGCCAGTTATCTTTGAAGAATGATTGGAAATGAACAAAAAAATAATTCTGGAAGCACATACTGAAATTACAGATATAAAACAGAGATAGGAGGACACATGCAAATAACCACGTGGGAGACCTTCGCATGAATTTGAATTGCATGGCAGGTCAACAAGACAGCTAAGCATCAACGCTTCTGCAAAGCTACCATGTAAGCGAACGTTAAATATTTCTTTTGTTCCATCAAAATTCATGGGCTTAGCAACTGGACTGCATCCACCCACTTCCCTCCAGTATATCAGGGGCATGAGCAGCAACCAAACTGCTGTGCTCAAAGCTGAGCTACACGTAACGTAAACGTGCGGTTCAGGGGACTGCGCTCAGCAGACACAGCTTTGGTAATGGCCATAGAGCCCGTGTTTATTTAAAGTCCAATGGCGACCTAGGAGCCATTGCAAAGGTGATGCTCTCAGCCTCCAGAGAGAGCACGAGGCGCAGCGTTCTCGCCACTGAAAGCAGCACGTGTCCAACCCAAAGATGACCCCCCTCCCTGCAAGATAAGCCCAGCTCCAATGCTCAGAATGAGACAAGACGAGGCAGACCAACGGGAAGCAACGGGAAGGTATTTAAGAAACTCTAAGTCTACATCCTAAACATCTCAGGGCTTTGGTAGCCTGAATTTTGGAGAAAAGAAAGCTCAGCTTAGCCATATAGGGTCTTCTAAGTATTAATACTCATGGCAGATGTGAATCACAAAGACTGGTTAGCATCCAACTTTTCTTTAATACCCCACTATTGTTGCTAACAGTGCAGGGCTTAACTTCATAAAAAGAGCAAAAAACTACAAAATTTGCATGTGAAAAGAAACGATACTATTTACTAGTTAGTTGGTTTTCTGGTACAAACGGGCTCTTCCACCAGCGTGTCCTCTCTATCCCCAGAAGGAGCCTGCAGGGCAGGAGCAGAGACGTAGCACTGAGGGCACAAGCCCATTAGGCAGAAGGGTCAGCAGCAGTCTTCTTGACAGGGCTAGGAGTTACAGACTCCTGACAAACAATCCTCATTTACATATTCCCGCGTCATGCAACACTACACTGCCCACAGGAGTACCTAATTTTTAGTCTCTGATCAACGTGAGTATTAATAGTACCTTATGCCTCCCAACCTTCACAAATCTATAATGCAGTATTTCCAAATCTGCAGGATTTTCAAATTATATTCAAAATTAAAGTACATGGAATCACTTGGAGGAAAAAAAAAAGTATTACAGCATATGAATAATATACTTCCTACCTACCAATAAATTGTATTCAATTCTGCATGCGTAGCAGAGGGCTATTTCAACGTATGCAAAGCTCCAAGAGCATTAATTTCACTGGGACCCTCTTAAGACCCTAATCTTGCAAGAGTGCCCACATGCATTTGTGCCGTAGGACAGCAGTGTCTACCTCACTGGCTGCTTCAAAACTACCCACCAGGACTGTACTGTGTGTTCTGTTAAGAAAATGAAAGAAGTCACTATTTAGGTCAAGTGTAATATTCAGAGAAAGAAAAAAAAAAAAAAAGGTTTGTTAATATAGCTGTAATTGGCATAACCCTCCAAATGTAAATAGAGATCCTTCCAAGAAAAGGCATTTCTAGTTTTCATTTGGCACGTGAAACACGACAATACTGGGAAAAGTACTTTTCTGTTAATACAACTGGAGCTCAGACAGAACTCTTACCCACACAGAACTGTTGCAAAACCCTTCGATCCCCTAACATGCAGTATTTTACCAGCAGAATTTTTGGTTTAAAGGGTAGAATGTATTTAAGGTCATTTCTAAACCCCTTAGCATTAGATTTTTTTTTCTTTTTAATATAAAAACTAGAACACGGACTTCCCTCCTATCCTCCCCCACACCCCCCAAACACCCATACACTAAAAATATATAAATAAAGGAAATGAAACTTCCCCATCAATGAAAATAGTGTATGCGGGGGGAGTGGAGAACAAAGACAAAAATGGGTCTGTACAGTACCTTTTTATGGCCAACTAAGAGTCAAACAACTTTAAGACAGAGAACTTTAGCCATTACCAAATTTTAAATTTAATAGCCACTTACTTCACAGGGTTTGTTTTTCATAGCTCTGTGCTGAAAGAGTTATTTAGGATTCAATCTTCGTTCAAAGAACAAGTACCTCGTGTAAGTTCTGCATCTCAGACGGACCCTGTCATCCTTGAAGAACCCTGGAAGCCTCGTGACAGGGTGAAGAAAAAATCTCCCACCTTTTAAAACAGAGCTGCTGATAATTCAGCATTTAACCTATACCTGTTTTACTGGAGCAACTCTTCCCCAGTCCATATTTTTGCAGTCTTAACACTTCAGCATTAGCTGGAGCTTTTAGTACCCGAGTCAAAGCTTTTCCTCACTACCAAACACAAGACTTTTGACAAACAACAACAACAAAAAACCAAAAATCAAAAAAGAGCACCTACAATAACCCTGCTTTGTTATAAACGCAATGAAGTCTAAACATGAAGAGAGAAAGGGAAAAAAAAAAGGCAAAACAAAACCTTGCAGCACAGCACTTCAAGGACATATCACAATGCAGTCTCTATCAAAAATCTTACAATGAGCACTTGACAAGGGGAGGGAGGGGAAAGGCAGCAACCATTTTCTTGCTGGACTAAAAAGACTTGAGGAAAATTTGTGATAAGGCCCAGGATGGCTGATTTACGAAAGTCTCAGTGGTGGGGTAGGAAAACTGAGCATTTGTGGCCATGTGCCTGGAAAGTAAGCTGACCAGCAGATGGAAGGCTGAATATCGGCAATTTGGATGTTATTCTAACAAGTTTTGAACCGTAAACTAGAGAAAGAAAAGCCCCTCCCAAAGAATGAAAGAATCAGCTACCTTTTGAGTCTACATCATATCAGCATTTTGGGTCTTTCCAGAGCAAATCATCAGTCAACTACGAAAACTTAGGTGGGCTGTTTGTGTGAGACGCGTTACCCTTTGTTACAGAGTAAGCTAAAACCGCAAGACTCATTTCACTCAGAACCTCAAAATACATCCAGCACTACAGAACTCATCCAAAACGTTGCAACACCCCCACTGTAATATGTAGAGTCTAATCTCTAAAAAATACCCTATTACAGGGTAACGCAGCATCCATTTAAAAGTGTGATGTGGGTCCCCCAAGCCATTATCCTCCTGAGAAGAAAGTAACGTGACCCATGTGCTTGCCTTCTGGTTTCAGAGGGAGCAGGTTGTAGCCTGAGCACGTTTTCCAGCTTTTCCCCACACAAATCAATGTCTTCTTTCTCTCAGCAGAACTCCCAGAAACAGAGCGCTAGAGAAAAGCCAGGAAATGCCACAGGACTTCGGTCGGTCCTTCTGATCGACGTAAGGTGCACGCGCAGAAAGGGTGAGCTGTCACCCAGGACTGGGGCCCACGCCGAGGACGCAGCCGGGTGATGCTCCAAGCCCCCTGCTTCCAGCAGGCCCACGCCACCATGCAGCCCGTCCTAAATACTCTTCCTTTGGCCTGCACAAACCAACCGGGCTTGATCACGCGCTGAGGAGAGAGCCGAGCAAGGCAAGGGTGCAAGGGCCTGCGCTCGGCACCTCGGGGCCTAAGGGGAAACATTTTCCCAAACTCTGCAAGGTAGCTTCGCGCACAAACACACGCTGCTCAGAAGCAAGCGCGTGGATCTCTTCAATCTGCCTGGTTTCAAGCAAAGAGTTAACACAAATAAAAAAACTGACAAAACTCCGGCCACCGTTCTTTCAGCCATGTTCAGACACGCTCTCTGAAGGAAGAGCCGCCTTTCTTAAAATATATTTGAAAGTGCTATTTTTGTCTTTATCTTAGAAGGCCTGATTTCCCCTCATAGCCCTGCAATTGATGACAATAATAGGTTTCTCAGTGCCGGACAAGTTGTGAAGTGGTTTTATACCTTCATATGCAGCATAAACATACTGCCTTAATTTTTTTAGTTTCAAACACAGCTCCCCATCCTACAAACGCTGACACACACGGCAGTTGTACTCCTCTCAGCAGCTCCATGGAAGTCAGTGCAACCACTGGTGCTGCTCGACGTATGTAAATACACCAGTGCTTGGAAGCCACGCCAGGCAGAAGTAACGTGTGCGCTCGGAGAGGCTTCTATCTGCATCGCACAGGTGGAGGAGAGGCAAAAGGATCCCTCTGATTTTAAAGACAGGAAAAACATACTGTTCTGATCATAATTCCCCACTGGAAGCAGCCTCAAAAAAAAGGGGAAACAAATTATTGCCCCATCAACAATTACTTTATAGCTATCAAACACTGCTTGCTTTAAAAAAAAAAAAAAAAAAAATTTCTAAGGAAGCTGAAATGAAACTGCCTTATCTCACAAGTTGCTATGACACATCCTAAAGAGACGTAGCCTTCCAACACCAGAATCTCATGATGACACTACAGACCCCAGGGCCTCTCTGTAGCTTACTACTGTCCCGTTACAGAACTGGGAAAGGGAGAGGAAAGCCTTCTCCAGCACTTCACCAAACAAGTTTCTAAGTGACATATTCCACATTAGATTGGAACAAACAAATTATAATACGAGTTTAAAATATTCACAGCAGAATATTATCTCACACTGCTTTAGGAAACTTGCAGTACACTACGTGACTGCTTCTCTTATACTTTTCTCACACTCCCTACCAGATGCTAAGTTACAATCTCAGTTTATACTGGCAAACCTCATAACATCATTGGAAAAATTAAAATGGCCACAACTACAAGCAATGGAGTTCTGGAGCTTAAAACCTAGGAATTCCCTTTTCCTACCCAGCCCTGTTGAGCACTACCCAAAAGCGCAGCAACCTGAAACAAGGACTCCCTTTCCGTTCTTAAACGCAAACCAGAGACACATGAGCAGTGGCAATGTACAGGTCAAGAACATTAAGTGGACAAGACATGTAGACCTCTTCAGTCTCTCCAAATGCAATGTGAGTCAGTGTTAGACAGGGAGGTTAGTCCTGCTGTGGTTTATTTACGCTAACTCGGGCCCAGGCAGGGTCCCCACCTGGCCACCCTGGGCCCCATCCCTCCCCATGGGTGCCCAGGGCAGAACAAGCATCGATGGCAGGGCAATTAAGCGCTGCCCTTATCATTTCACCAAGAGGTTGATCCTGCACTCTTTGCTCAGGCCAACTTCCACAGTGAAGCGCATGTGATTTGTTTTTCCATTAAAGTTGCATTACCCGTATTTGAGCTTTTTTGGCTTTTCAAGACACACTGGTTTGGCTGCCACCGTGACAATGCTGCCCATCTCCTTGCTGGAGTCTCCCAACTTCAGAAACTTGAGCTGCTTATCAAGTGTAGCAGAAAAGATCATAAAAGCATTTATCTGCGACAAAACTTTTGAGTACGGCATAATATACAAGCCTATAGTTTTTTCACAGTATATGAGACTATCAGCTATAGAAGAAAAATGCATGTTTTCTTCATATGAAGAAAGCACTTACCTAATTCTAAATAAAGTCTATTTGGTACAACTTTCTTTTGTTAATTAATAAGCCACTCAGCTTACCTTCCATGCCACATACGGACACATGGAGCACCGACAGTAGTGGAGCTACAACAGTAGCACCCTGGATGTTAAATATGCGCCTTGCATAAGGCTCAGAAAAGAAGGTAACATCCCAGGAAACATCATGCCACATCACTTCAGCAGGTAACAAAGTGAAATGGGTATTTCTAGATAAATCCATCCTATCAAAGAGACGGCTTGATTCCGATCCAATATAACATCCAAACGGGACCATGAAGCAGGTAAGCAATCAGGGTGAATGGGTGCGTATACAGCATGCAGGAGCAGCTCATGTGCGTACCAGTATCGCAAGAGCGGGTCATTTAATCGCGACAACGCATCCACAGACCAAGAAGAAGAGGCAGGTCCCAGTGGGGCACCCTGCGGGCCAGCCGCGATGCGCTCAGGCAGCAGCAATGCCCTGTGGAGCAGCCCAGGAGGCGAGGCCCAAGCTGGCTTGGTGAACTCCCCTCTCTGCAGCAGATACACCAAAATTACAGCTGTCAAAGACATAAAACTTTACCCTCAGTGATTACCTGCTCACCACGTTAATCATGCAGTTAAGTACTTTGCAAGGTTTTCTATAAATAGTTTAGTTATGGGTCATCGTTATCTATTTTGCTGCTATTAGATTAGTCTGTAAAAATCTATGAACGTCACTGGCGGCTGCAGGAATTATGGTCGGTGTGGCTGTGCTGGGACAGCCACGAGAAGTCAGATTTTACCAGACTAACGTGTCCGCACCGCTAAGTTTCACACCTTGAATATTCAGGGCTGAGCGGCTGACTGGTAGGCATGAAAACCGATCTGAGAAGTCGGCAGAAGGATGAGTAGGCATTATCCATTTATTAACTGGTTAACTGCCAATTAATTTTACTTGCAAATCATCTCTCTGGTATTTAAACATCTGGCTAACAGTTTTTGTTCATTACCCCCCGTATTATGACAGAACTGAAAAACCAAGCGCTTCCGCGCTCCGGCAGCTACCAGCTCGCTGCGCTCGCCTTTCCTGGGGGACAGTGGGAGAAATTCTCCTTTCTGCAAGTTCGCAGCCTCGCCGGGACGCAAGGCAGGGCTTCGGGACCCGGACGGAGGCCGCCGCCTCCGCCGCGAGCGGGGGGCACGCGTGGGCCCGCCACGCGTGGGCCCCCCACGCGCGCCGG
>VXAL01001202.1:0-16599 GCA_013399475.1 Chauna torquata | reverse complement strand
GTGCGGCCCCTGGGGGGGTGGTCTCGGCCGAGGGGGGCCCTGGCCGGGCCGCCCCCAGCCCCGCGGCGTCGGAGGGGGAAGGCCGGGCGGGCGGAGGCGGTCTGTCAGCGGGGTCCTGCCCTGCGCGTGCAGCGCTGCCGCGGCTGCCTGGGCTCCGGGGAGGTTCGGGGTTAATCTGGAAGTTCACGCTGTCGTACAGCGAGCCCCGCGGAAACTTGCTACTGGGGTCGCTGATTTTCAGCCACTAGTTGTCTTAAATTGTCCCTTTTTTCCTGTTTAATTCTGCAGAACCGTCCCTGCCTCCCTCAAGCTACGAATTTGCGATAGATTGCACCAAAATGTTCCCTTGTGGGGAAGGATTTTGCGTCTTGGGGACAGAGATGTGATGCGTATGGTTATGCAGTGCTCTGTTTAAGCTCACGGATGATGGCAGACAAGTTACTGTGAGAAACCATAGCTGGAAAGAGAGAAACTGAAACGGCGATGGCTATAGGGCCTACTTCTGCCTTCGCGGGGAGGGGGCAAAACTCTCATGGGTTATAAGTGGAACAGAAATAGGTGTTTGGTGTTAGCATTTCTCATTCAGCCTTACGTTGTAATGGTTACCAGCAGCCTGATTTTCTTTTTATGGTCATCCTGGTTTCCTGGTTGCATGACATTTGCATTGGGCCACTGTTCTTAATAATTTAACCTTTTATGAGATTGTTTTGATTTACAGTGTAGATTAGAGCAAGAGTGAAAAAGCATGATATCACCCACTGGCTATTAAACTCCTTTGTACTGTATGCAAAGGTCTCAGTTGTTTAAAATGTTGAGAGGTTTCTTTTTTTTTTTTTTTTCCCCTAGTCAGCTAGTCATTTTCTAATTTTATTTTTTACTTAAGTGAAAAATACCATTCAGATACTGTAACTTCTCCATGCTGAGCTATGCAAAATCTATGCTGACTTTTGGATTCAATGGTTGGCTTGTTTGCTTGCTGGAGTCCTAAGTCATATAAACTATGTTGAAAATAGAATTAAAACCACAACTCAACATGTGCCTTGCCTCTGTTTGTTTTTTGTGTCTAGTCTGAAGCCCAGAATAGCCTGTATTGCTTGTGATTTCCAAAATGACTTTTGAAAATAAGCAATGCAATGTAACGCTATAGGTTTTTCTCAGCATCTTGACTTGTTCAACTAATCAGTGCAAACAAATCTGTATTGAATTCACTAGGTGTTACCTGATTTACTTAAAATGTGCAGGTTTGTGTGCAATTCTGAAAGTAGAAGCAAACATATAGTATAGTTTAAATTTGAACAAAGAATCATTATCAGGCAGCCTTCTGACATGCTGTAAGCTCAACTCATGTTTCTCTGCCGCAACAAGTACATACATAAAACTTCTGAATGAAGTAAAGTAGTTTATTAGCTCTTGGACAATATTTCAAGAAAAGTGTGGGGGCTAGCTCTAGCTAGACCGCATTCTTTGTACTTATCCTGCAATTTATGAATTGGTCTTCATCAAAAGTACAAAGCCTTAATTGATGTTCTCAGTTTTCCTGATCCTTCTTCTAATCTTTGAGGATTTGAGGATCGAGCTTCCCAGTTTTGAATAACAAATCATATTTGTATTTTCAGTATTAAACCTCAGAATAATTCTACGGGCTTGTCATGATTTTGCCTAACAACATTTTGGCCATGGTAACTGGCAAGTACGTGACTGCCGGGAGCCCCCAGGCTGGCCGAGCGCCCATTGCCAGCTTGCCGCCGTCCCAAGAGAGATCTCGCTCCCTCTTCCCTGCCCACTGGCTTGCCCTGGCGAGCTGGTTCAGCTCACCAAACCAGAAGACTCTTCCCTCTCCTTCTGGGCCAGTTTTCTGCCATTTTAGTGGTTAGCTCCCAGGGAGGTCAGCTGGGTGTTGGAGCTGCAGGGACACGAGCAGGAGCGGGACGGGGAGGGAGTGGGGGCAGCCGCTTGCCACAGCAGCAGCGAGCTGTCAGGGCGGCTCAGCTGTCTCTTGAAACCTCCCACTGCTTACAAATAACAGAAAAGCAGCAAATGTCTTATGGTAACTGCTATCGCTCTGTCAGATTTTTGTCAGAGATTAATGAATTTTAATTTTTTCTAAGCAGGGCTGTTTCAGAAATGAAAGAAGTACAGAAGTTGGAAGTGACAGAGGTCTCTGATCATCCTTCTGGTTAATTCCTTTCTGGTACAGGATTGCTGTGTCATTATGTTCCCAAATGCCTTGAGTTTTATTAGTAGGCTTTGTCTTGAATTTGTGGGCTTTGTAAGAAAGACGACACTGAAGAAAACATGGCATGGTTGTGGTAGAAGGCAACCTAGCTTTGTTCAGCAGCTGGAGTGGTTAAAATAAATCCCTTAAGACTCCTTAATAAATCACACATATGCATGTATCTCACTGGTCAGTGTCACAGCAGCCAAAATACGCATGTCCATCCAGTTTCTCAGTTTTGCATGCCTGTTTCTGGGCTGAATTTTGAATTGTGGATGTTAGGTTAAATAATAAGTAAATAAATCAGACCTTAATTACCAAGTCGTTTGAACAAAACTAATGGCAGGTTCAGTTTTGTTTTAATATGGAGCTTTTTGTCCATATAGCATACTGATACAGGACTTAAGATTAAAAGCAAGTTTGCTCTCAGAATCTGACATTCTGCATAATGTGGACCATAGTGTTTCTAATTGAGATTATAACTTGCTTAAAGTTTATTTTCCTGAAAAAAAGAAGTCAATGTGGGGATTTCAAGAAATAGCAAGTATGCCCCCTGCTACCAGTTGTTTCGATGTAATTATTGATCGCCTCACGGTTAAATGTTTGAACTTGATTTTTCATTTTAACTTGTCATCTTTCCAGCATGACTTTGCTGGTTTTTTTTTTTTTTTCCTCCCTCTTTTAGATCAGTTTGGTATTGTCTGAATGGATTTAGTCAGTCATTTACCTTTGTCTCTTTGCTGTTATAAATGAGAAACACTGGGGCCTTACAGGAGTGACACTAATAGGGTAAGAATAATTTAAAAAGCTGAACGTGTGTTTTCTGTGACTGCATTCCCTGTGCATCATAAGGGAAGTAGCCATAGCATCCCATATACCTGAATACAGGAAGAACAAATGACGATTGGTGATGGTTTTTCTCAAAGATCAGCAAGTGTATCTGTTATTCCAGTTACCCCTGTGCTCAAGAAGCTCTCTGCTTTGTCTGAAGGTACTGTTTGCAACCCCTCTCTTGCCTTCATCTTCCTTGCCCATGTGGATGTTGGAGTGCGGTCTTCCTCACTCGTGCCTCCTCTCTCCAGGCAGCGAAGGGCACTGAGAGCTTCCAGGATAAAACA
Organism: Chauna torquata; assembly: GCA_013399475.1. Lineage (NCBI taxonomy): Eukaryota > Metazoa > Chordata > Aves > Anseriformes > Anhimidae > Chauna > Chauna torquata. Next base: position 13,266 of record VXAL01001202.1, on the reverse strand, counting down.
GCTTTGACTCTTTGGTGTCACTTTTTACCACTTACGTTGCAAGTTAGGAAAAAATGGTCAAGTTTGTAATGGAGCTGAATAATTTTTAGTAGAAATGCACCAGGATCCCGATCCCTGAGCACCACCATGTGTCCTGCAGCCTGGGTAAAGGAGCAGGCTGCGTGGGACAAGCGCTTGTCCTGGTGTGGTTGCCGCGAGTTGCCTGTTGTGCAGTGGAGCTGCTGCTCCAATCCCAAACACCTGGGAGAAGTTGCAGGTTTCACCAGCAGCCTCATCTGATCTCGGACCATGAAAACATACTGGAAGTAAGACTTTTTTTTCCCCTTTCACTTTTCAGCCAAATCAGCTTGCTGACTGCATAGCATAAGGAGCTGTGCAGAAAATGTGTCTAGGACAGAAGAGTCTGAAAGCATGTGGCTGTCATTTAAACTGCTCGTGGAAGCCCTGCCCCGAGGGTCTCCTTCCATGGCAGCTGAAACCAAATTAAATCGCGGCAGCTAAGGTCCTGCTGTCCCCTCCACAAGCCACTGCCCCCAGCTGCGTGGTTTTGCCTCCTGTTTGCACCAACACTGACGCTCCTTGCTCCCCGCAGTGAGCCAGCTCAATGCCCAGCACTGGCAGTAAGTCCCGCGATTTTCCCCTGAATTGCTTCACTGAATCAGCCAGACGAGTAGCAAGGAAAGTTCTGTGCCCAAAAGTGGGATTTGCAGCAGCACTGGTTTAAATTGCCTTTAATTGTCATGAAACCACAGCTGCTGTCTCATCCAGCAGATAAGATGCTCTGTAACAAGGTCAGTCCAGGAAGTGAGCTACCACCTCAGGAGGGGGAAAAAAGAAAAGGGAAAAAAAAAAAAAAAAAGGGAAAGCAAACCTCCTGCAGCGCCATTTGTGTGCACCACGGTCAGCTCTGAAAGTCCCCAAGCACCGGTTTTCTCTTGACTTGCACCTTGCGTTTTTTTTTTTTTAACGTAGTTTAGAGCGGTTGTATAGGAGGACATCCCTTAACTGCTCCTCTGGGGAGGCCTGAGGGAGCTTTGGGCCGGCTCTGGGCGAGCCAGGGCGCTGCAGGATGGGGGCACTTGGGGTGCTGCGGGATGGGCGCACGTAGCAGCTTTCTGCGGGACCCGGGCCTTAACCTTTCTGCTTCTCAATTCAGGTGTGTGCAGGGATATGCTGAAAAAAAGTAAAGCCTGAAAGAGTGCTTAGGGATGTTTTGGTAAAGAAGCTGCAGATATGCAAATCAGGAATAGTGCCGAGTCAGAGATTTTTTTTTCAATGACTTTATTACTGTTTTGCAAACGCGTGAGAGCTGTAGGGAGGAACAGGAGCTAGAGACGTTGGGAGTTTTAAAGGGGACATTCCTGTTTCATTCAGTTTGTGTCGGTTTCCATTTCTGTTGGAAGAGCTGCTTATACGGACATCCCGTCGGGAATAACGTGTGGGCATGTATGTGCGTGCACGAGAGATGCGGTGACATGGACCATCTTGCAGGTCACGTTCTAGTGAGTAATGTTCAAGTTTGCATGGCTTTTTCCACACACTGGAGAAAAGGAGATGTTTTATTTTATAAAATATACAGTCATATGCATTTATAAATTTACAAATGTATATAATATACACTTATATAAATTACATGTAAGTTTATAAATTATGAATGTATAAACATATAAAACTCATTTATCTTCATAAAAATAACACAACTGAAAATCTCATCTTTTTTTTTTTTAATAATTTTCAGATTTTAAGTTGATGGTGTGGTTTGAACTATTCTAAACTTCCAAAAATTCTAAAATCCACTCATCTCGTTACATGTTTTTGTATAAGTAGATCTGAGAGGGTCTTACAATCAGGGGCCCAATAATACTCTCCCCATTTTACAGATGAGTAAACTGGGGGACAGAAGTAGTCCAACATCATCCCAGAAACTAGCAGCTGAGGTAAAGTAAGAAACAAAGTCTTCTAAGTTTTCCCTGTGGTTATATGCCCAACTCGAAGTGTGTGGAGCTTTTTCTGACGTGCAAGAAGTAGTAGGCTTTATCCTCCTGGCTTTGCATGCGCTCCTGGTGGTAAGAGTTGAAAACTGCTGCGTGAAGAAACCTCTTCTAAATGTCCTTCTGCTGGGAAGAAATACGCAGTCCCGTTTGCAGGCAAAGATTCAATTCAGTTACAGTTGGAAACTGCCATTGCAGAGACACCGTCGACTTGAAATCTAATGAAATGCAGTGACAGATTTAAAGTTGAGTCTCCTGCAACTTCTGCTGAGTGCCTGCACCTGTCCTTGTGAATTGTGTTTGTATGGCTTTTAATTCTTGTCATGTGGTAAAATCGACATAAACAAGAAGAGGCTTGAGTATGGCTTATTACACAGAGCTGTAATAATTTGTAAAGTGCTTGTTGAATGAGAGAAATCATACTTTCTGAGTATGGCAAGGAAAAATTAAGCTGATTGTATGCAAAAGTTTTCTAAAGATAAAAGGTAAACAGTTATGGAAAAGGTGGCTGATTGGAGTAAAATGAAGCCTGGCATCTTAAGTTGCAGTTAATCTGGGTCATCTTCTGTAACAGAAGGATAATATCTAAATACAGATATGATTAAGTCAGTGTGGTTCCCTACCGCGATGTGTAACACGTCCAAATCCACACTGACAGCAGAGAACAAGATTAAAGTTTTCCAATGTATGTGGTGAATTTCAGTACAGTCACAACAGTGTTATTTTTTCAGGATTTTGTCCCTTGTAAGTGGATACAACACCGTAAATAGCACACCACATATTGTTTGGAAAGAGCTCAGAAGGCCATCTGATCAGACCTATCATGGTAATTTTATCACCCGCCTTTCAGCATTTTCTCAGTTTTCTATTCTATACTCCTCAGCACAGAAAAGCGTGTTATTTTGCTGATTTTATGCAGATTTGAATGTACTCTGTCTCGGGTTTGTTGAGGGAGTTTAAAAGAAAACCATCCACATGTTCTGCTCTGGACTTTCCCATTCAGAACTGTAACCTGAATTTTTATGCAAGTCTGCTATAGTCATATTTACTGGTCACTTCTAGGTCTCGCTGCTTCTTGCTTATTTGTTTCTTACATAGGTGACTGTGGGCAGATATGCATTTAAAATGTAAGGGTACAGCTGTCAGGATTTAGAAAACATACTGTTAACTAACATGTCTAGACTAATATTGTATATCCAGTATATATACAATATATGTTTATAGATAGCGATGTAAGGCACTATACATCAAATTGAAATAAGCAGTATTGGTTCACATATTTTTATAGTGATGGAAATGCACTTACAGTAGAGGGCAAGCACATTTACATTTCTGTGTTGGTGTTTTTGTTTGGTTGCCCCCAAACACTTGAGGAGCCGAGTCCTGCACTGAAAAACAGCAGAAAATGCGATGGAGTTACTGTGTAGCTGCAGTGAGACTGGGAACTTCGAGGGACTCTTATAAAGCAGGTTAACAATATTAATAATAGAGGAAAAACAATTTCCTCTGTAGCTGTGGAATTTTTGCCAGGAACAGCCGAAGGGCAGCAGATGACAATTAAATCCAGGGATATGTAAATATGTGGAGCCTTACAGTATGTTTTCTGATGGACAAATTTTGCTTCTAAAGATGAAGAAACTGCCTCCATCCCATTCAAATGGCTTGTGATTCTCCAAACAAATATGGAAGTTGGGAAACTAAACAGAGGGTCCCCAAAACAATCTCTGTGTCATGCTCCAGATGTAGAAGGATGGGGCAAACTTGGGTCTGTGAAACAAAACATCTCTTCGGCCTATTCTGTTGTGAGAGAGCTAATGGTGCGAACGGGGAGCGAGATTGTTTTCAGAGGGGGGAAAAAAAACTCTTCTGGGTCACTAAAGTGTGGAATTTTCCTGTAAAAGTTTCCAAAGCTTTCTTCTAGCCATGTGTAGTATTGACTTGCTCTCCCGTATCTGAGAGCTCCCTGGGAACCCGCCAGCGACGACTGTGTGACCTAGGGGCTGGAAGACTCACCCCTTAGTCTGTGGTCCCCACAGCACTGCCAGCTTGCTAGAAAGGCTTGAAATACGGGGAGTCACATCTAGGGAGGGAAAAGAGGTTTCTCGAATCGACATTTGCTTTAGCTGATGTGTCAGTTTGCAGAATCCATTTCTCCGTATTCAGAAATTGTGTTTTTCTGGTTATGTATTTTACAGCGTCTGTGTCCTCTCATTGTGTGAAAGTCTCCTCTGAGCCCCCTCAGAAGGACAGGTACAGCTCCTTGACTTTTTGTTTTGAGTCCCACGCTGCTGAATAATCTGGCAGCTAGTGATAGCTGAAGATTGAGACATTGATAATTATTCTGCTGCAGAGAAAGGCAAAGCAGCTAATTACACCTGCTGGTGCATCAGTTGAGGAAATCCCCAGATAGGCAGTTGTGGGTGTATTTCTTTGCACTGCTCAGATGATGCACTGGGAACAAAGGAAGGTGACAAGAAAAAAAAAAGAAAAAATCAGCCCCTAATTATTCATTCTGAACTGTGACCCTCTTAAAATGCGCTCAGCCCAGGGAGTGAGCCCAGGGTTGAGCGAGGCTCGTTCCATACTTGTTTTAAGACTGCACCGTTAGAGGCTGTTCTTGTTGAAGCGTCTGCTGAAACCTCTGTGTAAGGGTCGGTCCTGCATGGAGGTCCCTCGCTAGCGATGTGCCGTTGTTTTTCCCTTCCTATTACAAGGCTATCTGAAGATCTTGGACCTGTTCCACACTTGAACTCCAAGCATCTTTGTTGTCTATCTGACCTTGCAACATGATAGGCTGGAAACTTTTACTGCCTGGCTTTTTGTAAGGCTTGTTTCACAATCTGGGTAATGTAGGTTTCTGTGCTTCCCATTCCCACTTCTGTAATGTTTATGATATTCAATAGTATGTCTGGTTTGGTGTTCATTTCTGCAGCTTCTGCCTACGTTTCATGCAGTTTTTCATCTTATCTGCAATTGCTATCTGTGCTTTCAATCAGCTCATCTCTTTTTATTAGTAATAGATCCAGTCAATTCGCATGTTGCATATGGTTTAGGATGGTAACGTCTTGCCTTGCCAGCAAACAGATTTTAAGGCTGTGATAACCTATGTGCCTGTCTGAGGGATGTGAAAACAAGTTTATGAATGTTGTTTTCGAAAACTGGGTTTTGCGCAGCTTCAGTAGTTTTCACATACTCTATCTGACCGTCCTCAAAGAAGCGACAAATAGAGCTGACGGCATTGCAAGCCCCTTGTTTACATCTGATCATAACTAACTGAATGTGAAAATTCTCAGCTTTTCCCTTGCTTACCGCTGCGAGGACAGTTTTCCTTAAATTATCCTGCATTTCCTTTGCTCCATTTTTACCTCTGATTATACCTTCTTTCCCCTTCCTAATTTTTTGTTCTACCGACCTTGTACTACGAATAAACACTCTTCTTAAGGAAATCAGTGAGATATTTGTAGTTAATTTTTTATGTCTTAGATTTTGTGCCTGGTACATGATGATCCAGTTACATCTCCACTTGTGTACTGTAACCCCGGCTTTCCACTTCTCTCTGCTGCCAAGAAAGCGAGTTTATTTTCTAGTAACCTCGAGAGCCTCCTTTTATCCTTAACTCTCTACAGATGCTTCCCTCCTCCTGCCTCACTAATTCAACTCTCGCTCTTTACTTTCGAGGATCCTCCGCCTAGGGTTTTGCCTGTCTCCCGTCGGTGCCGCTTTTGCAGCCCCGGCAGCCAGCTTGCCCACCAGCTGCTCTGCAGTGCTCATGGCCGGTCTTCGGGCGAGTGCTTTGGGAACTCGCTAGGCAGTTTTCCCACTGCAGATGGGCTCATGGAAGGGCCATTAATTACTCGGTGCAGGCTTAACCGTGGGCAGAAAAAGGGGGCTTTTGTGCGATTGTCAGCCCTTCTCCATTATTTGTACATGTTGGTTTTGTGTTTAATAGGATTACATGACTTCTTTGCTCTATATGCCAAAATGGATGGCTCTTTTCAGTAATAAAACAAAGCCAATAACCTGAAAGGAACCATGGCTCAAAAGCACAAACTTGACCTCTGATTGACCTTGACATTTACAAACTCAAAAGAAGTTTTCTTTGAGCAGACAGCACAAGTCAGTGAGGCAGCCGGGAGGAGGAGAGAACGGTTTTGTTGCTTTTTGATTACATTGTTTAAACCAACATACTACATGGTTTACAATACTTCATTACAACGTATTAGGGCCTGGAGGTGATTTAATGTCTGTTTATAACTGAGACTGATCTTGAAATAAACAAATGAATGTTTGGAAAATGGATGAAGCTGTTCTGCTGGAGACAGCGTTAAATGCATCTCTGAAGAGTAAATCATGGATATACAGCACTTAAATGCTTTTTATTTCTACCTTCAGTTGTGTTTCGGTAGTTTTATCTAACAAAATTAATCATGTTGCAGTAAAAAAAAAATTCTAATTGGTTAGGACCACTGAACAGCTATGCATTCTATAACAAATTCACAGTTTAAAAACTGTTTAGCCCTTAAGAATCAGGGAAAAAGATAGACTTGAAAATGCTGTAGCATTACACTAAGCACCATGGTGATCTAAATTAAATCTGTTACAACCTGTTCTACTTTAAAATTGCTCTGTTGTGCGAATGAAGGGGAAAAGTGAAGAGTTAGTTCACTTGCTCAAAGCATTTTCATATTCCCAGATAAATCTTTCATCCACCCTGTCTTTGCTCCCATTTCCTCTGCATATCCACCGCGTAACTGAACGTAAACACAGTTTCAGCTTGAGCCAAGGGCTCTTCCTTCAGCAGCTGGGTATCCGTTCTCGTCCGCATCAGCCGAGAACAAGAGACGCGGAGCGGCCCCGTGGCGGTGCCCGGCCCCTGCCGACACCCCGAAGCTCCTCTGCAGCGCTGCAGGCCGGGGCCCTGCGAGAGGCGGACCCGCGTGCTCCGGTCTCTTCTGCCACAGGACCGCTGCCCGTCCCGCCACCCGCCTGTGCGGGCGGCTCCTCGGCCAGGCCTGCTTCGCTCCCTCGTCCTCCTCTCCTCGTGCCCAAGGCCCTACCCGCTGCTCCCAGGAATTTCACAGCACATTTCTCATCTTCTAACACCTGCCTCGTTCCAAAAACGCCCTTAATTGTCTCAGTAGCAGCCGCTAAGCAGTTAAAGCCTGATTTGAGAGAAAAAAAACTGAAGTCGGACGGCTCCTCCAGGCCCACCGCCCACACCCTTCCGGTCGCAGACTGGAGCGAGTGGGAGCTGGCGAGGGCCTGGCGTGGAAGCAGCAGCAGCAGCAGAGGGCTTCTGCACTGACAGGCCTGTGCAGCGGGTTGCCACCTAGTGCTGCGAACACGGAAAAGCAAGATTTTCCTTCTGCTCAAGGCTGAGCCTCCTGCAAGGTAGCCGCCGGAGCGGCCAGCAGTCAGAAGGCCGTCTTCTGGTGGAGGCCATCTGGTGAGGAAGCGAGCTGCTCCTTGGCTCTAGCAGCCTGTCTTAATCCTCACCTCCTCTCCCCTCGGCCTACCCACCTCGCCGTATCCTATACCTATTGTTACAGATTTTGGTCTCTCCAATCTGGCAACGCGCTTTCTTGCGTGGCAGTTGATACTAAATATCACAAGTGCTCTTTTTTCTAACGCGGAGGTTTTAAAAGTCTGACCGTAAGACGACATAGCGCGCACAATTACCCTTTATATGGTGGCTACCTACCTGTGTACCTCCTTTCTATAACTTCGTTTGCCACACAAACACGGGTGGTAGAAGCCTCAAGAATAATTAAGCCTGTTCAAGCTTGAAAAATAGTCAGTCCCATGAAACAAAGGCCAGCTAAGGGGAAGGTCCCAACATAAGCCTGCATGTTCATCGGCATCAGAGAATCAGCAGGGGGAAAGGGCGTTAGCTGTGGCCAAACCTTCAAGGTGTGCTCGCACCTTCCTAGGTGTCAAAGTTGACCCCCCATGAGCCACAAATATGGGCTTTCTTAGCACCAGCCCACAGAACTGTTTGTGTTATGGTGTGTCTAAATACACACCAGCAGGGTTCTGAATTTACAGTGAAAATAAATGAGATCAGGCACATTTTGTGTGTGTGTGTATTTTTTCCTTCACTCCTGTGTTAATTTTTCCTCCCTGTATAACTCATTAGCTATAATCTTAGCTCCCATGAAATCTCTTTCAGAGGCTAGCATTTTAACTCACCAGCTCGAGTTCTACGTGGTTGACACATTATACTGCAGAAAGCAGCAAAATTATCCTGGACTGAGTTTGCACTGTATTTTTTTCTAAGATGCTGCGTGATAAGAATAAATCACGTTGTCACCCTGACATGAGACATTAATGAAGATGCACACCCTCTTGCCCTACCCTCTTACTTGATGTTAAGTGAGAACCCTTTCACTGTATTTTTTCTTCATTTTCACTGTGGAAGAAGCTTTCTAATTCTGCACGTCAGTTTGCTTAGCAATATTGCTGTTGCCTAATGCAATAAAAATCAGTTATGTAACTGTCTTTGCTAGACTTGCACAGAACATTCACCAGAGGGGAAGATGGCCACAGTATCTTTATGCTTTCCACTATGTCTTCTTTTCATTATTGTTATGCAATGTACTCTGTTTTTGATTTTTTTTAATCATTTTTTTAATGTTTAAAATATATACCTATAACCTAAGATCATGCAAAGACGAAGGAGGGAAAATAAATATGCTTATTCTGATTTATTTCAAAAAGGGCTGATATTATAGCATTTTTGCTGCAAAGGAACAAAGCATCGCCTACAGTTTGTCAGAGATTATTTTTAATAGTCTAATTTTGAACCAACTTCTTAAAATAACCTGTGTTTGCAGATTACCGTGTGCTCTTTTGTTCTGAATAGTGTCTTAGTGAACTATGTCTTATCAATCCACCAAGTACTGGGTGTCATTGTTCACCTCATTCACAATTCATCTTTTAATTAACAATATCACAGGCAAAATTCTATTTTGGTCAGCGTAATTTGTCATTGGAATTGGCAGTACAGAAATAAAAGAATTACTATCTGAATTTATCTGAATACAATATAGGAGATGGTGACTATAAACCTACCTCATCCGGCACTGAAGAGGAAGAGATGGAATGATAATGGCTTTAAAAATCATATTTGCAATGTAAAAATCACTACTTTGGTCATTCAGTATCTACTAAGTAAAGTGTTCTATCAAAATTACTGTTATTAAAAATATAAATCTGAATCTTACACTTAGAGGCATGCCTTATTTGGTGGGAAGGGTTGCTGACTTAGGGAAGATTAAAGAGAGAAATGTCTTTGCAAGGTTTTGATCTTAGACATAGCTATGTAGTATCAACTTGATGCAGCAAAAAGCTGATCATTTCCTTTAATAGTTAAACTTTGAATTTAAGTTACAACTAGCATTGTTTTAGAGAGCAGACATGGAAGGAGATGCTTCTAAATTGTGGTTGTTGTTGTTTTTAATTGTTCCAGGAGATGAACCTTTCCCAGTGAGAAGAATGCATTTCTGAATCCTCTCAAGAATTACCTCTCCCAATGATTGCCAGAAAACCCTATGGATGTGAGGAAAAATAAATAGCATTTTATTTCTCTGAGTCTGTAAGAAGACTGTCCCTGCAGTCCAGATATACAAGTCTTCTATTTGCATTCAAATTAATGTAGCGATGTTAAACCAACTGCATTTAAGATACAGTGAACACGCCAGCAAGCCAGACACTTAAAATTCCCTCCAACATCCCTTTATCTTATGATTTCATCCATCCTACTCTCAAATGCTGCAGAGGGCTCTGTGACAGGCCCTGAAGATGATCATATGCAAGCAGTATTCAGCCAAGATGACCATTTCTGCAACCAGAGCACTTCTTCGGCGCACGCTCTACTGGGGGCCCTTTGTCTTTCAAGGTAGCTGGACTTCAGCTTGGCTGCTGCTGGTGAGTTCTGTTGTGCTTGTAGTGAGAGGCGGCCTTCTAGTGTGGAAGACCCCGTTTCATTAGTAGCTTCTAAAACAGTTTTTAGATAGGAACCACCAGTCTTCACTGCCATAATTAATATTTGCTCAATTATGCCAATATTTACATTGTTTTTAATGGATCCGGAATTTATTAAAAATAGTGGAACCTAATCAAATGAATTGACCCCCAGTCAAAGTGACATTTATGTTTTGTTTTGTGTTGTTTTGTTTGTTTTTGTTTGTTTGTATTTTGTTGTTTGGTAGTGTTTTGTTGTTGTTGTTGTTGTTTCTTACGGCAGAGGCAAGCAGGTGCTTAAACAGGCAGGTCAGAAGGTGGAAGAGAGGGAGATGACATCTGCATCTTTCATAACCATCATCTGTAGCACTGTGTGGACTATGTTGTATGTTGAGAGCAAGGTGAAACCCTGAAACATACCAGCTAGAGCAGGGGAATGCTGCGAAGATTTAATATTAGCCCTGTTAAAACTTTACATTCTATAGATTTGTTTTCTTCAATTTCTATCTGATAATAGACCTGGGACAAGTTAGGCTTTTTGGCAGAAGATAAAGGTGATAGGTGTCCTCAACCTTAATTATTGTTCCTGAATTTGAATAATATCTTCTATTATGAAGTTAATGGCACAGACTAAAAGTTATGAAATATTCTACCCAAAGTTACAAAAATGATACCCAGGAAGTCGTTACACTTACATTGAAATAATGGCTTTGCAGTCTGCTTTCTGTTTGGGTCCCGCACCTTTCTGGGCAAAGTAAGATGCCTTTCACATTACTAAATCCCAGGATTTTTGTGATATTTTCTACACACCTTGCAGGAGAGACCATTAAATCACAGCTTTCTTTCACCTTCTGCCTTCTTCCAGAGATGTATCATCTTCTGCATTCCTTAGGCATCAACAGCACATGAATAAGAAGCAGTGTGGGCTTTACTGATCTTCTGAGGAATAGGTAATTATTTTCTGTGTTCTAAGAACAATCATTCAAAAGTGGCAAACAATTCAAAAATAAATGCAGTAAAAGGATGTACTCTGCAGGTAGTAAGAGTACAATCAGACAAAGGGAGATTAAGCTTATTCTTAGAATATTAGGAGGTTAAATTAATATTCTGATACGATCAATATTCTAAATCCTTCTATGATTTTCTCATAGCACTGGCTGGAAGTGGCTTTTTTCAGTTCTCGCCGTCAATCTTTCCAGATGTGCATGTTCCCTTCATCTCAAAATTCACCAGAACTCCCAAACAAAGTATGTAAGTAAATGTGATGATTTATAAACCCTTGAGGTTTCAGAAACAAGTGCTTATATAGTATGAGTAATGCGCTAGCATGCACTGCTGCCCCCTGACGCAAGGAGCGTTAAATCTCTTTGGGAGTAGCCAGGCAATGGCACGCAGCCCACCTTCTTTCTTTTAGTAATATATGGCCATAGATACATTTGTCACTGTTTGGACAGATAGAAGATAATGTCTCTCCCTTGGGTAACTCGGTATTCAAATTATTAGTTGAGAGGAGCATGAGGAGAAGGAATAAGAAAGATGTGAGACATAAAAGGGAAAAGACATCTATGCACGTGCACTACGAGAATATTTAAAAATTGTTAAGGAATATAAGCTGCTAACTGGCACTCACTTTTAATGCATAGTTTTGACGCAAATTAGTACCATTTGGCAAAGGCAACATGTACGGCCATCTCCAGCTAGTACTTTGGGCAATTATAACTCTGCTTGTCTTTCCACTCTCCTATCTGTTTATTCATCTCTTGTGCATCGTGTAAATTTGGGAGCGTAAACTGTCGGGAGCAGAGACTTCCTCAGCGCTATTTGCTGGTGTAGGCTCCAGCACAGCGGGTCCTTATCCCCGCTTAGGTTTATGGAGAGTGCTAGATGGAAGTAATACTCGGTTTGTGTATGACACTCAGGTCCGCACAGAAATTTGCAGCCAGCAAACAAAGGCGCGGCGCTGCGTGTGCACGCACAACGTCGGGCACGTCTGTGGGCTCTGCCAGCCCGGCTGTAGTCGCAGCGGTGCGACGCCAACGCGCAGACAAGCCTGTGGGTACGGCAGTGGTACGGCCGGTTTTCAGAAGGAGCTTGTAAGAAGCGGGGAGACCTATTAACTGAAATTAAATAGACTTACGGGGGATGTTTGTTTGTTGTTTTTGTTGGTGGTGACTGTTTTTTAAATTGCAGATGTGGAGCTCTGCCTTCATGAGCAACGCTGCCGCTTAGGTGGTGCGCAGCACCCGTGGAGGCTGCCACCAGGAGGGCTGAAAAACAGGATTTATAGCTCCTGCAATTTTTGTGCTCAGTAACATTTGTCTTAAAGCCACAGTCACCACCTTCACGCCATTTGCAGATTTGTATTTCTCTTCGTGGGTGGGACGGTTTTTCACTTTCATGGTCAGCTGTCAGGGTGATCAAAGTGCGTCCCAAAGCCGTAACCAGAGGGTGTGTGTGCGTGTCTGTGTGAGCACATGCGTGCGTACGTGTACATACGTGTGTGTGTACATCTGTGCGTGCCTGTGTGTGCGTATGCATGGGTCTGTACATGTGTGTACGTGTGTGTACAGCTGTACATCTGTGTCTGTACGTGTCTGTGTCTCTGTGCATGTACGTGTGTGTACACCTGGGTGTGTCTGTGTGAACGTGTGTCTGAGTGCCTGTGCATGTGTGTATGTCTGTGCGTCTGTGTGTGTATTTGTGGGTGTCTGTGGGTGTGTACACGTGTGTAAGTCTAATCTGTGTATGTCTGTGTGTGTACGCGTGTGTGGCTGTGGGTGTGCACGCGTGTGTGTACATCTGTACATCTGTGTGTACGTGTGTGTCTGTGTGCGTACATCTGTGTGTACATGTCTGCGTGCCTTTCTGTGTACGTGTGTGTGTGCGTGCATCTGTACATCTGTCTGTATGTCTGTGTGGGTCCACGTGAGTGTGTGCTTGTGTCTGTGTATGTCTGCATGTGTACGTTTGCTTGCCTGTGTGTATGCGTGTCTGTGTGTACGTGTGCAGGCGTGTCCGCGTGTCTGTGTACATGTGTGTGTACATCTGCGTGTACGCCTGTGTGTGCACGTGTGTGGGTGCGTACATGTGTATGGACGTTTCTGTGTGTGTGTACGTGTCTGTGTACACGTGTGCACGTATGCGTGTGTTCCTGCGCGTATACGTACGTGGGTTCATTCGTGCCAGTGTGTTTGTGTACGTGTGTCTGTGTGCACGCGTGTGCCCACGGCGGGTCCCCGCGGGCCTCCCGCGAAGCCCTCGGCGCTCCCTCGCCCACGGGCGGCTGCTGACACGGGGACCCGCGAGGACGCCC
>VXAL01001201.1:26484-55443 GCA_013399475.1 Chauna torquata | reverse complement strand
AGCCAGGCCGGTCTTCTTCCGCGTTGGCTCATCGTTTGGCATAAGGGGACGTCCTGCTCCTGTGCCTGTAAGATTTCCTTCTCGAAGACTGTCCAGCCTTCCTGGACTCCTTTGCCTTTCAGCACTGCCTCCCAAGGGACACCGCCAACCAGTCTCCTAAACAGGTCAAAGTCTGCCCTCCAGAAGTCCAGGGTGGCAGTTCTGCTAACCCCACTCTACTTTTCCAAGAACTGAAAACTCTATTAATTCATGATTGCTATGCCCAAGACGGCCTCCAACCTTCACATTACCCACAAGTCCTTCTCTGTTCACCAGCAGAAGATCCAGCTGGGTGCCTTTCCTAGTTGGCTCACTCACCAGCTGTGCCAGGAAGTTATCTATCTTCCACACACTCCAGAAACCTCCTAGACTGTTTCCTCTCTGCTGTATTGTGTTTCCAGCAGATATCTGGTAAGTTGAAGTCCCCCAAGAGAAAAAGGGAACACTTCAGGCTCCAGTTAATCTTTACACAGCTTCCTGCATTATTTGAAGTAGAATATGATGACCATGCTGCAGTTTTTGATATCTGCATTACCTGCAAGCATGCAAAAAAAGCTTGTTATATACATTCATTTTGTGTCATGCATGGAGAAGGACAAAACTGGAAAGTGAAAGTTTTCTTTCTACTTTAAGATTTTTGAGACATGGACTCTCATTCTTAAGCATTATCCTTCAATGTCTGGGATTCAAAGTACTGCAAACCAATGCTCTGTCTAGATCTGAGTCTGTGTAAAGCAGAGGCAGACTACTAACACACACGGGCAGAGCCAGGCTCCAGGACACTAGCCTGGATCATTTCTGCACAAAGTTATCTTAATTTTTGTTATACTTACAACCCAAGTTTAGTCTAATGGGCATAACAGCGAGCCTGGATTCCAGAACATGAAACCTGCAACCATCTCATATGTGAAGGCTTTGTCCACAGAACTGGTCTGTTTATCTAACCTGTGCTAGGATAAAGACAATTCACATGCCAAATTTATGCTAATTGACATTAGAGCTAGTCAAGCATCAAGAATTTCAGATGTCTTGAAACTGACATTGAACATCATTGAACATTTTTCACCATCAACAGCTCTGTCACTCTTTTCATTTATCAGAGTGGTGCAAAACAAAGCAAACAGGTCCCAGAGCCCCACAAAATTGATAGATAGCCCCACAATAGATCTATGAGCATCATCTCCCTCCCTCTATCTGTCTTACCTTATCAGGAGGAACACAGAATGTAGCCCTGTCCAACTGTTGTTCTTACCATCAAGATAGACAGTGATGGGAGAAAAAAACTGTAAAAGATCTTTCTTTGTGATGCTTAAAACCATAAAAGTCAGGAAGAAGTGGGTGAATGGCATGGAAATAGTACTGCCTGTTGCCTTGTATCCCTGTTGTGCTATCTATCCCACATGTGCACAGCTAGTGTTAGGGCTTTCTGAGGTGACAGGAAGTTCCAAGCTGGTGCACTGTCCCCGCTGTAAGGCAGGAAAAGATCAGGCTCTAAAATTGTCAGATCCTACTCCCTCTGCAGCATTTAAAATGAAACAATTTTTCACTCTCTGAGTCCTTGTAAACAAGTTTTATAGTGCTTTCAACTTGAGTCTATCGCAGGTTACTGGAGAATTGCAAGTGTTTAGGATTTAGACCCTTTTCTCAGAGTATCAGGCTGAAAGAACAAATAAAGGCTTTATCTCTAAAAGCTTTCAGAACTTCCAAAACAAAGTTCCTGCATTTATCAGCATGAGCTGGCATAAGTCACCCAGTGAACAAGTTGCTTGCTCAAAGAGGAAAAGCTCAAATGAAAAATAAATGAGAAGTTTTAAAGTTCTCTGTTGCATCCATCGTTCCATCTATTTCCTCTGTTCATAACTACAGACACTGCAGGCACAGACTTATCTCTTTTCATGTCTGCATTAAGTGCCTAATCCAAAGTCCACTGGCATCAATGAACAGGCTTCTTAACTTCAGCAAGCTTTGTATTACACCTTAAATAAATAGCTATATACACAGAAGTTTCGAGCAAAACATTTGGAAGCTCTCTGAACTTTGAGGAATGCTGTGTCATATTGTGCATAACCTTTTACGTTACCACCAGGTTACTTCTTCCATCTCTTTCACAAGGCTCCTACACATGTACACACACACATGCACATGAACACCGCCAGAGAAGTGACCTCATGAAACCCACTGCAAAGGAAAAAGGCAGAGACTGTAGGTTCACAGAGGGATTTGAGGGCTCTGCATGAAGAATGGGCTAACGAACACTTTCCAGCCAAACTCCAGGAACCCATTCTTTGACTTTGCTTTTTAGATCACGCAAATCTGGACAGAATATGTCCTGTTGAACGTTGTTTTGAGAACTGCTCATTTGTGCTTTTATTTATATAGCTGGAATATTGTATTTGAAAACCTAAAATGAACTCCATAGCCAAATCTTGGAAAAGTCTGAGTAACATTTGGAAGCAAATGTCATTTCCTTTAGTTAACTCCTTGTACATTGAAAGGGGACACCAAATCCAAGGGACTGCCAAACTTGCAGTTTGTGTCCATTTCTTGCAGTTCTACAAAGAATGAATCAAGGTACATGTCAAGGGCACAAATCCAACTGCACCTAAATCAATGGAAAAACTTCTACTGACTTTAAGAGTCCAGACTGAGAGAAGGACATTCGTTCTGGGAAGAGCATTGTCTCATTTACTGGCAAAGGGTTTAGTTTCATCCCAGAAACAGAAACATTCTTAGTGTGACACCTAGTGTTGGCAACAAATACCTTACAGACCCATCAAATGCAACAGAGCAAGGACACAACGAAGTCAATCGCACTGAAAATTCAAGTAAAAAAAATTATAGCAAACAAAACATTCTAAATATGAACTGACATCTAAAATACAGAAAATAGGGGGAAAAAGTTTATTTGTTTAAATAAATCATTTAAAGTACATACTGGTCATCCTCACTACTTAAACTCAACTCTGACCTGATTATTTCTGTGGTCAACTCAACTCATTTAGCTCTCTGGACTCTGCTTATTACAGCACCTTCCACAAGAAGGCCCAGTTTTGAGGGATATTTCAGTGTCATTGTGGGATGCAACCCATTTCTGCTAGCTTGAAAGGGCACAAAAGAAATGAAATGAAGTAGACTTTAGAGGTCGACACACTGACTCATGCTATTGCTGCTTTTGTATTTTTTTTAGATCCTCATGAACAAATTCAAAAGGTATGTAATGATGATACAAGTATTATGAGATGACATTCAAAATGTTAAATTCTCTTCAAAATCACGTTAGTACCGCAAGAAAGGTGTGGGAAAATGCCTCCAAATCATTTTTCAAGTCAGCAGTTCAGGAATGCAATTAATTCTAAATAGTAATTACAATTGATTATTAATCAAGGTCTGGCATGTCTAGCCCTCTATATACTATAAATATGATTTGTTACCATAATTATGCTGACAGGTTGCGGTTTTACTTTACTCTCTCTGCTTGATCTCTGAGTTCCCCTGCTTTACTGATGTTCAAACTCGGAGAATAACAGTGTCTTAAAGTGGACTTTATCACTGTTGGTGTTCTATGATCAGCAACAGCCAAATGGCAGTAAGTGCAGACCAAATACAATGGGAAATATAAGGTGTACGACAATTTTTTTGCAAACCAAAGGCTAATCTGAAAGTCAGGAAACAGACTTCTGGAAACTGACTGAAGGACAGGTTTCCTGACTTAGAAAACTGCAAACATTTATTCTAAGGAGCAAACGTCTACATTTTTCTGTGAACAGGAATTATGTTTTGAACAAGCACAGTGCCATTCCCTGTGATTTCCTGGAAATGCCTCTGAGGTACTCGCTCTGGAGGTGTTTATAGCACTGTCAGTGATTTAGCAAGTGCTAAAAAAAAAAAAAGCAAGGCAAGCATTGATCTGATGCCAGTTCTCTTACAGAACCGAAACTGTCTTCCTGAACAGGAATTTTCCCAAACAAAATTTTCATTTCTATAGAATAAACTTTCCCACAAAAGACAACTGCAAGACAAGCCCCTGCATACCTACATGTATCAGCTCAATTGCTAAACAACTCCATAGACAGCCCTTATGGCAGTGAACTTCTTCCCATTAATAAAAGCTTTATTGATAAAGGTAGCTGTACACAGTCTCACTGCTGTGATTTTATTGATCTGAACATTTCATTTTATGAAGAAATAGTTAGACTTCAGCAAAACCAGCAACTCCATACAATATTGTTACAAGCATCATATAAAGTAAAGAAGCAAAATATACTGTCAAATTTGTAAGTTTCTATCATTAACTATATATATATATATATCTGTGTTTGTTTTATTTTTAGCTGCCTCATTGTCCGGTCATTATTTCCTGATTAACTGGCTGATTTCTTGTAGGGATCATGATTTAAAAAGGCCTGGAGGAATAAGTTCAAGGAAGCTGTTCTAGACACGAAAGTCAAAGCCATTAAAATATCCCAGTGCAAAGGAGCCTGTGGACAGAAAATCTATCTGCCCAATATTTGATGGTAATGATATTAAAAGTGGTGAGAGGAAAAGAAAATCTTATGTCCTGCAAGTGCCTGGAGTTCATCTCTCTTGCACCAGCGTAAACATATCACAACACAAAGATCCTCCTCCATGTATCTGGTTTCCCATAGCTAACAAGAACAAACCAAAATTAGGATGAAAAATGTCCACACCATCCACTGCTGCCATCCTGTGGGGAGTCCACCAAAATAATTAAACAGCCACAGAATCTATCTAGTCTTTTCAGTGAACCTCAACTTGGTAGTGTTACATGATGGTGGGACTTGATGATCTTATGGGTCTTTTCCAACCTAAATGATTATATGATTCTAAGTTGTGCTGGTAGCACATCCCAGGAGTCCTATTTCCAAGGGCTGGCGAGAACACCAAGTTCTGACAGTGGTGTTAGGAAGCCTCACAAATACTACTAATCTCTCGATATAGACATAGCATTCCAGTACTATGTCAAGGTACGGATGTGAGAACTTCTGCCTTCTTCAGAGATTCCTTATTACTTCAATGCTAAGCAGGTCGGGAAGCCTGTAAAGCAAGGGCATAAAGAGATTTTTTTTTTACTGTTTGCTCCCAATGGGTCTTCCTTCAGGAGGCTATGATTCCAGCCAAAACCCTTTATTTAGCCATAAAAGAAATACACACGTTCAGGTGTGGAAATAGAATTTTTCAACACTGTTTTCAATGGTAGTGGCTTCAAAAAAGGCAGAATAAGACCACAGCCAAAAAGTACTTTGAAAATGTTAACAATAGAAACTAGCAATTTGTGCTGAGCTCTAAAAATATTTTTACTAGGTTTAAACTTATATTTGTATGAGAGATGCTCAGCAGAAATTAATTATCTTAATTTATTAGGGAACTGTTGGTAATCAATAGGATGTCTGCTTCCTATTTGTAACATATTTAATGCCCACTACATGGGCAGTGTGGAACACGTTCGCTCTTTAATTATGGTTATGACAGATTTATTCTGCTGCATCATCGAGTAATCAGTCATCTGTTACCTTCATGAATTTGAAAGACTTCTATTGCCAGTAATGAAATCACAGAGGAGGATTAAAAAAAAAAAATTGAAAAAGTTTTTTTTTTCTCTATAAATTTATTATGAACATTATGAAAGGTAAATGAATTCTGACTTGAAAATTTTTTCTTATAACTATTTCAATAGGTGTCTTCCAACAGAAAGCACAGCTGATGAAGTTTTTGAATGATTGCACGCAAACCTAAAGCACGCAAAACAAAGCAAAACAAAACAAAAACACACTAATTTCACTTCGAAATCCACTTCACAATAGATAGTGTTTAAACACATAACACTTATTTTATGAGGGCTTCTTCCCAGGCAAAATAAGGAGATTCCGAAAAGAAGGGACCGAGTCATGGAAATACTACGTGTCACGGATGTGAAGGAAGAAGTTATTTAGAAACCATAGTGGTTCACTGGTGATGAGTATCTGTATTTCTTAGTATATACAATGATATACACTGAAGCTCTTATTCATGAACTCAGTCTAACACAAGCTGAAATCCTTTCTTAATTTTTCAGACTCACTCCTTAAAATCAACATCAAAGCTCTTACTGTGTAAAAATGGTGCATCAGGTCCCTAAATCAAATGCTTTAAGAGTTTATTTGCATCTCACTGCCTAAGTGGTCTTTAGAGCAGCATGGGTAGAGGATTTTTCAGCTGAGTGAAATATAAATATACATATATGTTCCTGACATTCTTGCTGACATTAATATTGTAAGGAAGAATGGAATACATATTTGATTTTTTTTTTTTCATATAGGAATTTAAGGAAAGTGAGCTTATGCAAAAACACTTCTGAACTTTTCAAAATTAAACTTCCCAACTTCTTCTAATATTTTCATCATTCTTTCCAGATATTCCTCTTCCTCAAACCTGACACTCATCATGAATGACTTTGTCCCTTCCCAAATCGCATTTTTTCTGTTAATTTACTTTTCAACAAAAACAGTTACCCAATTCTATTGGTGTTCTAAACTGGCACCAGTTTGACTTCTTCCAAATATAGTTGTTGCTTTCAAAAAAATTTCAGGAACAACTCTCAGGAGCAGAAAACTATAAGGCAGAGCTGAGAACTAAAACTTTGTCCAGATCACTGCAGGAAACTTGGTCTAAGGGAGACAGAACCTCACCAGCTCATGTGTATATTTCTTAATGAAGTATGAAAGTATGAAATTACTTTAGCACTGCTATGATGCATTCATATTTCCTGTTTGTGATACTAGGACACTGTCATCACCCATGATCCAACATACTTTCCTAGTGAAATTTTGTATTTGTGAGATGTTCCTCTGTTACTGCCACTTCCTTCTTTCTCAATCCTAGAAAAATCCTTTTTTTTTAGAAGCTCTGTAAAGCCCTAAGACTTGAAGGGTCAGCTTAAATGGCAAGAATATCAGCATTCTTTAATTTCGTGCTTTCTCAAACGCATGGAGCTACATTGCCTACTGCTGTCCCACATGTAATTGAACAATAGTTCAAGAGGGAAACCTCAAAGGACTCCCAGCTGTTGCATTTCATATATGGGTCCCTGTTGGATGTTCCAATACACCTGGGTTGATGCTGTCATAGTTTGGCAGTAATATCATTTTAGTCTATCCCTGCCTTATGAGTCAAATGTCGTTTTTATTTGCATTGTTGAAATTATGAAATTAACCAACTTCCCCCCAGGATGGGTCAGAAACTGCCCCTTTCTGGGTTGCTGGTTAGCAGTTTGGTTGTGCATCCTGCAACAAGCCGTTTAACAAAATCCACTTAGATACAAATGTCAATTTTTGATTTGAGCAGGATTCATTCAGAACTGCCCTGCTCCAGTAGTAATCCCAGGACAATGCACCTGGTGCATCTGCATTACTCTACAGGCAGCAGTCTTTGCTCTGCTCACCAAAATGCCATCCAACCTTTGCTGGGTTGCCTGTCAATGAATTCTTCTCAGTACTTTCCTTATTATTATTATTATGTCCTTTCCATCATTTCTACAACTTCTTTCTTTGCCGTAAGGATGAAGAAGTCATTTTGAGCTTTCAGAGAAGGTCATGTAAGATCCATAGAGGGAGAGAGATTGGCCCTACATCTCATGGATCTGTGAAAAGACTGACCACAGTTTAGCCCACACTAATTTACTGTTGGCCACTCAGATTTTCAAGCTATTACTGAACATACTACTTTTGCCCCACTTTTGTACAGCCTGTGTCTACCCAGCAAACGCAGAATGTCTCTTAACATTATGTCAGAAGCATGGGGAAGGAGAGCCCCCCTCAAACTTCTGTCAAGGCTGGAGCCAACCACCTGTCCTTCACAGAAAAAATCACTCATGAAAGAAAAATTAAATGGATGTTGATTGAGAGTTCACTTAAGCTAACGGTGCTATCAGACATTAGTGTGACTAATGGTAACGGGTTCTCTTGATGAATTATGTGGTAACAGTGCTCCAGCTGCTTTGGCTTCACAGAAACCAGTCAGATGGCTGACATTCACTTTTCTGATCTTTCTGGAATTAATCACTATTGAATTAAATAACAAAGGAAAATTAGGAACAGTTCTGAATCTACTGGTTGGAGTTATTACTATGACTGTTAGGATATTAAAGTACACTTGCAATCACCTTGTCTGTTTGGAAATCAAGTAATCACTCACAAACTTCTAAAGACTTACCCTTAATACTTGAAAAAAAGGCCTGATACGTCAATCCTCATTCAGAAAAAGGCCATTATAACATAAAAGTTGGGTCATGAACACGTCATCTAAAAATATCTATTCCCTAAACCCCTTTGCAATTATTAAAAATGTAAATGTTACAAAATAAAACTTGCAATGCTATTATATGACAATGCAATTATATTATATTTCTAGGATGCTCCTGATCATTTTCTAACACAGGATTTTGAACTACAGCTACCTACTGCATTTCACTGCTTTGTATTTCTGCCCGGTGTCGGGGTTCTCAGCACCCCAAAGCTTCATTTTCAAAAAGCCTTTGTCCACTCATCCCTGAGCAAAAACTCCAGGAGCAGAACTTCTTTTCACACATTTAGAGAACAATGACATTTGGCCTAAGGTCTGACCATTCAGTAATCACTATGCCATGAGATGCTGATGGTACAGATAAGCAAGATAAATACTGTGCTTTACAGATAACTTAACAGATATCTAAAGAAAATCTTTTCAAGCCTACTGTGTAGATGACTGGCAAGTAGTGGTGTGAAGTCATGATCATCTGACCAAACCATCACTTTTCAGAAATGAAACATCAAGCACATTCCCAAAAAGTACTATTTGTTGTTGTTTTAATTACTGAAATTAATTTTAATTACTCTAGTCTACTGTAGTTTGGTATAGGTATCTTACCCAGTATGTTCTTACCAAGCATGAGCCTCAGTATAGTCTGACCATACAAACAAGGGAAACACTGCCTTTGTGTTCAGAAAAGTGGTTTTGAAAGGAAAGAGTTCATGTAATAACCGTTACCATCTATCCAGATGTATGTAGTTCTGTCATATCCTGACCCCCTTCCTTCCTGAACACGGGTGGAGAAGCGGCAGTGGAATCAGAACAGGTCTGGATAGGTTCTTAGAAATATAACTAGAGACAGAAAGAAATATTTAATTTTAATTTAATATTTAAGACCCTGAACTTTCATGAGAGAGAGGCACATGTTTTTGCTAACCAATGGTGATTTTTATTATATATAAAGGCTGAAACGCTCAGTTAGAGCCTTGGGTAGAACCCAAAGGTGGGGGGGAATGGAGGATGCTCAGCTGCAGAGCCCTCTGGCAGCAGGTCACAGTAGCCCATGTGCTGAAATGCTGGTGTTTGAAAAACCGTCTCAGATCAGATTCAGAAAGCAATAGAATGTAGTAAGTGCTTCTATTGATTTTGCATTATTAAATCCTGAAAAATAACCGAGCTTTGCATGATATATAATTTACTTGATTTAGTACGTTAATAATTCTGTCCCTAAGACAGAAATGAAAACTGCAGTGATTCTTCACTCTGGAATTAGATGTCTACAGAGGAATTCATTTTTTCAGATTATGTAAATTATTCAAGAATGCTAAAAAGCACTATTTTTAAACTGTTAAACTGCTTCAACATTTCCACTGATACGAACTGTTCATCCCTTGGGGACTATTATTTTAGGGTCCTGACAAAAAGCTGGTAGGAATCAGTGGAGTCTTAACGATGGCGAGGTTTGGATTGGGGCCATAATATGCCTTAAAGGAGACAGGTCTTAATGATGCATATTGAAACTGGAAGATCAGATGTGTGGTTTGGGACACCGATGACCAAGTGAGCATTATATTGTGAACATTTGGCATCCACATTAAAATACAACAGAGGTCATAAAATCTAAAACTTTAAAAAGTCTTTTACTAACCGTGTCTCGGTATTGCTGATCTGTCAGAACCAAAGATGACAGTCAAGTACCCTGTCCTGCAGGCAGTAATGTGACTTTCTGAGATGTAGAGTATCTGTCTGTAGGCATTTCACAGCTTTAATTTTTAATTTAAATCTGTTGGGCTTGTTTAATTGTTCTACATTGCCTGCAAAATCATCTAGCTTGCATTTGAACGCAAATACTATAACATAAAATAAATATTACCAAGGAATTAATGACTTTTATCTTGAATCCAGTGTTCAGAAACTAGATCCTAATGCATTTTAACATGAAACTTCTTTTAAGAGCTTCCACTTCTAGAAACCAGATTTTTCTTTTTTTTTTTTTTTTTGGTCTCAAATACAACAGAACCACTTTTGAACAGAACAGAGCTGGGTTCTTTAAATGAATGCTCAACTCTTGCTTTATGTTGTGCTTCACTGCTGACCTCTAATGAGCAGTAAGCATATTGCCTGAATTCCTTACCCCTTTATAGAGAAATGTAATATTAACATAAATTTTCTTCCTCATATGGGTTTATCATTTCAGAGCAAGTAGGAATGTTTGCAAGAGTCAGTGGGTTGGATTCCTAGGTTATTTTTCCTAAAAAGCTCTTTTTCAGAGGAACATTTAATACAACTGGAAGCTGGTAATTTTTTAACCACTGTGAACTGATAAAATTTCAAAGATACCAGCATATTAAAGTTAAATTTGCAAATATAGGACAAGACACTCAAAGGGTGCTCCTAGAATCAGGTTTGTAAACCTCATGTGAATAAAGTGCAACATGGGTGTTTGTGAGAAGAAGCTTTGTAGTATATCATAAAAATAGCTCACCATTGAAATAGTCTCACACATATATCCCTTGGTATGCGCTTGACTGGTCAGGAATTTTGCTCCTGAGGAATATTGTATACTGTGTCAAGCACATGACATTAAAACCATATTACATTTTCAAAGTATTACTTTTTAAAATAGACTTCAGATGATTAATGTAATTTTGGTTTTAATATTCATTTATTTAAAATGCATGTGTTAATGGTTTAGCTGTTTATCCCTTATCCTAGTTCATAACAGCTATTATTGCATAATTTAACAGTCTCATAACAGTGTCTAGATTAACAGCTCTTATAATTACAGTCCTTCCATTTTGAAGAAATCTATTAAGGTTATCATATTTTTGCACTATGCAACTATCTTTATGTGATATTGAAAGAGCCTCCATTCAAGGCTAAGAATAAAACAGAGATGTTTCCATATCCAAAAAACTTCATACACCCAGTGACTGACAATGTTATTATATTGTGGACATCTCCTCAGTGCTCCCACATCCAGGGTGCCAGGAATCGGGAGAATTTCACTAGATCTAGCGCCTTGTAGAATCAGTCTGATACAACATTTCTGTTTCTTGTGACTGAAGAAACCAATCCCCAGGAAGACTACAGTATACCTGAAAATTACTAGAACCTATTTCCTAAACTGCTGTCTTCATCTGTGACAATAGTGACGTTCATATGATTAAAAAAAAAATAGAAGAATGAAGTATCAATCATTTGAACTTCCATCAAAAATTCAAAGGAGGACATAAAGTCTCCCAAAACGTATTGGCAATTATTAACACAGCAAGAAGCCGTTTTTAAGAAGGGACAGGGGAGTACCACTGCCAGTAAAGGACAGGGCCAGTCGAGCAGTAAGAACTTGAAAAGAAATATTGTGAAATGAGGGTAGAGCTGCACCCGTCTCAGAGGACTGTGGCCACAGTCCCTCTGGACAAGCAGCACACAATGAGCTTGACCAAAACCAGATGCTGTGCTAAAAGCCATTTCGCAACAGCCAGTGCAGAGCAGCTCTGTATGCCCTTTTCTGAAGTATCTGAACACTGAACTGGAGAATGTATTTGTATCCTGGAGTAAACAGTCCTAATGGGGTATTCCTTAGGCAGTTTTAAACTTATGCGTAGATTGAGGATGGGTAAAAGTCATGGGAGAAGCAGTGTGTTACTCATACCACCAGGACAAGGACAAACACTACTGCAAAAAGAGCTCTCTGCCCACCACAGCACTGAGGACAGACACTGGAAACATTTGAATCACTGGCAGCAGGAGACAGGAGCACCCATTTCCCTTGCTGCTGCCTGCTGGGGAGAGGCAGGAAGACCTGGAGATTTCTTTCAGAACCATCACTGAAATTAACGCTTTCAAATGAATGCTGCAGTGTTACCCTACGCTGCCATATGACCAAAACCTCACGTGGTGTTTGCCTCCTCCTCAGGGTGGTGGGTGGCTCTAACACAGCCACTGAACCCGGGCAGGAACTGAGTCACGGTTATGCTTCTAAAGTCACCTTTGGGAGCCACCAAATCTGCAGCCTCCCTATGCTCAATGGGAGCTCAAACTGGCAAAGAGAGACTCACGCCTTCCTCCTCCTCAAACTGAATATTACTGTCAGGCAAAAATGTCTTTGGAGGAACTTCAGGAAGCTTTCTAGCCCCTACTTTGGAATAGTTTGGATAGAAAACAAATGTGTGGTATTACGAAATTACAGTTGTAAAAGTGTAAATTCTAAAAATTGCTTTCCCTCTTCCTTAGACGCAAAAAACCATATTCATAGCAGAAAACTATCATGGTTATAATTACTTTCAAAACATTCCATCTCAGGTTTGAAACATTAACACAACAGAAATGTTTGATATTGTGCAACATTTCTAATAATTAGGAGGCAAATAGGATAATGTTCTAATATATGCTTGAAAATAACATAACACAATTTTGCCTTTACTAGAAATAATACCTCTGTATAGAGAAAGATATAACTCGCATTACAGTGTTTTGACATTTTTTTAAACAGACTGTGAAAAACAAAACAGTTAATTCCTTTTGGTTTTTAGAGACTGTTAAATAGCAATATAATTTTTTTAATGTATTTCTCCAAAGCTCCACACTTTGTCAGCAGGAAAGGCAAATATTTATGTTAACTAGTCCTAAAGGCATTCATATTAATTTATCAAAAAAGTTCTTGATTAATATTCTTGAACAAGATACTTTTCTTTTTCCAAGATAAATAACATTTGGAGTCTTTTCTTGTTAAAAAAGTAAGCAGTGCTATGTAGGTGTCCTGAAATGCAAACACATACTCAGAAAGAACTGTGGCTTATTCGTTGCCATAGAATCAAAAGACAGACTAATTCCCTAGGCAGTGAATCAGCTCTCAGTGAGATGCTGAGACTAGTTGACTCAACTATCAGACTATCAACACTCTTCCCTATAGTGGGGTAGTATATCAGTCCCTAGAGACGCTGTTGCAAAACCCTCTGCTTTCAGCCTGCCATGGATAGCAGTCTGTTTCTATTTCTAAGGTATGAAATCTGGCTCTTTGGTTGACACTTTTCCATTTGGTAGTCCCTAGTTCAAATCCCAAAACACTGGCCAAAAGGACAACCATTGTACAAACCAGAAATAATTCTGGAAACACTGCTTCATGAGAAGCGGTGAGTTTATGTTTACTTAACACTAGTGAGAGAACACTCTTAGGATCAAATGAAAATGTGCAAAGTCCTCTAACTTTCACAATCAGAAGTAATCACACACATTGACAAATATCTTTTTGTACTGGAACCTCCCCGTTGATAATCTATGGAGGCAGGCAACTCTACTCATCCTCATCTCAGATAAAGCCTTCTGCCTTCTGACAAGAGGCTGCTTCTGATCTTTGAATGAAGGAAGCCCAAGTCACCAACATTAGGCAAAATAAGTCCAAGCATCCTCTTTTTTCTAACCTCCAGTAAGTCCAAGAATATTTTCCAGGTTTCTTAAGAGAACCATGGAGATCATTCCTAAGCAGAAAACTGGACTTAGCAGCATAACATCTTTAGCAACAGCAGAAGTCCTCAGGACTCTCTGCTGTGGGTCATGTTGTGTACAGCAGGAGTTGGGCATCTGAGGCTCTGAATCCCAGAGAGGAGACGACTTGGCAACTCCTAGCTAAGCAGCCGTTGTCAAAATCTGGCCTGATGCAAAATGGAATTGTCTCTATTAAACACTCTCTTGCCCCATCACAAGTTCCCTTCCTTGCAAAAGTGTTACTGACAGCCATGATTGGAAAGAGCATATCTAATACAAAAGTTCAGTATATGTTAATTTATTCATCCCATTATTTTATTTATCCCATTTTATTTTGTCTCCCTTAATGTAATGTTATAGCATAAGGGTAATTTCTTGACAGATAAATTACATAAACATTGATTTTAAAAATTTCACTTCTCTCATTAAATTGCACTTATCCAATTACCCATTAAAGAGGTTTGCAGTGCGAATGCACATTTCTCACATAGCATTCCAAAGCAATGAACTGGAAAATGATACCTTGCCAAAACGGCACATTCGCACATCTGATAATAGAGGTGAAAGACAAAAAAAGAAAAGAAAAAAAAACCAACTAGTTCAAACCAGTTTTTGTCACTGTTTCAGAATCCAGTTAGGTCTCTTCAACTCAACTTTAAGAAAAAAACGATTTTATACTTTATCAAACACTAGTAAATCACAAGCCCGAAGAACACTCCACTTATTGTCCAAAAATTACTAAAGGAGCTCTAAGGAACAGAACAAGCAGAGCTCATCTGGGGCTCATTCAAAGCACACTGAAAACAAACTCCCAAACCATGCCGTGCTGATGGGTGCAGACAGACCTAAACTGGCTCCGACGGCGCTGAACGTGATGTGGGGCGAGCACGCCGCACAGAAACCCACGATCAATGAGCCAGCTCCAGGCCACAGAGCAGCAAAGCTGCATTAGTGCAGCTCTGCGCCCAAGGTATTGTGCAGTAGCAAGAGTCAGAGCTCATTAGCTCAGGACCTGTGCTAAGCTCATTTATATACGTGCTGTCGTCAAAGCTGAGCTGCTAAGCCTGTGAAACGCTGAACTGTATCTGTGGGCCAGTAGGCTGCATCTCTATACTTTATGCCATTTCCCAGTTTGCCAGTCCCCTAGTCCCCTCTGGTCCCAACCAAGGTCTGAGGAAGTATAAAATGACTTTCAAAGCTAAGCATCGTATAGATAGCTACACCTCAAAAGAATTTGACCTTTTATTCCTATACATGCAATGGTCCTGATTAAAACCTTTCTACTCATGCAAGACGTGTGGCTGCAACACTACCTATTACTGGTATAGTCTCTCAGAAAATCAAACGTTTTAAATACAATGGCTGAGTGTGCAGAATACATGCAGGTATTACTGTACAGATCTTCTGCGATGAGCATCTTTTATAGATTTTTCATGTTCCCCTGTGTATCTGCTTTATTTTGGCACAAAACCACAGATCACTCTTCAGCGTCTGGTTACACTGACAGGCAGCGAGGAGCCATCATCATTTACAACAGCCCTCTGAGCACTGCCTAGAGACTGCTTTTACAGGTCTGAGCAGCCCCAAATCCCCATGTTGCTGCAATAACATTCTTCCTGCAGCTACCCTTTGTTTACACGGGTGCTATGGTCACAGAACACTTCAGAAAGTCTGTCCTAACCCCATCCTGTGGGGATTACACGTTCGCTGCAACACTACTGTGTCACATTTTACACAGCCGTCTGCTCTGTACCTTTAAGGGGAAGAGAGATAAGATATATCAGGGGCTCAGAGAAAGTCTGTGCCTAAAAGATTATATCAGTGATCATGTTACTGTAATCCCTGTGCAGGACAGATTATACAACTTTTCCCAGAAATTCCTTTATCTATCCCAGTAGCACAACTGCAATTAAAAATCCAAAGATACTTAGGCGAATAAAAGATGCAACATATAAATATAGTTAACACAAGCATTGGAACAATAAAGATGAGGTGCAATCTGCTAGGCATTCTCTTCTAAAAGAAAAGTTACTGGAGTCCCCACCAAGAACTGTGCTTCTGGACTAAGAAACAAAACCATCTCTCTGCTCCTCCTTAGGCACAAACGCTGAGAATCTTTGGGAACGTGGATCCACACATATGCTTGGCAGCCAGCTGTTAGGAATGCCTCTGGTGACTTTATCTAGGTTGTGGGTCAACCATTGTTGCTGGATGCAGACTCATCTGAAGTGTCTCGAGTGGGCCACCTTTGGTCTAAAAAAAATACAACCACATGTTCACTCTCCAGCACTTTTAAAGCCTACCAGTTTGAGTCAGCTGGAGGATCTCTGTACTCCATGGCCCATGAAGTTTCCTCCTTTTCCCAGTCATATCTTGCATTACAGTTTTCTAAGTCAGCTTGTCTACTATTCACATATACCACGTTTCTGCCTTATCCAGCCTTCGGAAAATTGAGAGCTGGCAGTACCTGTGGAAAAGAGGAGTGAGGAAAGAAGGCACAAAATGATATTTCTATTAAACATGCACACTGATGAGCCATACACTCAATAAAAGGAGCAAAACCTACCACGTAACAGAAGTAGGGCCCTAACAGCATTCCCAATGCTATCTGCTTTCTGAGCTACAATGTAGTCACAAAATAATTGCACCCAGGTGTCCATGGAGCTGTTATCCCAAGCTGACTCTTTTTTTCGTTATCTGTTTCAGTCCAGCAACATATGTATGGCACAGTTCTGTTCCAGCCTGATCCAACACAAGTAATACCTGTGACATGAACTCTGCCACTGCTAACTGGTTTGTAGTGTTCAGGTTTGTATTGCCTCTCTGGGTAAAAAGCTACACTTTAGACTACCGTTCCTGCAAATCAGCTTGGTATTATCACTGGGGAACCATAACCCATCTTCTTGATCCTGACAATAAAAATCCCTTCTGCACTGTAGTAACTGTCACTAGCTCACTGGGGCCCCATGCTGGTTGAGGTCCATAGGATTCATTGGACCAAAACAGATCCTCCAGACCCATGGACCACAGCCTCTCTCCTGCACATGAAGGATTCAGAACAAGAGGACTGCTAGACTGCTATCACTTGGTTGCTCTTCCATCTTTTCTCAGAATGATAGAAAAATTTCAGCTGGAAGTGACCTTTGGAGGTCATCCTGTCAAATACCATTCCCAGTTCAGAATTCCCTGCCTGTTAGGTTAGGATGACTCTCTAACCCTGAAACAAAGCAAAATATTGTTATTTGTCTCTCATTAGTACAAAATATTAACCTAGTCAGAACTTCTAAACCAGAAAAAACAGTACTGTGTGGAACTAAAAATAAATAACACAGTAATTTATGTAAATTATGTTAGACACAGTAGGTTGTTCTCCTTTGCTGCAAACAGCTAACCCTTTTTTCCAGCTCTAATCTTTCTGTCCAGAAGGATTAAACACATTAATATTACAAGCTTATTGAAAGCATTTAGAGTCCTCGTAGTTATTTCAGCTTAATATAAGTAAATGATCAAAAGAAGCAAAGACCAAAATTAAAGCCAGTGGAATACCAAGACTTTCCAACAATACAGAATAATGAACATCAGAATTCTTCAGCTGGGGAAAGAAACTGCATTTCCAGAAAACTAAGAAGTTCCTAATGAAAACAAGCTTCTGCTTTGTGCAATTAAAAGTAAAGGACACTCAATTTAACATAAGAGAGATTTATTTTATAATAGCATCATTACATTTCCTACAGCATGAATACACCACATATGGACTGCAAGATTTTGAAAGGAGCTGGATGATTAGTTGGCAACTCATAAGCACTCACTGCTGAGCCAGCTTAGGGTAATATGAGCACTCCAGGGTCCCATGTCAGGGCATAACTCGATCACCTGCAAAGATTAGAAAGGAATGTTCCCCACGTGTAGACCTGAGCAGCTGGCTCTGTGTGTCACAGATTTTGACGCTTGTTTTTTAACCTCTTCCTTGAGCAGTTTATCAGTACTTCCAAATTAAGTACACAACAGAGCTGGTTTGGCATACCAAATCTTATTCTCTTATCTTCTTACTACTATATGCTTCTTTGGTGTGCTTGAGAAAGAAAACAGTCCTATTATACACTTAAATATGCAGCTGTATTCCAAGGGCATTTCCTTTACATTACATATTTTGCTTCTAATTTATTTTCATCGTCCCCCAGATAATGTAAATGAACACGTTATACAAAATGAAAATGCTTAGCTCAGGCAAATAAGCCTAGCATCATAAAGTTAGTGAAATACATAAAAAATATAAAAGACTTTCTTGATTATAATTTGCTGTGTATATATGTTACATAATTTAATTGGATTTTACTTACTAGATAGCATGATTTAAAGGCCATCCTCCAATGCTGTAGGTATATATATAGGATAAACTTTTAAAAGCTACCCGCAATACATAATGAAGATAATAAGTCCTCCCTAAATCAAATCAGATAATTCAGTAACAACATAAAGTAAACAGACTCCTCCTCACCATAGCTTCCATATTGCCACTAGCAAACCCCACTAAAAATCCAATTTCTTACAGTCATGGAGGGTGAGCAGAAGGGTCAGTTTTTAATCAGACCAGGATGCTCAGATATTTCACTGATCTTGGAAGGACAAAAAAAATGGAAAATTCTTCACTTGCTACTTTCTTGTCTTATTTCAATGCTTTAAGCCAGGCTCCTCCTTTAGCAGTATAGGCTAGAACAGGATGGGAAACATTCTCAGACACACCTTGGGATACTTATTTATCTGTAGGTCAAAGGAAATACTTTACCATCAGTTTAAAACCTATGAAGGTCTAAGAGAAAAAGTTTATCAATAGTCTGTTTATAGGAAGACGTTAATACACACATGTAGATATGTACACTCGCACACAAAACCACCATATACAGACTCACACATTACGACTACATGCAAACTACATTCAAGCCTCAGCTATTATACACTGTAACAAACTCAAAAATTTTGTTTATCCACTGCCTTTTGAACGAATAGGACAGTTATGGACAGTTAGAGAAAGGAAGGAGAATAATTTTTAGGACTGTGCTCTCAATAACATTGTGCTCTGTTGACAACAAAGCAAGTGTGTCAGTGACAAGTTTTCCCTCCTTTTCCTTTTTCCTCCATAGGGCATTTAAATCAAACCAGGAAGACAACACTTGCTGAAATAAACATACACAATCCCCATTCTGGAAACAGAAAGTGATCAGAACTAATAGGTGAATCAATTTTGGTAGAGGAAAAAGAAGACTCTCGCAACTGGGGAAACACTAAAATAGGAAGGAGCGTCAGAACTGATGCGGCATACTCCCCGAGTCCTCCCAGGTGTAGTGCTGCTTCTGTAACAGGACTAAAAGTTCGTGGAAATGCAGCAGGACTTATCAGTACCAATACAGCGGTTCTGCAAAGGCAAGCTCTCATTCAGTGAACAGGCAAATCAAAGGTGGCTGATGCAGTTTAGGTGCACCAGGTGGTGGTTCCCCAGGGCTGGGGAAGATTGAAGCAGGAGCCTGCAGTGGGCTGGACTGAAGGAGAATGTGGAGCCGGCAGCAGAGAGACTTGCTTTCAAAATGCTGGGAACTATTAGGTACCTGATCACTGAAGGCAAGGTTTGCTGCGTCTTAAGAGATCCCTCCTTCACTACAGGATCCTGGGATGATGCAGAGCTAGAAGTGGGCAGGCCCATCTGAAGGAAGACACTCCAGAATATTTTTGGTTTGACTTGGCCTCTGCGCAGTTTCTCCCCAGGGGTCAGGACAATGGTCTTCCAGGTGGAGATGAGATGCAAACATAATTTCCCTTCTCTCACAAATAAAACTTCAAAGACTTGTCTGCCTTCATAGAGGCCAAGATCACATGGCTTCCCTTACGGGATCCCTCAGCCCATTTCTGTCAGCGCATTACAGTCATACTGCTCTATCCTTGCTTCTGTTCTCAGCCATTCAAATGGAAGTGGCAGCCTACTATGAAAAAGAGAAACAGCCCCAGCTGGTCTATTCTTGGATACTACAGGTGGGGGACCTACATAAATAGAGATTCAAAACATGGACTCAACTCTGTTTGTGAGGCCATCTACCACCTGTAGGCTGCTCTAATTTGTGAGATGACATTATGATGAAAAACACCATGGACTCCTGGAGGAGGCAGAAAAATTCCTGTCTTAACTATTTGCCATAGCAATACCCCCTAGCTAGGCCTGATGGATCTATTTGTCTAATAGAACATCAACTGCCTCTTCATGGTCTTGCATTAGCTAAGCACAGTGCCATCAATCTAACCTTCTCTTCAGCTTCACTGAACATAAGCATGGCAGGTGCCAATCCTTTCAGTGGCCCCCATACTCCCTTTAATGTCCCACTATTTTCCTTTTTCAAACAACCACCAATTCTCCCCTCAAGATCCTGTTGGATACACCATGTTTGCTCACATCACACTAATCTTGGGTGCAAGTGTGTGTTTTACCTCTTTTCTTTGTTCTTATCACCTGCCCTCCCTATGCAGAGCAAGTTCTTGGAGTTAGGAACTGTTCGCTACTGTGTATTCTTCTGGTATCCTCCACATGATGCCCACATTTCAAGTTACCCTTAGTTGCATAAAAATGTAATTAAGGACAATTTAAACCATTCAGTAATACATATTTGGACTTGATATGGTTTTGAGCAGATAAAATTTTATTTGCATCATATTCACCCCCCTAACCACAGAAAATAAAATTCCTTAATTCTGTTCATATTGCCTTTTCTTGCCTACTCTTCCACTGCATCCTCATCCTCCTCTGCTCCATCCCAAAGTCCAAATATTTCCATCAATAAAATATATTGTTCCAATTCTACCAGTATGCACAATATTTAGGGTTCACAGGCTGTTTTTCTAAATTAATATTCATGTAATTTTATTACCCAGTCATGAATAAAGCAAACAGGTTCTTGAAATAAGATCTCTTCTTTTCAACATTAGACTTAACACTTGACTAGTTCAGTTAATGTGTTGTGATAGGTGTTGTAGATTCATATTACCATCATCCTGCACATCTGTATTTAAGTCTCACAGTGCAGTGTAATTGGGTCTTCACAGCATCACCTTCCACCCACTTGCAACAGATAATGGCACAATTTGTACAACAGCTTATTAAAAAGAATGCAATGGCCTGATAAAATCAGAAATATAAAGCATGACTTCACTAACGGAAGTCAGGGGAAATTTTACCACTAACAAATACTTGAATTTGCATTAAAGAAACACACGACAAGAACTTTGAGCAAAAAAGCATAACACAAATTGTACGTTTTCACAGTAAAGGAAAATTTAATGGTAGTTTTCTCTTAAGACTCTACAGGACCGTACATTTCAAAACAGCTAAAATAACTTGAAAGCTACAAACCTACGGCCAGAGGCTTCACAGACATAAATCAGTAAGGTTTCACCAGTTACAGCTGGTATGATCCAGCTCCATGTGCTACAATCTTAGAGCCATTACAGGAACTATACTTACAATTTCATGTAGGAAAAAGAGAATCAACATCACAAGCCAGATTCTGTCTCTGCCATTACTCCACTGAGTTGCTGGTCACTGGTATTTCTGTTAGCAGCTAAGAACAACAGGAACGATACAAACACACAAAAAGATAAGCTCCCCTCAAAAGGAACTCACACTGTAAGACACCATAGAGGACTACACACGGACTGTCAAGGAGTACTAGGAAACAGCACCATCCTCTTGGTTACCATGTACCAGCCCTCATCATGGGTTAGTTGTTTTGTGGGCAGAAGAGTTGGGATGTAAAGAAGAAATGAGAGCATGGAAGAAAATACTCCAGTGGTTATTATAAAATTTAACATATGGGCAAAGTCAGCATCCTGACTGATGAGAAGCACTCGGTTTTAATCCTGATATGGAAAGGCAGATATCAGACAAATGAAAGGCATATGCCAGCCTGTGGAGCTGGGACCCACTCACGCTCTGAATGCCAGTCTTTTTTCTTGACTGTTTCATATACATAACTTGGCACCCTGCCTCCATTCCACACAAAGAAAGGGGAGGGAAGCTGAAGGCCCTTGAAAATGAGCCAGCATGAACAATGCTGGTAGATTCTGCCAGAAGTTTTGCTTTCTTTTGTTTTTTTTGGAACTTGTCATTTTAAATTTCAGTCTTCCTGGGTTTAATCTTCGTCTTGACCAGTTTGACTAATATGATGAAAAAATGAGCAGCGTTGAAGTTCACAGTCGCAAGAATTACTAACAATGAATGACAAACCTTCAATACAACTGATTTTATGTGTCTGCAAAACAGAATACTTTTCATTGAGGATGATGGTGCATTTTCACTGCAAAGCAAAGTCTCTCCTCATAATCTACAGCAAACACAATCATGACCACCACATCTACGAGATACCCAGCTTGTAAGGTGAATTATTACTACTTGCTCCCCAGAGGAAGGTGCTTGGTTATATCTGCCAAAATTAAACAAACAAGCAAACAAACGCAAACACACACACACACA
Organism: Chauna torquata; assembly: GCA_013399475.1. Classification (NCBI taxonomy): domain Eukaryota; kingdom Metazoa; phylum Chordata; class Aves; order Anseriformes; family Anhimidae; genus Chauna; species Chauna torquata. The sequence continues at coordinate 33,122 of VXAL01001201.1, read as the reverse complement.
CACACACCACCACCACCAACAAACAAAAACCTAAGGGTTACTTGAACAAATGGTAAAATAAACCACTCTTTAAAGCGTTCTATTTCAGTAAGAAGGAAAGAGATACCTGTGGGAAATTGAAGCAGAGATACTGGAAGCATACAGCTGGCAGAAAATGCTTATTGCAGAACATTAAAAAAAAAAACTTAAAGTATTAAAATATTGTATTTGCAATTATGCACAAAGACACATGCTAACCAGACAGAAAACATGCAAAAAAATGTTCATTATCTAGCTCAAAGGAGGCATCAAAATACAGTGAGCTTTAGGGCAACTCCCCTAAGATCTGCCCATGTCCTATTCATATCATCAAGCTCCAAAGATTAATGGGCGAAACACGAGGAATAATTCAACTCCGAAATTCATTTGCGTAATGAATTTCGTGAGCTGTGCCAAGACCCATGATTAAGCTACATTTCTTCAACTGTCATATATATATATCACCGACAAATGAAATAGGCTGAGAGAGAAATAAAAAAAGTTTACTTAATGAAAATATCGACCTTAAGTTATATTTTTTCACCCTGTAAAATCAAGGAGTTGGTGAGGGTCCTGAATAGGCTAGCACTTATCTGTTACACCCAAGAACTTGTCTCCATACTAAGAGATCTCATATTTCTTTTCTTGTATTTACTCTTGGCCTTGGCAGAAGTAGACTCCAGAGCCTGGGAAAATCCCTCTGGAGGTGTGAGTTTGTGTTGAAGGATGTGCCACCTGAACAACTTGCAAAGACATGGGCATGGGTGACATCTGGGATCTGATCACTTCTGGTTTACCAAAGTGGGTAATTCTGAACGGAATACTACTCATCCTATTTGCTGCCTTGATCCCATAGTACTGCCAGACTGAAACTGGCTGCAAGGGATCCGTGAGCAAGTGCTCTGTACTGAAAAGGCCTCTTACTGGGGAAGCTTTACTATTTATACTAGCAATTGTTTAGCTATTTCCTGCAGGTGCTTGCAGTTTTTCAATTATTTTAAATACAGGAAAGTGAAGCTTATCTACTTTATTTCTGGAATGATGAAGTATGTAAAAGCTTCTGAAGGCTGCAATACATTTTACACATCAAATAAACTTGAGTGGTATTTGCTTATAACTGAAGATACAAAGTTCATTAGAGAGGATGTGGTTCTTTAATTTGCCAGCAGGTTGACTCATCAGCAAGTATGTGCTGGCCAGCCATGCCAGAACATGCCAGCCTTAAAGTTCTGCACAAATCGGACAGAAAAAACTGTGTTCATCCTGTATTCTGCTGCTCCTTGGACAATTTGTTTTGTTTTCCAATGTGCCAAATTCATAAGTTTATTATATTAGAAAATATGAAGATAAAGCAAAGGTAGTTCAGATGTGACATCCGGAGTAGGCAGTTACAGGCAGTGGCTGATAAGAATTTGATAAGAATACTCCAGGTCGATTCTAGAAAACTGCTAAGTCACTCACAGTAAAGTACAATCCAGTAGACAACTTATTTATTAAGTGCACTGCTATTTCTGCTCATCCTCCGAGTCTAAGGACATCCTAATTCATGACGAACACAGTTTTTTCTTTAACAAACAACAACAAAACCAAGCCAAAACAAAACAAAAAAAACACCCCTAGAGCTTCTGATCAGCATTTTTTTTTCAATTCAGATAACCCTTCCGATATTACTAGCTTAGCTGCAGTCTGTACAGCAGTTTTACTAAATGTGACTGTAGGCTAGAAACAATCTTCATGTTTTGATGCCCTCGTTGCTAAAAATGTTAAGTCTCTGGAAAAGAGCAGGCAGTACGCTAGTAGTAAAGTACCTTCTCCTACTTGTTTTTCCTGCTGGTTTCAGTAATAGGCATGACAACAAGTGCTGATACTGGCCAACTAAGCCTCATTCTCCCGCTGCCATTCTAATGAGGATTTTATTTTTATCCAAGATTCTTGAAATAATATCGATGCTGGTTTGTCCTAGTCTTTACCTGCAGCCAACCTGTGTTTCCTGAAAACTTAGATTCATCAGTCGCTCACAATCTATCTGAAAAGTACTACTTCTAGTTTAAAGATCTTTCACAGCTGGTTTCTGATTGTCCCTGTGAGACTACACATTTCACAGGTAACAGTTACAGGCTCACACAGAACCTTTTGCCCTATTCTTCTGAGCCTCTTATGCTACAGGAGACAAATCCACACATTCCTATGCTGGTACATAGTGACATGACAAAAGGCTTCACTTAAATTTCAGATAATCTTCACAGTTTACCCAAAATCTAATTAACAGATGCAAAATCTTGTTCTGAGAAGTTTGCTACATTCTCAGCCGTAATTATACTCACAGGGATCGATGCAGCTGAATCAGACCTGGCAAAATCTGCAGGAAGACCCTCAGAAGCCAAGCAATACTGATTGCGGACTATCAGGCCATACTACTGCCCCAAAGGCCAAATTCTGTTTGCGTTACTCATCGTGGAAGCCAATGCAAATCTGCTGAGAGCAAGAACAGGCTTTTGACCTAGACTTTATAAAGGTCTATATTTTACCTTACCAATTTTATAACAAACTTCACTTCCACTTTAGCTTTGCCTGAACTAAGCATGCTTCACCTGGCTCAACTCCTTATATTCTGGGTAGTTACAGCCTTCTGAATTGCTCTCCAACAAATAGCCAATTTGTCACTGTTACTATTTAGAAAACGTTCTAAGGTTATATAAGAATGTACAAATCTATGAATAGGTGTCTACTACCATAAAAAAATATCTTTGAGAGAGAAAGAGAGAGAGAATGCCTCCTTAAGAATAACCAACTCAAATACACCTTTCTTTGCTGCAGGTTTAACTGGATATAAGTGGAGCAGCACCACAATCAATACAGTTGTTTAGGTTTGGATAACTGAGACACTATCTCCTCTTTCTTCCCCCTCTTCCCAAAACACCTGTCTCTGGTTTTCTACAAGTGGTTAGTGAATTCTGGTAGACAAATGCAGAGAGCTGGATGTTGATTCTCTGTACTGCCTGGAACTCCATTAGACATCAGAAAGGTGATCAGCAGTTCAAGTCTCAACTTGATAACGCAGAAAACAAACAGCAAAACCTCACAGCAATAGAAAACACAGAAAACAAACAGCATCACCCACTTTGCCCTAAGCTCTCCCAAGATGCATTTTTTAATGCAAAGTCTACTGGTGGAAACATCTTTCCCAATTGACTAGCAAAGTGCTTAGTTCACTTACCATCCCAGAAAAAAATATCATCTGGCCAATTAAAAACCTTAAAATTCTAAATGCCAATGTCTTCCACTGAAAATCTTAGACTATATCAGGGAGTTTTTAACATATTAACTTTTAGCACTTCCTGAGAATTCCCTATCTCAAGAATTCCCCAGCTCTTTACATTGCAATGCATTGTCATAAAACCACTTTTCTCCTCTAGTTGGAAAATTGGCTTCCCCTTAATGATCGATTGAAACTTACTTATTTATGAGAAATGTACGTAATCCAGTGGACAACTATAATTCAGTTTGCGTGATCAACATCTGAATAAAATAGCTCAGGAGCACCAACATAATAAAGTTTAGTTATCTAAGCCTTCAATTATTCTTTTTTACACTTTTTTCATGAAAGACATGTAATGGCGTAGTAGAAGTATAACAGATGACTTTAGGACACATTCAGGGATTTTGATAGGAATTTGATAGAAATCAGGGATGGAAATAAATCTGTCAACAGAACACATAACTTAGAATCAGAAAACCATAGCAACAAATTTGGCACAGGTGATGGTAAATTTAAAATAGTTTTTTCAGCTATAAGAACTGAAAAACATAGGGCTAAATTCACGGTTGCTTTAAGCAGGTGTCACTCACTTTTTTCTTATTAATAATGCCTCTCTTATTCAGCATCTCTTCCCCCTGTTACAGACAGATTGTATATTTGTGCTTCTTTTAGAAATCAGGAAACTAGAGACAGAATTCTCTTCTTGTGTAATTATTTCACTGCTGCTTCTACCTATCACCTTGGATGTGTTTCTTTCTGTCAAACAGCAGAGTCACTCTGCCGTTGAATGAATCAGGCCGGCCAAACGGTGACTGCATTAATGCAGAAGTATTTATGGAAATAAAACGCACAGTAAAAACAATACCATGATATATGTTATGCAGTATAGTTTACATTTAGTTTATCTGTAGTCTCAACTAGCAGTCAATTAGGACATTTTGGATCCAGGGCAAATGTGATTATTGCCAACAAGGAGGTTTTTTATTTTGTGTTTTAAATCAGCCTGATCCAAGTGGAAAGACTCCAACTGACTGCAGTGGGTTCTGTCTCATACCTCTTGCCTTTATTATGCAATTTCTGGTTTTATTCCTTCTATTTTTTTTTTTTCTGGCTTCTTTTCTTTTTCAAACTGCTTTACCTTTGCCTTACAAACTTGCTCCTTCCTCATTGTTATATTCTTTTTAGGCCTCATTTCTTTTCCTCCTACACACACAATGATATTTATCTTCTTGTGGTTACTGTATTGTTACACTGTACCAAACATTCATCTTTAAAAGAAAGGAGCAGATTAAAAACAGAGACAAGCCAGACCCACACACATCCACATATTCAGTTTGCTTTTCTCTCCAGTATCTTTTCTAAAATGATACTTTGAATTTTTGATTTAATTTTCATTAAATTTCAGATCAGAAGGAATTGTCCTATCATTTCTTGCAATAGTTATCCCAGCAAATTTAAATCAAATTAAGCATTACCATCTCAAGAATAAATCACACCAAGCTGCCTCAAGCATCTTCAGTGGCAAAATATGGATCACACAGCCTGTACCTGAACCACCTTCAGGTGATCCCACAGTAGGGAAACCAGCCTTAATGCTTTCTGCTAATTTGATCTGAAGGGCTGTTTATTCCACACTCACATTTGATGATCAGATTTTAAGTCTGTGATCAGAAGTATCAGGCAGGAATATAAGAGAAAGTTTCTCTAATCTCTAGACAGTATCTCCTCATATCTAAGTTTCTTCTTCAGTTGTCTAGAGTTATCTGTGGACTGGAACGAAAAAATCTTCCTGATGCTATAGCAGACCAACAGAAAACTTTGAACCACAAGATGATGCCTAAGGCTAGTGATCAGCACAAAGATACAATACTGTTTTATGCATTTGCACCTGTGTGTGTGTTTTAATTCTGCAAGAAAGTCTACTTGGACAGAAGAGTGTACAAGCAGGCATGAAGACACCGAATACTAAATGCAGGCAGCTGTGTACCAATGAAAACAGAAGTAGGAAATTTTACAGTCCATTTACAGTCAAAAGTTTGTTTCACAGTAAATCATTAATAATATCCTTCTAAGTGTCACTGTTCATTCAGTTGCTTAAATGTTCTTAATATCTCTTCCCTTATCAAACTGCCGCTTCCTATAACACAGCTTCAAGAAGCTGTATCCTACATTAACCACAAGAAGCTCTTCCTACTTGACAGTAACGACTACATGCAGGAATATAGTCACACAGGCAGTTATTTTCCACTAATTATATATTTTTCAATAAATGCAGTCACAAACTGTCAGTTTCTGATTGCTTTCCTTAGAATTTGTTCCTTACATTGTACCTTCTGATCTATTGAAATGTTAATAATCCACCATTAGCACTTCTGTGACAAATCGTCCACGTTCATGAGTTATGTCTGCTCCTCCCTAGCAACTTATGAACTTGTTTGCCAGTTTCAGCCTCACTAGACAAAAAGAGTATATCTCAAAAATATTAAATTCTTACACAGTGTGAAAAATAAGATTTTGGTAGAGTAACAAAAGAAAGTGATACCAAGGAGTAGGCTTTATTAGTTTTGGCACTCACAGGACTAGCTGCTTTTACCTTAACTGGCTAAAGTACCTGCATTGACATCCTATCACTGGACTAAGCATTTAAGTTCAGATCGCATGAAAAATTACTGATTAATGCTCTTCAGTAAATTATTATTTCTAGTTAGGTCCATTACATTACTCAGTTCAAAAAGCAGTGCCAACCTTTGCTTCAGGAAAAGCCTTCTCTCTCCACATTCATTTGCAAAGGCCTAATTTCCAAACCTGTTTATTTTAACGTGAAACAGCGTATTGACAGTCAGGACGCAAATGCAGGCTTCGCTTTTGTTTCAAATGTAATTTACTGTTACGCCAAACTGCTGTTTGAGTGAGCTTTTATCCAAATCCCTGAGTAACAAGAAGCATCCTGACTCTCTGTGGAAAAAAGGCTCATTTTGCCACGGGCTATTTGAAACACTTTAAGGACTCAGAAGCTTGTTTGAGAACTCACTCGCGGATGTCACATACATCGAACTGTTTCACCGGGTTGGCTGAGGAGGTGCACCCTGGAGGCTTAACAAGCTATTTCCCATAATTCGGGCATTTACCTGGCAAGCGGATGAGTTACCAGCGCTTGAACAAAGCACCAGACAGCACCATCTCTGCTGCCCGCTCTCGCACTCCTCACCGAGGCCGCACAGAAAACCCTCCCCACACCAACGGCCGGTAGCTGCCCCCTCCCCACCGCCGCGCGCCCAGTCCTGGTCCCGTTCGCTGCGGGAAGGCGAGAGAAGGAGGCAGCGCGGCCCCCCACGGCGAGAGGCGAGGCCAGGCCAGGCCA
>VXAL01001201.1:3467-26091 GCA_013399475.1 Chauna torquata | reverse complement strand
CGGGGCGTGCGGCTGCCAAGCGGAGCGGCGACGCCGGGCTGCGGGGTCGGGGGCGGCGGCGTTGGTAGACCCTGAGCTGGGCACGGGGCGGGGAGCTGGTGCAGCCCTGTCCCCGCAGCGGGCCCCGGGCCCGGCGTGGGGCTGCTGCGCCGTCCCCTCCACCGGCGCTTGCCCGGGCCGGGCTGGAGCCTCCCCGCTTTCCCCCTGCCCTTTTGGCGGCTCTCGGCATCCCTGCCCGCGGCTCCTCCGTGCGGGCTTGCGGGGGGCGCGCCCATCCCCGCACCCCTCTGCGTGTCTCCCCGCGCAGGCAGGGGGAGGTAGGAGGAGGTGGCGGGGCTCCGCTGCTCGGGTTTCCGTCGCTCCCCTTCTCTGGAATTCGGGCGGAGGCGAAACTTGCTTGGCCTGGCCTAGGCGGTGGAGACGCCCCCGGAGAGCTCCCCCGAAAGGGTTGGGACGAGCGGGGCGGGTCTCGGATCTGTAGGTGTCTCAAGAAATTACTCTCGGGTCTCCTCTTCCAGCAGCCTGGAATAGAGCCGGGATGCCCAGCAAATGCATCACTAGCATCAGCTGTTGTTCGTGTGTGTCTAATCTTGGAGGCTGGAACATCTCTGTATGCTGCCGTGCTTAAAAACACTGGTCTAAATTTATTGGGTCTGTTGTAGACATAGCAGCCAACCTGGTGGTTCTTGTAAGTGCAGAAGCATGTAGGAATAATCCTGGAAAAGTGCAAGCAGAAGGTTTTTTTAAGATAGCTATCCCTCCAATAAAGGGCACCTTAGCAAATCTGACTGTTAATAAACTACTATGTGTTGACAACTTAGGTAGGGAAAGCTTTGTGCACGCTAGCCTCTTCTAAGCATAACAGAACATACCTGAGTGAGCAGAAAGTGTATGTGCTTCTGGAGTCACTGTTCAACCATGCACACTGCCATAAATAAAGGACGTGCCCTTACCAAAGGTTCGAGTGTTTGCTCAGTATAACTTACTTGATTTTGAGCTTAACATGCACAGAGCCCTGGCGATGAAATGCGGTGATGACACTGAAGTAATATATGTTGTTCCTCTTTGAATATAGCAATAATATGGAAAACAGTATTAATTAAAGGATGAACCATATGTGATTAGTTTACCTGTCACATGATGAAATGAGAGAAAAATATTTCAAATACTATTTAAGAATAAAAGAGATATTACAATTTTCCTTGAAGTGAGTCGTTGTTTTTTGCTTAATCCTTTTTCAGTTTGTGGCATAGGCAGTAGACTCTGTATTGCACATTTTCCTTGGACTGGAGGTACTCTTTGATCGTCATCTAATATTATGCAAGCTAAAAACAGATGTCCAATGGTAATGTGTTAAGAACGTGCATCCTCTGTATAATTTTGAATAGTGCAGAGATCCAAATAGTTCTGTTAATGTTTTAAATATCACTTTAAAGATTGGTCAACATTTTAAAAATAGTTTTATCAGGAAACTAAATCTCAAAGTATAAAAGCATTCTCTAGGTTTTTATTTTCAGCTGGAGTAAAATCATATTTCTTTGTATTAAAAGCTATCTGGTTTGAACAACTGCACAGAGAACTCCTTATTTACTGTTATCTACGAGGGGGTGAAGCACTATGAGTAATGTGTTAGGCACTCTCCTGAGATGTAACCTCTTAAATTTAGACAACTGGTTTGCTAGTTTGAGCTACTCCTAGTTAGAATCCCGTGGACAAGTGTAGAGATTATGGCATGAAGCTGATACCATTTTCAAAGCTGCTGAAAGAGGTATTGGGTGACGATTCCCATGCAAATAAAGGAACAGCTAGAGGAGCAGAATCTTCACAGCAGCCAGTGAGCATTCCACAGCTGAGGGATGTGAAAATGAGATGAGGAAATAGTTTTGAGATGGCTAGTAACTGAGACTGTGGGTAATGGAAACCTCAGCTTTGAGGCAGTTCCCAATTATACTGTAATATTCACTTTCACAGCAGTTCATGGGAGAGGACTTGGCTTTTTGCCAAGGCCTTGCTCATAGTTCTGAAACCACGAAGTTCATGGGGCATCTCAAAGTTTGTGTGATGAGGACATTGCCTAGAATCTGAACGCAGTAATCTGCTTTTAGGTTTCCACATTAGAAAATGTTAACAATAATCTTACAGGTAAAATCTGAAATGGTACTAACTATAGCATTTATATAACTGCTTTCAGTTTCACTGAAATGTCAGAAGTGCAACTGAGTATTCTTTAGAAATAGAACTCTGTCTCTTTCAAAAGTCATATACTAAAACTGTCCAGTTATAAATCAGTCATAAAAAAAAATATTTTTGCTTTTAAGCTCTATACTTCTATTGGTGGAAGTTTCTTTGAAAGTGATGTTTCCAGAGTGGTGTGTGTCATCGTTTTTATTTGGAGTACAGAAGCAAAAGCCAGGTGAAAATCTGACAGTTTTGGGATACTTAGAGAGGGAAACACATTTGTTATTGTCTTTGCTGGAAAGTTTGGCTTCCTTTCACTAGCCTACAGAATTCATTGTTAAAACTATGGCCTCTCAAAAGGAAGAAAATCCGTTTTAAACAGCTAAATGAAGTAATAGATGCTTGCTGAAATATTACTTAAAGCTTCATTAGATGAGGGACAGTTTTGGTGTAGGAACAAATGTGTATCACTTGGTCATGAATTAACTGCCTCAAATTTCATGAGGCAGGAAATTTGGAAATGTCTGGGGCATTAGCAGATGGTTATGGAGAAGCCTTCCAGTGAGACTGAGGATCAGCAACAGAACTACTTTTAAAATACAGATGGATGAAAAAAATGGAATGACTTTATAAGCCATGTTTACTTGTGGAAGAGTACTGATGATAGGGCATCTAACTTTATGTGGCTATTGTATTGTAGAATGGCTTGGGTTGGAAGGGACCTTAAAGACCATCAAGTTCCAACCCCCCTGCCAAGGGCAGGGATGCCACCCACTAGATCAGGCTGCCCAGGGCCCCATCCAGCCTGGCCTTGAACTCCTCCAGGGATGGGGCATCCACAACTTCGCTGGGCAACCTGTTCAGTGCCTCACCACCCTCTGAGTAAAGAACTTCCTCCTAACATCCATTCTAAATCTCTCCTCTTTTAGCTTAAAACTGTTCCTCCTTGTCCTATCACTATCTGTCCTTCTTACACTGGGGGCCCCAGGTCTGGAAGCAGTCCTCCAAGTGGGGCCGCGTGAGGGCAGAGCAGAGGGGGACAACCAACTCCCTCCACCTGCTGGCCTTGCCTCTGTTGATGTAGCCCAGGATGCAGTTGGCCTTCTGGGCTGCGAGCACACACTGCTGGCTCGTGTCGAGCTTCTCGTCCACCAGAACCCCCAAGTCCATCTCTGCAGGGCTGCTCTCAGTGAGTTCTTCTCCCAGTCTGTGTCTGGGATTGCCCCGACCCAGATGCAGCACCTTAAGAGAAGAAGATGTGAACATAGGTGTCTTTTCTCTTACAGTACATAAGCAAATACTTAAAGATAATTCTCATTGATCATGTAGTTGTGCAACACTTAATGTCTGTTTTCTTTCTAGTTCTAGCTGTGTTTGAATGGAGGGAGGTTTGTTTGACGTTAAAACTGAAAAATGCGATTTCTGATGTGTCACTTCTGTGAAGAATTTTATCCTCTGTACCTGTTTGGACAGTTCATAAAATATGTTTACATGCAATATACATGCTCAGTTGTTCAACAGAAGTGTGAAACATGACCCATATATATGCACACTTTTTCACTTTTTTTTTTTTTAGAAGTCCTTGATTTTCTTTTCATATATCATCCAGATGTTTCCTAGCCTCAGTTACTTTACCACTGCTTTAGTATCAAGCTTCTTTAGTGGCTGCTTAGAGCTATCTCTGGAAGAAGGTGGGACAATATTCCCTGTGGCAATTGTGATAAAAACAGAGAAGCATCCCTCTAGCTCACGCCGTTCAGGTTTTGGCAGCTGGCAGCCGAAAAGTAAGAAGCCTATGTTCTCTGTAAAGGATATTTAACAAGTTTATTGTGAGAGCAATGGGAGACCTCAAATGGGAGACTAGTTCTCCAGTAAGCTAGGCATTGTACAAAAAACACATTTCTGATATAAGGCATCACCTGTATCTGCAGACAACTATATTTTTTTACATATTAAAAAACAAATTCCTATCTCTGCTAGTTCTGAGGCTGTTAAACAGCTTGAAGTCAAAGAACTCTACTGTTACTTTTATATATTTCCTTTAATCTCCATAACAGTGATTAAGATGACCTTCTGACATACCCTACTTTTCTTTGCAAGATCCCAGAAGATGTTTGATTTCACTTTCTCCTATTTTAACCCTGTAGTTTCCTAATATCTCCAAATGTAAATGTATTGCCAAGCACTTAACTCCTTTTATCCATCTTTTGGACCTCCAAAGGTCCAAAAAGCCATTAACATAATACTTTCATTATTTTCTGTTTTTTTTTCAGATTTCTGCAAATGTACTTTTTTTGGTATACATTCAAGTTGACCTGATGTCCTTATCCAAGTGCAATTTTATGCTAATATTAATTCTTTTTTAGTCAACAGTGTCACTTCTTTAAAGATAGTTGTGTTGATTTGTGTGAACTTTCATATTTTTTCATCTCTGTTGTAAAGACTGCTTTATAGTGTACTATCTCTGTTTGAGACTCTTCCTTCCTGTGAGCAAAGTTCCTCAGCTAAACAGGTCATGGTTTTTTTTTGTTTGTTTGTTTCTGCTCAAGTTCTTTTGATGGCTGTTTTGGCCATTGAACTTCACATCACTTCTTCTGATGCTTTAAGTGGGATTGCAAATGCAACACAGTCAGCTTTTAAGTCTATCTGTATGAAACTTTCTATTAGCCATTGAAAGGAATGGTAACTGACTACCAAGGTCACTCTGCAATGAAAACCATTAGTCTGAACACAGAATATGTTTTTATGACTCGTTTGTCCATATTGTCTGATATTTGGATTTCTTGCCTTTGCTTTTGTTAAAGAAAGTATTACTTTGGGTTTTAAAACTGATACCTAAGTGTACCGGGACTAACATGAAAACAAACACAGCCTCATACTTTCCCTGCATCAGTACTTTTTCTCCTTAAGAATTCTGGAGTGCTGGGAGATACCTCACCCCACCTCCTGAGGTACTGCAACGTGATAAAGACGTTAAGGAAGGTTCTGCTGCCCCTTTTGATCCAGTTTAGATGGAAATCAGTCTTGCTCTGTGTTGTCTGATGTATCTTACCTGTATGCAGTAAGTCATGGGCCGAAAGATTATTCACTGTGCTTCAAATATGGAGGAGCCTTGTGCTTTACATCTGTAAGGATGTCTGTGTTCACATGCTTTCTCAGCATTTTCTTAAGAGTTTAAAAGGTATATAAGAGAGGTAATCTTTTCAATAGCCTTTTGGGGACAGAGCTTCTTTAAAATGCTAGGTGGAGAACTAAAGTATCATATTTGAGAAGTTGTGACAGTCTGATGAAGTTCCCACTGACTGGAAAAGGGGAAACATAACCCCCATTTTTAAAAAGGGAAAAATGGAAGGCCTGGGGAACTGGGCCAGTCAGTCTTACCTTGGTGCCTGGCAAGATCATGGAGCAGATCCCCCTGGAAACTATGCTACGGCACATGGAGAGCAGAGAGGTGACTGGTGACAGCCAGCATGGCTTCACTAAGGGCAAGTCGTGCCTGACAAACCTGGTGGTCTTCTGCAATGGGGTTACAGTGCTAATGGATAAGGGAAGAGCAACTGACATCTACCTGGACTTGTGCAAAGCGTTTGACACTGTCCTGCATGACATCCTTGTCTCTAAATTGGAGAGACCTGAATTTGACAGAGGGACCACTAAGTGGATAAGGAATTGGCTGGATGACCACACTCGAAGAGTTGTGGTCAACGGCTCAATGTCCAAGTGGAGACCAGTGACGAGTGGTGTTCCTCAAGGGTCAGGATTGGGACCGGTGCTGTTTACTGTTTTTGTTGGTGACATGGACAGTGGAATCAAGTGCACCCTCAGCAAGTTTACTGACAACACCAAGCTGAGTGGCGTGGTTGACGTGCTGGAGGGAAGGGATGCCATCCAGAGGGTCCTTGACAGGCTTGGGAGGGGGGGCCCTGCCAGCCTCATGAAGTTCAACAAGGCCAAGTGCAAGGTCCTGCACCTGGGTCGGGACAATCCCAAGCACAAATACAAGCTGGGCAGAGAATGGATTGAGAGCAGCCCTGAGGAGAGGGACTTGGGGGTGCTGGTGGACGAGGAGCTCAACATAGGCCGGCAATGTGTGCTCACAGCCCAGAAGGCCAACTGTATCCTGGGCTGCATCAAAAGAAGTGTGGCCAAATTTTCTCAGTTTTCAGCAGTCACTCTGAGAACACACCTGCAAATTCCCTGTCAGAGCTGGTAGCGAGACTAGGTTGACACTCCAGGGATGTATATGTTAGGGGATCAAGGAGTTAAAACTTTTTAAAGTTCAATTCTTTTTAAAATTCACTCAGCTTAATCTAGTCTAAGCTTGCTCTGCAGTCTTCCTTATTTCTGTCTTTTAAATGTGGGTCCTTTTACTTGGCTGCGTAGCTGTGCAGGTGCTAGGTGAACCACGACAGGGAACGGATCAAACTGCAAGCTGATTTCTTTTTTGCCCCAACTGGCTCAGTGCAAAGCTCTACGGAAGGCAGTTTGGGTAGAAGGGAAGAGATGACAGTGAGTGGCAGGGCACCAGGAGAGGGTGAAGTCGAATCTGCGGTTTTCTGTTTGTTGTCATGGAGCCACACTGTGAACATGGTGGACAGTTTGGTTGGATATACTGAAGTGCTGGCTGGATATTTAAGGTCTTCAGTAAAGACAACAAAATCTTCTAGCAGTAAAAGGCATATGTGTTAAGATCATCTCTAATAACAAAGTGCATAAAGAGGTGAGATTTCAATATTGCCATTTCTTGAAACTGGAAGCACCTTTTCTGATTACCTTTATGGAAAAAAAAACCAAAAACTTTTTCAGCTGTACCTTTCTAAATCACTTCAAAACATGTAAAAAAAAATGTTCCTGTGCTAATTATTGTATTGAATTCTTCATTGTAGAGAACTTGTGCAGTGAAGTTCTGATTTATCCTGAGTGATTCTTCCCTGCTGACCATCACAAACTGGTAATCTGTGTGACAGCCTGCAGCAATGTTTTTCTTTACTGCATCCTACGGACTAGCTCTTTGCATGGAAAAGTTTTAAGATATGCTTTGAAGTGCAAATCATAACTCTGTTATGTCTTTAAACACACTGGAAATGAGGTATGCAGGTGTGTATATACATACTGAGTTTAAACAGACTGTAGTGTGTGTTGTTCAGCTTTGTTAGAACTTTTTAAATGAAACAAGTTTCAGTATCTCCTTCATATATGATTGCACTGTTACTATGCATGTACTTACCCAGTGTAACAAATGCTACCGAGTTGCTTGAAGACTTTCTGTATAAAATAATTAAAAGCTAGGGTTTTTGTAACTGTTGAGTAGTGGTTTTCTTGTTTTCTAATTTTATTTCCTGAGGTTCTGGTTAATTGATAATAAACAATTACTTACTCAACATTTCTCACTTTGTCCCTTTTTACAGTAGTGTGTGTGTTGTTGTTTTGTTTGTGTTTTTAATATTAAAGAAAGTTCAGATAGCAGTTTGTAACTGTGGAACAAATCCTTTCGATAGTAAGTGAAGGAAACAATTACATCTTCTGAAGCAAGGAAGTTGTGAAAAGAACATTACTTCTGCAACTGAGATCTTCTAAGAACATAGTTTTAAAACTATTTATAGACCTAAGACTGCATGACTGTAGGTATGAGACAGCTACAAATTCTTTTGAACTGTGTAGGAATTGCAGATGCATAGCACCTCTATGAAGCTAGCACCTAATTAAATTGATTTAGTATCAGACTTGAAACTTCGATAAGTTTTCGGCATTAAAAAAGGATTGGCAAATGTTCTTTTTTTTTTTTTTTTCCTTCCCCATGAGTACAAAACAGTGCATGGCAGAGTTGTAGCTACTTGCCTGGCAGCTAGGGGGTTGTTTGGTTATATTTGAAACTCCTTCAAACCATGAGAAAAATTGAAAGAGCTGAAACTACATCATCTGATTTCTTTCCTTTGTGGCTTAACTGGGACTCGCTACTAAAACAAGTTGATATGACCCACATTACAGGACAGGAAAATGGAACAAGGGCAAAAAAAAAAAAAAAACAAAAAACCCCTAAAATTAGTGCCAGCATGCTATAAGCAAAGTTGGGAATTTTCAACTTTATGTAATAGAAACTTTTTTAAAGGTCACCACCAGCAGAATTTTTATATTCTGGGGTAAAATACTTCTTGTATTTCCTTCACGTTACCTTTCCTGAACTCTGCTCTAACCTAAATACAACCAAATATTTAATTAACCCAGTAATTATGTAGGAATGTTGGCTACATTAGATCATTCAAATGCAAGCTATGAAGATTTAGAATTATACAATCTACTTATCTCCAAATTTTCTACGGGAGAGAGAGCTGGTTGATCAAAATAGCAGATATTAAAAATCTGATTGTGCTTTCAACTGTGCAGATGACTTAATTTTGTCTTCTCATCAGTGTTTTAAATACAGCTCAGATAGTTCATCTCAACACAAGATCAACGTAAGTTTTCTTTCTAAGCTTGTAGTCTTAACCTTGAGTTCCTTGGCTTTGTGTTGAAGATACAAAAGATAGAATTTTGGAGCTTAGCTTGAAAGAGGGGTAGGCAGTAAACTGGATCTGAAAACTAAGGTTGGATCAAGTACGTTTATAAGAGAAAAGCTGTAAATTCAGTTTTGGACATTAATTAAATTTTGTGTTTGTGTACGTGTAAAAACAAAACTTGAGAAAATCACCTAAGTGTTTTTGAAAAATACCGTAGAGTGTAGGAAGGCTTACTTTTCTATTCACATTATTTAGATTATGTAAATAGATAACAAAATATTTTTGTTGTCTTTTACAGTATGTTTTGTTTTTTCCTGAAGTGCTAACCCTCTAAGCCTGTTATTCTACTGTCAATAACTTTGTGGAGAAAAGGTTTAAAAGAAAAGTAATCCAAACCATTCAGACAGTAGGTGATAGATGCACTATTACTTTAAACATATCCTTGTTGATAGTCAGTATTCATGATAAAACTCTTTCAAGTTGTAAGCAGTGTCATTATTAGTCACTTAAGCTGTGTGCACATCTGCGTGTATTTTTTCTTGTAATAAATCCTTATTGAAGAACTATTCCAAAAAGTGTTCATCTGAATGCCAAAAAGAAAAACAAAACTTGGACTAAATTTGTCTAGTTTTTGAAATTGATCATTCTTCTACCACTTTTAGAAAAGAAGCAGGTGTGGATTCAGATTTTTTTCTTATTAATGGGTATCTCTGTATTTTCAGCAGTTATACTTGGTTAAACTGAACTCCAGAGAAAAGTTGGTAACAGCAGCAGCTCTTTGTGGAGGCAAATGGCTGATCTGTGCAAACTTCTTTGGAAAGTGTGGAGTTAGTACTGCAAGTAGAACTCACTGCTGTGCTGTATTTAAATAAAGAGCCTTTGACAAGTCTTAAAAAACTGTACAACCTCAAAGGACAGCATAGCTCATTACATTTCTTTTTGTATTTAATTTCTTTCTTGGAAGGAAAAACTTATTTAAAAACAAGAAAGAAAGCAAAACAGCTGATTTTTTCTTACTATGGTTCTTCTATGGGTAGATTTCTTTCTGAATAAATTTTATGATTTTTTGAGTTGTGCATGCTAAGAAGAAATCATTTAAATGGAAAACTATCAGGATTTGTTCACTGTTTATAGTCAGGATAAATGTAATTAAATAATAAACAAGGAATGAGACTTGACTTCAGTCATGTAGATGATAATCATAGTCTTGTTTTGTGTTTGATTTTTTTTTTTTCTGAAGATTGGTTAATTCTCATTCCTTAGTAACAAATCATCTTAGCTTGCAACTAAATAACTCTTGTAAATATTGCGGTGCTTCCTGTGAGCCAGAAAGATATCTATAGTATTACAAGTACTTTGAATTGTAACGGCTTATATACAGAAATGGGCTGCTGAATTTTTAAAAGTATTGACCATCTCTCTTTATATCATATTTAAACTTTTGATCAATCTTCTAACTAGACTCAGCACTTCGATCAAAAGATCTTCAGTTTGGTGTTTTCAAACCACATTGTCCATTTTGGACTTGATTCTATAGTTGCTATTACAGTAAAAAACAAATAACTGCTACTGCTTATCCTTAACTATTGTTTCATGTCTTCTCGTATCCTTCCAGTTTATGCTAGTATGTGTGCCCTGTCTTTCTTCAGCTGTGTCCATTCTGCACTTGTATACAGGACAAAAATAGAGCATGCAGATAATGGATGAATGCCTTGCTACTTTTAAACTTTTGTAGCAGTACCTTACTCATATGCACAGGAAGATGAAAGTATAGGTATTTATCATCTCAAAAGGCATCTTGTGCTGTCTGATTCTGGAATTGATTAGATTTTTATGGTTTACCTACCTACAATTTTCTTTTTCCCATCAACAATACTGTTAGTTGTGATGATGCGAGTATATTGTCCCCCCTAATATCTAAACGGAAGATAAAAAAGAAAGGGAAAAAATGCTACATGTACTTGAAGCATATTTCCAGAGAATAGAATTGCAGATCTGTTTCTGTAGAACAGAGAGTGGTTTCTTAGTTCTGTGCAATACTTTGGTAATTGGAGCTGTAACTTGGGATAGGGGAGAAAAAGATTTCATTCAGTTTCCTTCCTTCAGAAAGTTTGGTTGACTTCCAGTGTTGCAGCTGCTGTTTATGGGATATACTTGAACAGCAGTGAGAGTGTATATTTCTAAATTCTTCCTGTTGAAGCTGTTCCAATCCAGTGTGAAATCCAATGTGTTTCAGCCAGCTGAGAGTGAACATGACAGTTATATCCAAAGTCGTCTTTCTTACCTGGAAAGGAGGGGAAAAACTGGATGTTAGTCCCAGGATTAAGATAGCTTTGTTCTCATATCCTCAGGTACACTTAAAAATGTGTTTTAGATCTCTGAAGAAATTCAAACAGTTCCCCAGTGCAGAGGAGAGAACTGAACCTCTGCTCTTTGACATCCTGGTTAAGTGCTGAGCTCCAGGAGACTGTTCAATGGCAACACCTTTAATGAAGGGAGGAGCCTTCCTGCGGTTCAGTAGGGCACCTCTGATCCTAGAGGTTTTTACATACTTCGTGATGCTTTTTCTTTTTTTTTTTTTCTTTTAATAGGCTATCCCCAGCATCTCTGTGATCAGCCTGCTTAGCTGCTGAATCCTGAATTTATTATTTAATTCTTTTTTTCAGTATTAATGTTTTTCTTTGAACATTCTTATAGTTGGTTAGTTTATTATGAGAAATCTTGTAGGGACTGAAAGTTAAGGTATTTAAAGCTTTATATGAGGATTGATTATATGTGGAATAAAGAAAAGTTCCTCAAACACTTCAGCAAAAATCTGGGAAGTGGTGGCCGGAGGGACAAAATTGCCTTTCATTTGGCTAATTTATTATTTCAACTTTAAGTCTTGGTCTTTGTGTTTCCTTTGAATTATACCTCATTCTTTTCAATCTGTTTCTCTTTTTTTGTAACTAGTAAGTTTCTGATTTATTTTATTAAAGACCTTTGATAACGTGCACAAGTATCTGTGCAATCATGTAGATTACATTATATGAAATGCAGAGCAGAGATCTAATTTTTAAAGATAATCGTAGAAGAATGCCTTTCCAAGGTTGCAGTGCTGAAGATTTCTTAGATACCAGAAACAAAAATCAATTTTGTACTACAAAGAGTTTATGTTGCATTTTTAAAAAGTATTAAAAGTAGCCAGAGACAAAACACCAACTTTCTCACACTTTCTGAAATACATTTTGTAAAAGAACATCAGAAGCTCATATTTGTCCATTAAAAGCGTATTATTCCATCCTTGGTACACTGAATGAAACTTAAAGATCAATTTTACCTCAGTATAGCACTTGTAACCATTATGGTGTGCAGACTTCTCAGAGTGCAACAGTTCAAAATGCGTGCTTATTGAGTCTAGATCTTACAATACATTCACAAAAAATGTATATGTGTGTGATACATGTGCATATATGTATGTATATAAATGTATATGTGTGTGTATATGTATATACACAAATGCATGACCTGTCTCACAGTAGTGAGACAAAAAAAAAAAAAGTTAATACAAAGGGGGACAATAGTATCGACAGAGAATGCTGTAAACTTCCCTTTAATAATTTTTTTTACTCAGAATACTTGATATTGACCCCCACCTAAAAAACCCTTTGTGTAAAAACTGTACAAAATCATGAATTGCAGTTTTACTGCTGAAAATGGTTTGCAACAGTTGTTTTATCTGTTAATCATATTTGAAAGGGTAATTTGACAAAAATGCCAAGTAGTACTTGGCCATGTAGTTGTTTTCTATATTTGCATTGCTACTGATTCATCTCTATTAGTGGTAAGACAGTACAAATACAGTGACTTATTTTAGTTTTTTATTTCTTTCCCTTTTTTGTATTGCTCTGTATTTTGCTGTTAAAACAAGATTGTTCTAAATTCTCCCTATCATCTAGCTGATTTATAACTTTTACTTCTGAAATGCTACTTTTAGGTATTTTTCTGCTGAGGCTAGTGCTTTGCTGTTTTTCCTTTTACTGTGTTTCTCTAATTTTTGGTAACCGCCCTCTGGTATGCAGCCTTCTCTTCATGTGATAATCCATAATTGCTTCCGTATTACTTCCTAACGCACCTTTGTGAGAAATAATTACCACACATCGGAACAGCTTAGCTTGGTGCTTTGAAGCCAGTCTTTATTTGTATGTTCATAGGTGACTTTTTTTTTCCTTCTTTATGCTTCTTAGCTTGCACTTTGGTAGTGATACCAGGTGGCATTGACTACTGCTATATATCTGAAGTCTTGATTGGTCAATTATGCTTTTCTAAAATTAAAATAGCAGTGCATAGTAATAGCATAATGCATAGTTATAGCAAAATTATTTTCATAATTTGTTTTGAAAATAGTTTTCAAATTTGAAACATTTATACAAGTGATGTGAATAATACTGATTGTCCCTGAAGCAATTTGAGTTTCTTCAAGAAAAGAAGCAACAGAAAAAACGAGTCAAAGCATCTGAATGCTACAGAATGAGACCATGCAAGAAGCCTGCGCTGTTGACTTAGCTGATCCCAATCTTGAATTTTGTTTTACGTATCTATCTATTCAATTAACTTTTGTCTTGCATAATACTAACCAAAATTACATTAATTTGCATATTTTGAACTATAGCATCCAGAGAGACGTGTGTAAACTGTATTTTTCCAGGTGTGTTAATGTATGTTGTTCATGGTGAGTCTGATTAGTTAAGTTGCGCTGCCCTTTGGTCCATCTTCCTTTTGATGAGTCTGAAGTTTCCCAAGTTTAGCCATAGCCTCCGTTCCAGGAAGGCGTATGTTTGCCATTTCTTGGGAATACCTGTTCTTGTAGTCAGTTTACTTTAAATGGCACAAGATAAAGCTGTGCATACTTGATTAAAGGTCAACATATGCTTGTTAGTGTGTTAGTTCAGATCAGGAGTGCACATTTGAAATTAATTTCTTGGCTGTCTCTACTCTCTCTGCTGTTATTTATTCATTGTGCAGTTGTCCCAGAATATACTTAGTTTGTTCTGAAGGAAATGAAACAGAAAGGTGTGCTGCAACTGCTTGTGGGCAGTCAGGCAGATTAGATCTACTTTTGAAGTAACCCCCCAAATACGTATGAGGTGGACTTCAGGTTCTCTGCATCAGTTGTGTGCTCCGTGAATCCACCCGTAACGAAATACAGTATCTGCAAATGGGGGGGCAACCAAGTTGAAGTGGCAACAAATTGCCTAATCTAATACCTGTCAAAACAGTATGTTTTATATGCAATAGACTACATATCATTGCATTTAAAATGATTCCCCTTAATAAGCTATTGATTTCTCCATATATTGAGTGAATTTTCCCCTATGTTTAATTTTTCCTCCGATTTTATTTTAAGTCCATTATGCATCATATGCGTTGCTGGAACATGCTTGTCAGGAGGTCTTTCTTAAAGCACCTGTTCTTTTGTATTCCAGTGGCTTTAAAACAGTTAAAAGACATGCTGGTTATAGAATCAACTGCCTGTACTTTCTTTACATCCCTTTGAAAAGTCTGAAACTCATTTCGTTATTGTTTCTCACCTCTGTTCTCCCTTAAGCTATTGGGAATTGCATTTGGGGATTAGTTGCTGGATCTGAAAGCCACAGGAGGTATATGATGTTTTTCCAAGTACCTGTAACACTTTACATGCTTTTAAACAAGGATGAAGGAGGAAGGGCAGAGCTAGATACTCAAGCTGTCATCAGGACTACTGTTAAGGAGACATGAGTTTGTTTCTCTCCCCCTTCCCCCCCCAGAAGGAGCTGCTTTTTGCTTGAAATGCAGTGGGAACAGCACAGTTTGCTAAAATAGAAAATGTAAATATGTTGAATAGTGTATTACTGTGTTGATATTTTTTTTTCCTTCTCCTTTTCTGGTCCTTAAGAAGAAGATAGTATGCCGATCATTAATCATTTGTGTTAGCTTTGAAGTGTAAAGGTAGTGTGCATGTTGTCAGAATTTGAAGGTGGTGTGATGCGGGAGTTAATCCTTTCTGGAAAGGGGGAGGGGGAACAAACCAAAATCAACACCTCGGCTGCTTTTAACAAATATGCGATAGAAATTTTGCCTGTTTTACATTTATGGTCTGCGGCGCGTTGCACTACAGGGAAACAGGCTTTGCTTTGGCAAAATTGTCAGTAACCCTTCTTTGGGTCTGCGAGAAGCAAGCATGAGGTGGTGTAGGGGAACCCTTCGGATCTGAACATTCCTTGGCAAGGACACGCGTAATTGATTTAAAGCAACTCAGACAACCCAAAGCTACATTTGAGAAATCAGCTACATTTTAAAGCAGCGAGTTTCAAACGATCAGTCAGTGCAGGACGCGAGAGTGCCGACGTGGGGAAGGTTTCTGGGGGGAGGGCCAGCTTCAAGGCCAGCAGGCAAGCTCCGTGCCCAGGCTCGCGTCCCCGCTTGGGCTGGTGGGTTTCCCGCCCGCAGAGCGCAGACGCGGAGGCGGAGGCGGCCACGTGTTGGAGCAGAAGGGCTGGGGCACGGCGGGTGTGGTTCCATTCGCTGCTCCCTGTGACGTCTGAGGATTAAGGGGAGGGGAAGGGATCGGCTACCCGGGATGCTCTGGTAAGAGGAGTGAGTGAGTGTGATTGTCGTCAGAGCTGCTGATTGCCATATGAGTTCTGAAAAGCGTTTGGCTCGTGAAGATAACTGCTCTAAAAATAGATTTTTGGAGGAGAGTTTTTACTTAGGTCGAGTTTCGGGTTCCAGCTGAGCTAGCTTTAAGAAACTTGTTTGCTCCTGTTGCAAGACTGCAGTGAGGATAAATCATTTCTTATTCTACCTTCAGCATTAATTTTTGGAGATATCAACACACTCGTTTTGTCTGGAAATCGAACACTAATGTTATGGCTGATGACACAGGTATAATCCTAACCTTTTTGTGAGCAAACAAAAAATGCATAGTTGCAAATACTGGCTATGCTCGATTTTGTAATCGGCAAAATAAGTAGCTTACTGTGGTATGTTGGCATTTTCTAGACTGTGCTGTTAGAGTCTGCATTACAGACTGCCTCTGTGTTTGATTAAATGTTCTCTGAAGTAGAGATATCTCACGGGTTTGTGGCAGATGCTTAGTTGTAATTTAGTTTTTGCTCGAGTAGAGCACACGTTAATGTAAGAGACATTGGTTTGTATGCAGATGTCTGACTAAAAAGTTATTTTTGGAGTATACCAAATTGGTAAGTGTCTTTAAGGTAAGAAAATGTTTTTAATGCTCTTTTTTTTGTTGTTGTTGTTATCTAGTCGTGACTCTTAATTTGGGCGAGTGAGGTATAGGACGTATAAAAATTTGCTGCTTAGGTGTACAACACAATTTAAGACTTTATGATGTCTGCATAAAGCCATCTGGTGGTATAAGCAAAAGCTTACCAGATATGGAAGGTGACCTACTTTTGACAGGGCTGGCAGCACATGCTGGGAAAGGACTTGAATTTAGAATTAACTGTCTGGAATGTGTTCTAAGGCAGAGTCAGTCTTCTGTAATGGCTTACAATTTTTTGTTCTGTCTGTGTGCGTTTGGTCGTCTGTTGAGACCACATACAAGTTTTATGTTACATAACTTGTATTATATTAAAGTGTTACCTGATAAAGCTGTCATGGTTGAATTCTTAGCAGAATTTTTCAAGAATTTTGGAAATAATATGCATTTAAGGTAGGAAGCCGCAGCATAAAAATATGGTTTTGTGACTGTTGTGAAAGGTGTTTTTATAGCAGAATCTGTTTATAAGGGATTTGCATGAAACAACTTCTGAATTGAAAAAAAAAAAAAAAAAAGAACGGTTATGCTTAATTACTTAAATAAGTTGCCTTTTTTTTTTTGTTTTCCTATTCTTTTCTTCTATTAAATAAAGCCCTTTTCTCCAGACACAAGTAGCAGAGAAGTACAAAATAGTAAGGTAAATGAATAAGTATGAAATACAGTAAGATACTCATTTCTGTTTGCCTCTTCTAATGTGTAGTTTGCTCTAGAACAAAGTAGTAACCTGGAATCATTTAAAATGTTTTTAGCCTAAATGTTTGTTTTTAAATATATAAAGGTTCCATTGGCTGCACTGGAACACAGGAGTAGTGAAGTTCTGCTGTTACGTAGTTGATTTCTGAATAACAAAATTTCCATTTCAAGTGTGGTTTAAATAATTTCCATATACAGTTGATAACATTTCTGAATGTATTATCATATGCTGCTTGTCTCTGCCTGCATTTTCAAGGTACCTGTACATCTTTCCTACAAGAGAGATGTACATAACTCATCATAACTTTGTGCACATGTAATTATGGTACTGTGCATTAGGAACTGATATGTGCCTGGGGTGAGGCTAAGTTGTCTGTTCCTAGATATTATTGATGGTCTGCACCAAGGAAACTTTGTTCAATATAGCAAGTAAACTAAATATTTGGTATTTGATCTTTGTAATGAGTAGTAATAAAAAAAAATTAAAATTAAATACTGCATCAGTAAGAGCTGAAGTGAGCCAATTATTTTTTTATTGCTGTGAATTTGGTACATAGCACAATGAATGTAATAAAAGATTAATTTATTACAGCTATGAACCTGATGAAAGGCAAGGTCTGAAAGTCGTTCTATATGATATCCATAACAGAAATAGGAAAATAAGCCACCGGTCTTTCATTACTCATCTCTAAAAAGCTACTCCTTTTTATTTTAAGGAAGGATCATGGTAATATTTAGACATTCAGAGTTATTTTTGTGTTTTTCTATGATCAGTGCTGATAAAGTTAACTCCCTGTTTTGTTATAGTCACAATATTTCAAAATACGTTAGAAATAGTTTTACTTCAATAACTAGTTTGAAATATGGGTTTTCAACTGTTATCCTGCCCCTTTGATGAAATAAACCAACACTCAAAAAAAAGTAACTTTTCTAAATTAACCATATGTAAATTATGTTAATGTCAGTATTTTAATGCTCCGATGATTTTGAAGTGCAGGTATGTGGTCAAGATGAAAATAGTTACTAATTGCTTCTAATTATATTGTTTTAATTTGGGGCAGGTTAGGAAGGGACATATTGAGCTTTCTCTTGTTTGAGTCACTGCTATCATTTAGTGTATTTTTTTAAGATATATCTTGCATGTGATTTTTTTTTATACAAAAGGTTATTATTTTCAATGAAATTTCTCTATTTGGATGCAAAATTTTAGTTATATGTATCCCAAACTTCACGTGAAGTTTTAAGAACTTATCTTGAAGACGTTAAGAGTTAACAGAGTAACAGTGAATTTTGAGCTCTGGATGACTCATGGGGTTTTTTTGTTTGTTTGCTTTTTAAGTGTTGACTTAATACTGCTACAAATACTTATTTTTTCTGGATTTGAGCTCTCAGCCTTCCGTCTTTGTACTTGAAACTGAAATTTTTATTTTTTTGTTCATTTTCAACTTTTAACATTTTCATTTCTACTTATGTTTACTTGAGGGCATTTGTTTTTATATCTATAATCAGATATCTGCTTATTTGCACAGTGAGAATATTTTTAATGTGGTCAATTGGCAGAGTTCAGGGAGATTTCTTTGCTTTCTTTGAAGAGTCAGTAAATCATGACAGCTGTCTGTTTGCAGCTTGGGGATGGATTGCTGGACCCTGTTTGTCCTAGCAGTGGGATTGAATGTGGCTGAATGGGCAAAGGCCAGCACTTGAAGGGAATGAAGTGAGGCTGGTTGACCTTAAATTGCAACCAAGTGCCAGCCTTGCAGTGGTAAATATCAGGAAGCAGAGGAACAGACCTTGAGCTCTGGTGAAAAGCAACAGGCATCTTTTGGATACACATTTACTACATCTTTACCTGAACTGAACCAAGCAATTTATGTCTTCTGTAGTGGTAGTATACATTTGAAACTCCCTACCCATATGCTAGATGGAGGTCACTGTGGTTTATTTAGAACTACCGTGTCTTTTTATACACTGACTCCTATATGTGCTGTTATAAGCGAGGCTGTGGTTTGCATTCAGTCCCTGTGTCATCCTTTTACTTGCATGTTCCGCAGGACTGGAGGTCTAAAAGTACTCAATATGTGGTCAATCTCTGCTCAATTCTAAGTAACATGCAAGATGATTTTAGTCAGTAGAGTGCCTGAACTTGAAGTCTTACGCTTAAGAGTGTTTAGATTTTAAATTCTTCTTAGGCTGTTTGAATTTTCATGTTGATTTCATGAGCTAACTCAACTTTGCATTTTTAACTAGCTTTAGAAACTCTTCGTTGCTTCAGAAGAAATGCTTTTCTTCAAAAGTGTTTCTGCAAGTTGGATTGCCCTCTGGTGGCAGTTTGAGAAGTATTGGCACAAATGCAAAACATCTCAAAAATGTTAATCTCTGTGTAAATATACACCAAAGGGGAAGAAGCAGGGATTTCCAACTAAGTTGTTAAAACAAGTTACATGTGTTTTTTTGTTTTGGTGTTTGGTTGGTTATAGAGGCTTTTACCACTTAGATGATCATTGAGCTTTCCACTGTAATTCACAGTGATATGAAACCTACAAGTCATAAGAAACCCACAAGATTTATAGTTATATGCTTAGTCATAATTTTAAAACTCTTATACAAATCCATTTTTTCTATTTGTTTGCCTTATTTTAACAGAGACTAAGCATGGAGGAGGCAAGAATGGAAAGAAAGAAGGCCTCTCTGGAAGCTCATTTTTCACCTGGTTTATGGTAATTGCTTTGCTGGGAGTTTGGACATCAGTAGCAGTTGTCTGGTTTGAACTTATAGATTATGAAGAAGTCCTAGGTAAGAATTTTAAGTCTCACTATAGTATACTAAGACCTTTCTAATAATTACATGCCTTAAGTGGGCGCCGTTTTACATTTCTGATAGGAAACCTAAATATTAAACTTCAACGTAGGTGCTACAGAACAGTGCATCGCTTGCTGAATCAACTAGTGCAGTGTTTGCAAATGACCTACATAAGAATATGCAAAGTAGTTCAAAAACTACACTTTAATGCTCCATTCTGATGTTAAAATGGGTTTCACATAAGACTGAAAAATGTTATTCAAGTACTGTGTGCATTTAAGAATTGAAGAGATCTCCAAGGATAGATCTTCATCTTTCTGTAACATGTATACAGTAATTCATCTGGAATTTCAGCTTAAGATGTGTTGTTTCAGTTTAAGCTCTCAGAAACTTGCAGCAGTGGGTTGGTTGAAAGTAGGTGGCTAATATTGTTACTGCTCCTTTGACGAACTGTGTTAGCTACAGTGTTAGGACAAGTGACCAGTCATCGTCCCTTGAATGTGCTGTTGAATGACCTCGGTTTTAAGCTTATAACAGTGTTAATTTTATCTCAGTGTGACAATGTTAAGACAATATCATATAATATCCAAGGATGGAAATTAATGTCTCAAATTTCAAGATGCATGTCTGTAGATAGAGCTGTTATCCCTTACGTTGTAGGCTTCAAAGTGGAGTTTTACAACTGCTGTTTTTACAGGCTTTACAGCTTTACAAGTCTGTTGGTACGTAATTTTTTTGATCTAGACTGATATTAACAGAAGCTTCTGGTTTGAAACTTAATTAGATGTAGTGATGCAAATAATGGTTTCTATATTTTTACCGTGCATGCAGCCAAAGCAAAGGATTTCCGTTATAACTTGTCAGAGGTACTACAAGGTAGGATATTAGAGAAATAAGCTTACTTTACTGTCCCTTGGATAGAAATTTTGTTTTACTTCTTTGGTTTTAATGTTTAAAAAGTTACTGTTCTTCTACAATGACATGAAACTCAGCCATATCTCATCCTTCTAATCCTTCTTCCTGTTTTTGAATATGATACTGTTATTCTTATTTTTAGAATATTATATTTGGTCCACCAGTCTATTGTACTTAACCATAAATAAAGATCCTTTGTAATTGGTAGCTTCAGTACAATGGTGGTGATGACCTCATTTTGTCTATTCTAGAGCCAAAGCTGAACTTTTTCTTCCACAAAACTGTTTTCTAATTTTATAAGTATCATAATAAAAACTACATTTCATTTATTTTACTTGCAGTCAAGTTCTGCCTCCATTTAGAGAGGGACAAATTTAATAATAAGCTGGCAAACTGTAAGGACTGAGAGTCCTTCTGCAAATAGTGCGCAGAATTTCTATACTATTAAAAGTTATGCATGAATTTTATCAAAACTAATTAGATAGCTCTCTTATTCACCTGGTGATCCCAGGACACTCCTGATTCTAGATACCATAATTCTTTGCTAAAAATTCTTTTTGAAGAGAAAATGGATTCTCCTGTTGCTTGTATTTAAGGCTGGTAGAGCTGCAGTTACCAGAGTAAAAGTGAGATCTCTGATGTCTTAGTCATCTATAAAAGGGTGGACAAATTTTTGCCTGCACTGAATGTTATACAGTTGTTGACAAAGAAAAATTATTCCTAACTTTATCCAGGAAGTCAGTTGCTTTTCTTCTATTATCTTAGCACTGCAAATGAAATTATATATGTATCTATATTCTGAGAATTTAGAATGGCAAGAAGCATATAATCTGCAAACAAATGGTGATTATTTGATTAATTTTTGTTTTAATATTTCTTTTCCATCCTTAAACATGTTGCATGTTTCTTGAGAAGTTAAATTTTCTTCTGAGCAAAGCGTGTTGAGATAAAGCACATCACTGAATATATTTGTTTTAAATCTCTGAGCACTGAAGTAAATGTGTGAAAAAAGACTAACATATATTCAGTCTGAAATCTAGGAAATGAAGAAAGGAACTTTAAAATATTTGTAATATTTTCCAGGAAGTTTAAAATGTGGTTAAGAAAAGTAGGGCTAAATAATCGAAAACAGTATCATAACAGCCTAGCATTGACAGTCAACCATTGTGTATTGAAAACGCTGCGTTGGAAACAAGTTGCCGAATTCCTAATTCTCTCTTCTTTCTCTCTTTGCATTTTTAGGCAAGCTTGGGATATATGATGCTGATGGAGATGGTGATTTTGATGTGGAAGATGCTAAAGTATTGTTAGGCAAGTACAAACAGGAGGAATAATCTATAATTAGGTGTGATATTCATGTTTGTTTTTTGCTTAATATCAAAACAATTTGTGTTTTTTTTTCCTCATTGAATAATTTAAAGTTATTTAATTGTGGTATTTTTTTNACAAGTCCATTTTAAAATGAGTTTTAACAAGCCTTTGTATGTGACTGTGGTTATTTATTTAGCGTATTTTTGTACCGTCTTCACTATACTCTGAGTTCTCCAAAAGTCTGTTTGTTTTCTTTGCACTTTTGAAATCCTATATGACATGAAACACTAGTTCTAAGCACACTTTTCCTTGTATTTTGGGAGAATATCTTTCAGCTCACTGGGTTTCTTCAAAGAGAAGTTTTAATTGACAGACATGCTTTGTGATAGTGCCATTTTACCTACATCTTCTAGTACTACCGTCTACAACTTCACAATCAAGCATTGGATAGATACTTCTTGCATAAGTGATACTAAAAAGTTTATTTTTCTTTAATTGATTTATTGAAATATAAACCTATTGTGATCACAGAAATCTAGCAAGTTAAATAAACAAAACAACAACAAAAAACCCTAGCATAACTACTAATAGCTTGAGCAGAGGGCAAGCTGGAATGTCTCAAACTGGTTGAACTTATTAATAGTATATTAGGATGTTATGGCCTGCTATTGGAAAGTCCCACTCCAGACAAATCAATTTCTTGTCAGTTTAATTTTTCCCCACTTGTGTTTGAAGAAATAAGCCAGTCTTTTAGGCATGGCATTTTTTAATCCCATCATAGTTAAAGAAAACTCATGCAATAGAAGTTACTGAACCTGTTTGCAGTGGCGTGAATGTGACAGGCACTTCAGAGGCTTTCCTGTGCTCTGAATGACTTCAGAGATACAAACTGGGTATTAAATAGTCAATAAGATAACATTGTGCATAATTG